>JAVIWB010006079.1:0-115489 GCA_031893035.1 Dermolepida albohirtum
GTGAAAATGATCATGCAGAATCGAACGAATTGCTGGTGCATTTAGGCCTCCTCTATCTGTTTGTAGGCACTCGTCTGTCCTCGCCAAGCATTTTCGTCGCAGTAGTAGCGTTTTCCTCCGTAACTGACGTTCGTTGGTTTCCCCGCCTCTCAGCATCCTCCACAGTTACATTTCTCCTTTGGAATTCTGTATACCACCTAAATATCGTTGTGCGATGTGGACAAACACCACCTAGTGCAAAAATCATTTATTCGAAGCAGTGGTCTATGTTTAAACCACGTACGAAATTACAACGCAAAACTGCCCTTATCTCATTTCGTGACCACAATGCCATCGCAAGCACTTTACACTCTCACTGCTAATGAATAACTGAGCTCATCAACATGGCGCAGCGGCTACTATGTACGTATGAACATGTCTCAACATACAGCAAGAAGCAGCTTCCTACGATTCATTGTTGCGTCATATTGCAAAACTTTCCTAGTATCCTTTGTACAAATTCCACGCTACTGTTGGGCAGACATGACTATCCATTTCTAGTTATTGGTAACAATTATTTTATTTTTTTTTGTTACTTTTTAAAGTTTAATAATCCAGCATCTGAAGTCGTGTAAATAAATAGTTGTCAAACAAATTTTTAGTTACTACAATCTCTCATAAAAGCGTACGAAAACCTACGTAGTTATTCGTTTATAGTTCGGTTGCTGAAAGTTATTTGAATCAATCAGTAGAATATTGAGGCGACTTCGCTTCTTGAATTAGCGCGGTTTACAAGTGGTTTAGTAATTAATTCATTACATGTGCACACAGTATATAAAGCACTCTGTATGACTAGGCATCTGGCCTGTTGAAGCCGCAACTACAGTGAATATTGAAAAGGTTTATAATATGATGATGGAATACAGGAGACTAGAGATGTGTGAAATTGACCTAGTTTACAGTCTTTAATCTGAATATTTACATACGAGATACTTGTCAGCAAGTGACAGTAAGTTTGATTGTGTTTATTTACAATTGAAAAAGAAGCCAGAACTTGTAAGCTTTTAAAAGTACAGTTTCAGTGTAATCCTCAGGAATTTTCGAGCCATTTTAGAAAACTGAAGCAGAACAGAAATAACAAAAGCAAAGCAATGGGTAGCAGCTAAGGAATGTGATACAAAAAAGACGAAATCTGTTCCATTGACTGAAAAGGGAATGGTTACTCTTTCCCGGGAGGCTCGCGCTACAATCTTTATTGACTTTCTGTCGACGAATAATCCCACAACTGGACGATATTGCAGCAAATTTTCTGAATAATTTAATTGAAGAAATAAAGAAAAATTTACCGTATTTAGCGAAAAGAAAAAAACACACACTAATGCAACACACTAACCCATTCTTTTGCAATACACTTTTTCTATTTCAGAAATGCACCAACAACATAGAGTGGAATACATTTTCCCATTTATAATTTGTTTTTAAAATTATTTTAGTTATTTAAAATTTCCTGTTAATCTCCGATTAAGATTTTTAAATTATTATATGCATTTTCTTATTTACTTACGTGTGAGTAGCTGAAAAAAAATACGGACTTTAATGAAAATTGCTTTAATCATTACTTTAGCCATTATTCTACGCGACTATAATTTATATCGTTGCATTGATTATCTATAAAGTTCAAAGACCGTATGGCAATAGTATCAAAATTTGAAGCTTATTTCCGCGCTATTTTACACTATGTTTACAAGCGAGGTAAATAAGACACCTGCTCTACTGACTTACGAGACCAAAGTTTACTTTGAACAATACTTTATAGAGAACTAATGTGTAGGTTAACCTCTAACATATTTGCTGCTTGCATTGAGAGGAAATAGTGAAATAGAATGTTCTTTTAGCTTAAAAGAGTTTACTTATTTCAAGTTCACTCTTCAATTAAGTAAGTGCGCTTTAAAATAATTGAAAAAGGTTTTTATACTAATATTGTAGTAAGTTAACTTCAAGATTAAATTGACTATATATAGGTATATAGCTAACGATGAGATAAGAGTGTATGTGTACTACTACATATTAAATACATTTATAAATGTCTTATAACATTTGTCTTTGTGTGACGCTTCCTCGCTTTGTATAAAATTCACAATATAGTAACAGTATTATGAATAATATTTAGTTTATTTGCACAGTAATTTTATGAAGAGATTGCATTTTGCTAATAATACGTACAATATTTGTATGTATAAACTTATTTTTAATCTCAAATTTGCCTCAACTATTCTATTATTAATCAATTAATTTTTATGCTTTATCTATACGTATCTGTTATAAATTGCAATATTTTTTCCGATTTCATATACAACTAACGCAAAGTTCTTAGATGTCCAATAAGTAGATTATTTATACGTATTAAATACCATTATAAAAGAAAGCCATAAATTTCATTTATTGTAGAGGGTAAATGAAAATAGTTAAAATGGAATGTATCGTGTAAGTAACCTGTAGAGAAAATAATCGTAAATTAAGTCTTGATAAGAGGCTCGCAAAGAGGGTTGGATAAGCCGGAAGGACGCGGAAATACAGGAAGGATGTGGAGTAATATATTGTAAAGTCAGGTTGAAACAGCTGCCGAGTTGAGACCATTGTTGTTGCTATATTAAACAAGTAAATTTTAAGCGTTCACAGTAGCAATGCCAGTCTAACTTGTGTACAATAGCCGTAAATTTGCTAACTTACTTAACGCCACTAGAAACAGATACAGGTTAGCTTTGTTTCAGATGAAATAAACTAGAATTATTTTGCTACTGCTGCGTATAAAGTCTTATAAGAGAATAATACAGGTATTATGCTTTGAATGAATTTCGAAAACTAAATATTAGTTAATACTCTTTAACAATATGTATCGAATGTTTTTTGTTTAGTTTATGAAACTACTTGTATGTATGTCATAATAAAGTCTAAACGAAGAGAATTTAATGATTCATTATACGGTGAAGCTTTTTAATTTAGTTACTTACAGATTCATATTTATCATGTGTAAAATACATTAAATGACACTTCATCAAGGAAATAATTAATCGGTAAGCTAAAATACAAAAATAATTACGTAAAAAGAGATTACATTTGAATAAAAAAAAATTTAAATAAAAATATTAAAATTGTACTCTCTAATGAAAACATTTATGTACATTTAAGAAAATTAACGTACGAAAATTACGAAATTCAGTATTTACAATCATATTAGTTTCTGGGATAAATGGCTAATCTTCCGTCATGTTAATATGTTTTTCTAAAAACCAAGCAAGAAAATATAAAATTTAACTCTAGTGAAGCACCTGAAATCAGATGATGATTTGGTTGATCAAAATTATAACAAATTTTAAGCTTAAACGATAAAAAATGTTATTCCAAAGGTGTTAAGTTGCATTGGTTTTTATAGTAAATTGAACTGAACGCGTTTTAGAGAATATTGATTGTTCAGTGAACTGGTTCTAGAAAATTAAATATACTGATGTAGATGTTCCGAGTTCCTTTTTGCAGTTGGACACACTGTTTTTCAAATTCTTACGTAGTTAAATTTCATGAAAAGATGGGTTGTATTTTAACGTATGAAAGTTCTGTTTTTTTGTAAATAGGTATATGATATTATTTACTTACGATTGTCGAGTCTCCACAGCAGGTCAGTCTAAGGAGAAAAAACTATATGCAACTAAAACCCTAAAGATATCTACTTTATTAACATCTATAAAGAAACTGTTTAACTATTTCGGGCAAAGAGTAATAGTTAAATATGAGTATTTTCTCACAAAATCAAACATCCCGACTGGAGTTGCCGTTGCTGCTCAGCATTATTAATTTACGTGTGTATATTAAAATAAACGCTTATTGCCAATTTCTGTTTTCCCGCTTGTTGCCGCTTGTACCAAATTCACATTGTCCGTAGAAAACAAGCAGTTGCAGCAATCTCGAGGAATGCAGTTAACTTTATTAATTCAACTTGTATAGTCAGTTTAAGGTTATTGACATTTGCTGTTCTAGTTTTAAAAATTCTTCCTTTAAAATATGTTAAAAATTTGAATTTTTGCATTAATGCCTTTGGCCTGTATGGCGTCCTGGTGCCAACTGGTAGCGTCGAATTGGCAATTACCATTATGAACTGCTTTCATCTGTATTTTTAAATATGGAAAAAGTAGAGTACTGATGGGTGATTGAGTTTTTATTTTTAAAAGTAAACAAACGAAGAAATACGCTAACCTGGAATCTGTTTACGTTTAAATCTAGACAGATCAATATATTTTATGAACAACGCAGTGAACGCCCAAAAGAGGTATATACTCCCGAAATTATTAAAAAGTAGATGAAACGATGCTACATGACCGTTGAATAAAATTACGCGAAGTAGCAGGCACACTCCATTTCTCATATGGACCAGTGGTTTTGATTTTGCATGATTAATGATGTGCGAAAAATATGTGTACCGCATTAGTTAATTGTAGACCATAAACACAAGCAGAAACACATTCCCGTCCTCGATTTAAGTTAGGTAAAACGTTATCCGAAAACTTTCGGCAACTTTCGGAAACGATTAATAAAACCTGGATGCACATCAGAATTAAAGCAATGATGGATACAATGCACTAAGACTGGGACAAGTGATCTGAGAAAAGCAAAGATCGTGCACTGGCGAAAATTTATAGTTTCAATTTTTTGGGACTATAGTGAGAACCTTTTAGTCTATTGTTTTCAAAGATATAAAACGATAACAGATGGACATTGTGCATTCCTTTTAGATTAATTAGATGATATAATACAACCGAAAAGGCCCAACCTTAGGGAGAAAGGTGCTTTTTATCTCAGAATTATGCACTTGTTCACACGACAGTTTTAATGGCAAACATTCATGAACTGCATTTAACTTATTTGGCAGATTTGGTCCTCTAATACATTTTCCTTTTTCCCAATTCGGCAACTTAAATCAGTGGTAAGAGATTTATATCGAATGAAGCGATAATTTCAGACACTAACACATATTTCGAACAGTTTAATGAAGTTTTCTTTTCTGCAGGAATGAAAATACTCGAATATCGGTCGACTAATTGTAACGAGTTACAAGAAGAATATGTTGAGTAAATAAAAATATTTTTGTTGTAAAGAAGTTAATGTTTTTCTCTAAGCTCACTAATTACAGATCTACCCTCGTATTTAGAGATTTCACGCGTTATATTGCTTGGCTTTTAAGAATTTATGTGTATGATTTTGTACCTTTTTTTTAAGTAAAATCATAAGTACTTGCACTTTATGAAGCTTTTCAGACTTGCTTAAAAATTAAGAGGATTTACTTAAAGCTCGTCTCCTTTTCGCCTCTTTTGCTTTTAGCAATTATTTTTATGGTTATTACATAATCTTAAGCTACTAAAATAATGGTAATAAGTATTTTCTTAATATACCATTAATCAGTCTATAGTACCTGAATACTCTCAAAATTTATTAGTAATATTTCATTGTATATATTAAAAATAAGGTCTTGTTTAACATACTCTTTCTTATTCTAGGTAAGGCCAATATTTTATAAATTAATGATAATACGGTTAATGACAAAAGACAAATCTGCTCTAGAAATTAATCGGAAATATATGTATGTATATGTACATATGTACATGCATACATATGTACATTTGTAAAACTTTCATCTTTCAATATCCAATCGCCATTGTTCCCTAGATTCTTTTCCAATTCTAATTTTTTTATTAGTGCTGTTTTATCCCTGATTCACTTTTTTAGAATAGTCTTTTTTTTAAATATATCTATGTATTTAGTATCTAGGTCACTTTTTATTATATTATTGTCTGCTTTTACAATTTTGGAAAAACTTCTTTAGATGCACGAATAATTGTTGTTGGCGTAATTTACCCATTATCCGCAAATATTACTGTGACCTATTAACGTTTATTCTTTAAAAAGCTACATTGTTTCATAATCCCTTTTTAGAGTAATTCTCTTTTTTTTTATTTATTCTATTACCTTTTTACCTTCTGTTCCAATATTTTTTCAGCAATTTCTATTCCTTTGTGCTTCATTGTCCTACCAAATCTGTATTATATATAGGTTATATGAATGTATTTTCTTTTTTTACCCTTGTGCCTTACCGATTACATTGCAATTGATTTGCTTGATTCAAGAGCTGCAGTGCGAATACATTTATCTATATAACTGTAGTGGGTCATTGTACTGTTCGTGTTTTAGTTTTGCAGTTTTTGGTCTAACCTGGTTCTGTAAAGCATCTTTATTATTTCCACCTTAGTGTTCATAAATTGTATTATTATGTCATATTTCGGAGAGTTCATGTTTTTTTGATATTTTCACTCGTAACCGTTCACAATTTTCACTTCATTTTGTTCAAGGGTCTTTATCAGTCTTTTTTCATTGTTGTTTACTGTATCTCACTTTTGCTCTTATCTACAGTTTTATAGTTTTCTTTGTTATATTGTCCTGCTGCTAAACGTCCTCGAATAAAATGAGCCCTTGCGATGTGTTCACGACGGCATCATTGAACTGTTGAAAGAAGATATCTTTCATATTAATCAGGTCAGAATCAGCATATACCCTTATAATCGTCACTGTGTAGCTTGAAATATACTTATTAGTTGTTTGTTTCTGAATGGATGTTACAAATTTTTTCAAATGAAATATGTACTTTAGGTCGAAATTTGAAAAAATGTAGAATATTTTATTCTAAAATCTGGTATGATATGAAACATTTGTTTGAAATTTAGTTTATAAATAGAAAGATGCTGGAAAGTGAGTTAACGAATTAATTGTGTACATGGAAATAACTTGCAAGTATGTATAATTATTTTATTTATATATATTATAATATATGTATATATACTAATAGAAAAGTTGTACTTTTATTACATTTGACAATTTAGTAGTGCTAAATATTGTAGTATCTTCTGAAAGTCTCCGAGCTATGGCAAAGAATTTCGGAAAAATTCGTTCGTTTAGATAGATCTCCATTTACCTGAAGAAAATGTATAATAAAACGAAAAGCTTAAAAATGCTGATCGAAAACCAAAAAAAGTGTGTTCGAAGTGTAATAAACATATGTATAAGACGTATCCTTATCGTATATGTGACATACAGTCATGTGCACAAAAATAGCAGTGGTCTTAAGTTTGCTGAAATAACAATTTATGCGTTAAATAAAAGAAATTGAAGTTTATTGAACTCTTTATTTCACAATTTTACAATAAATAAATAGGTTTCTTAATACCAAAGAGAAAATAAAACTTTTTATATTCTATAACAAACAAAATAATTGTGCATTAAAATAGCAGCCATGCCAAAATACTAACCAAATGTCATTTTTACTTAGTTAATTGGATTGAAACACTTGATATTTTGTTGCTTGACCTTTATTGTTTATCATCTCTTGACATATGTGGAACGAGTTCAACAGTTGCCTACATGTCTTTGCTAAAATTGATTGTCATTCTGCTTGACATATTCTTCAGAGATCTTTAATATTTTGCGGTTTAGCAACAGACACTTTCTTTTTTTAACTGCACCCGTAAATTTTCAATAGGGTTAAGTCTGGCGGTTGCGCCGGACAACCCATAACGCGAACGTTATTATCTCGAAACCATGTTTTCGCTTTACGAGAGACATGCTTCGGATCGTTGTCTTGCATATACAACTACCTTAGTGGCATTTCTTCATCCGCATATGGTAAAAGAACAGTTTATAATATGTTCACATAGATATTAGCATTCATTATGCCTTCTATTTTGTGAAAAGGGCCTACGCCATACCACGAAAAACACTTCCACAGCATGACGCTCGAGCCTCCGAATTTTACCGTCCTTTTGGTGTACTAAGGTTGAAGTGATGTCAATGATGGCCTTCGTACGTGTTGTTTGTATGCACCGGAATTAAGTAAAACTATTTGCTATTCATCGGACCACAGTACATTACGTTACGTTTTTCGTCCCGTTGTAGGTGTTCATGAGTAAACGACCAATCTACTTTGTATTTGCTTTTATTTAATAATGGTACCTTCCTAGGCCTTTTTGCACGCGACTTTCCTTGAATCAATCTACTTGTAATAGTAAATGTGCTTACACGAAAGTGTAACTCACTTTTAATTGCAGTTAAACTTATCAACGGTGTCTTCTTTGTAGAAGTTTCAATATTTCTGGCTTCTCTAGGGCTAGTTTTGCTTTTTCCGCAACTATTTTCTATCACTTCTCTCCTGTTTTTAACGTTTGCAATAATTTTCGCAGAACACGAGAGCGTGTTTTGTATAAACTTGTAGCTTTTGCCTCTATTATGTAGATTGAGTATAGTTTCTCTCTTTTCCGACGAACGATATTCTGCTCGACCCATATTACGACAGAAATGAATAATTAGAAAATTATTGACTTATTCTGCAATAGCCAGAAATTTATAGGTCTGCGTTTAGTGCCGCCAGCTATAGTACTACTATTATAAAGCACGGACAAATAGCAGCGCATGACTAGAAATCTTAGTAATTTCCCCCTCATATTCAGTACTTTACCGGTAACCATAGTTGTATCAGAATTGTCCGTTGTAAATATTACTTATAAGAATTAATTTAGTACTGCTATTTTCGTGCACGCGACTGTATACATATGTATAATGCTACTTCTTATAAATCTAATTTAAAATATAACTTCATTGTCTCAGGGATTAACTTTCTCACTTACTCTTCCACTTACTAGTTTTTCTTTTATTTTCTGTATCCAAATTTGTCAATTGATGACAATATTTATCAGAATGAATGGTTTCGAATTTCCTGAGAAACTATCTCCTGTTAATTTCATTATCTTCTTTCGACATAGATTCGGTTCTGCATTTATTTCCTATATATATATATATTAATACATTTACTATATATATACTAGTTTTACAGGATACTATATTAAATCTATTTTTCATTCCAAAATATAGCATAAGTATTTATAATCCATTTAATCTAAATTTCCCGTAGTTGATCATTTAAATGGAGATGCATGACTAAAAAGGAATTATTAAGTTATTAAGTTATTAAGTTTAACCGCTTTTTGATGCAGATAGTTAAAAGTGACAGTAGACAGTTTCATATTTTCCATTAAAATATCATGCTTTTAAAATATTTCTTTTCTATTTTGAGGGACAACGTGGTGTTAGACATTACTAATCCTCAGAAACTACTATATATTATTAATTTCAGTTTTAGAGTTGTATGTCTTTAAATAGTACTATCAATCGCTTAATACAATAGTCAAATTCATATGTACATATTTCTACATGTTTTCGATTTAAATTCATGTTGGGGAATATTCTTTTTATTATATTGAAATGTTTTTTTATCACATTTTCATTATTTTATCATTCTTTCTTGCACTTATTACATAATGTGGTTATTATTGGGCGAATAATCTATTAATCATTTTTTAGGAAGGCGGACAATTAACGAAACGGATGCTCTACGATATATTTAAGGTAATATATCATTGGCAATAAGGTTGTCATTAATCTTGAGATACAAGCTATACCTAAGATAAAAAGAAATGCCTATATGTCACATGGAAGTGAAAGGCCTTAACGAAGAAGTTTTTCTTAAAGCTGTATACAAGGTTCGCTAAAAAAAGAAACAAACGAAAATCTGTGCAATAAATGCTAAAAATTAGTAAAATATATCGAAATGTGTTCCAATTATTATATAATCTATCTTGTTATTCTATGAGATAAATATTAATATTCAGCTACACTAAAACATTTCCAAGTTTTAAATCAAATAATAATTTACTGAAGGTGATCGTGCATTAGACAGAAATAATAAATTATGGGCTTAATAATGTTTTAAAGCGTATAAATTTAAGATTTTTGTATGTGGTAGACTTCCACATTCATCTTCTTTTTCCTATTTTACGTGGAGACGAAAATGAACAGATAAAATAGAATTTCTTCACTATGAAAATAAGTGTAAAAGAATAATAGATAAGGTTCAAGTATCTACAATACATATATGAAAGGAATCTATACAAATGTATTTAATAGTTACCATCAGTGTACCTACTTTGACTAAGTGTTCATTTTAATTTCATTTTACTTTCCACTTCCTTTTGAGCTATTAAATGGAGATAATCGACATGATTTACTATTATATAAATATTTATGGATTACTTATTCATAGAATTAACGCTAAAATTATAGTTATAATTTCGAACTAATCATAGTATTTAATCTAAAAACATGAAATATATATATTTCACTGGACGGCTTAAGTGTAATAAGCAATTAAGTAATGTCACATAATTTAAAATTATTGCTTACGATTTCCTCTGATAATACTTTTTATAATAGTAGGCAATAAGCTTAGTTGCGTCTAATTATCTCACATTGATTTATACCCTTGTTAAGTTTACTGTCTTATTTACATACGTAGTTTAAGAGATGGTGTTGCATTTTCAAGTAAGTGAGATGTGTATGGAATATACAAATTACAATGTGGTTTCTTGTCGGAACTTCGAAATTATTGACAAAAGTTGTCATGTCGTAAATGAGAGAAATCCTTGTCCACCTGTATTGATTAAAAAGTAATTATAGCGAATTAAATCAAACATTCTACGATTCCGTAATGTGAAACAATGAACAAGTAAAGAAGTAAAAGAACAGGTAAAAGTTTGCCCGCCAAATTTGCAAATAATCTAGAAAGTCGAAAATATAAAATAGCGGTTCACAAATATTCCATACCATCTCCAATTTATATAAACAATTTAAAATTCTCGAATGAACTTCTCTTGCGCATGCGCCTTTCATTCCTATTTCATATTTGTCCAAAATTTCTTGCACTAGATAATAAGATAAATTTAGTTCTCTGAGGACCTCATTGAACCATGAAGACTGATTAATCTGGCTCGTAGATTTCCGCAGTCGTTGTCGATACTTTCTTTATCTTGGATTCCGGACTGGAACCGCGTCTTCGTCAATACTGGCACCGACGTTTCGTCACCATTTGTATGGGACATCTTCAGGGCTAAACAGTCGCGCTGAAACTGCCGAGGATCAGTAACAATATTAAACCTAAAGAAAATATAAATCGCAATTAATAGAAAGTAAATTAACATTGAATAGATATAGGGACAGAAAGGCAATGTTAAAAGATTTTAGATAGTACCATAAATATTAAAATCATCATAGTGCAAATAATTCAAACTTACCAATTTAATGGAAAGGAATATTTAAAGTTTAGTACATACATTAGGGAAAATAAGGAAATAGAACATTTATAATGAGTTTATATGGATGAAATATATAATTAAAGTAAAGTAATGAAAAAGGTAAGATTGTATTAGATAACATTATATGTAAAGTAGGAAATAATGAGGAAATTGGTAATGTAAAGATTTCAAAGAAATATTATTGTTATAAATAATAATATGAAAAGTTGGATTTAGTATAGTGATAAAGTTAGGTTATGTCAAAAGTGAATATACATATGAATATTTAATTGCAAAAATAGATATTTTAGAAAATTAAAAGGAATAGGGAATTAAGATATAAATAGATTTTAATGATTTATAATTAATTAATTCACTAATCATTAGTAAGATTAAAAAGAGACGTTTATCTTTTGTTTATTGTTAAAATCCTATTGGACGAAAAATATTTACATCATAATGCTATAAGTAAGACCGGAATTAAAAATTAAAAGATTCTCTATTAGTCAATTGCTTAGTACACACGTATTGTGTACTTAAAAGTAAAAGCAATTGAAATACGATAAAAGTAAACAGTTTTTTCAGGAAAGATATAAATATACAATGATTTTTAATAGAGATGTAAAACGATACTACTTATTCTAAGAGAATCATATTTTATAAATAAGTGTTATTGAAGTTATTTAAAGTGATTAAATTATTTAGAAGACAATTGTAATCCGTGATGTATATATGACCACATAAAGACTAAAAAAATATGTGGCGTATACACCTTGGAGTAAAAGTTAAACTCGATGCTGAGGAAAACGACATATAGGAAACAAGGGGATAAGGAGGATTTTAAATAAATGCATTATTTAAACTGAGAACGTTAAACATTCTTTAAATTAAAAATAAAGTACTGAAAATTACTTATATAAAAGAAAATTAATATAAGATTGACCAAAGTTAAAAGAGAAAAAATAGATTTGAAGCTTTTAAAATTATTAAAAAGTATTTAATCGGTAGGATGTATGGTTTTGCGAGTTTCATTTTTTTATTAAAGTTTGGTAGTAAATGTTAATAATTGTGTTAATTGTTAATTGTTAATAAGGTTTTAATTTCTTTTGATTTCCAATATACAGTTATTTAGAATTAAAATCTTTTATTTAAACAAGTTCAGTAATATTAGAATAACAGTTGGTAAAAATATAACCTAAAGACAATAAAAAAAAGTTAATATGTCATATTAAAGACACTATATAAGATTTAAAGGGAAAAATGAAACGTATTTAAAATTAATTTTTTGATTTATTTTAAATTGGATTTATTAAATCTTGTAGCTGATAAATACTATGATTTTTACATGTACAAATATCTTTAATTATATTTCATCATAAGTGGTGCACAACTCATAACTTTGAGCAAGAGTGAGAATATAAATAAATAAACCATTATTATTAATAAAAAGAAGTATAAGAACAAATGTATGGATTGATTTATACATTCTGTTTTACAAAAAATTGTTTATTTGTAGTTACTTACGTGGTATTTTAATAAAATTAAAAAATTAAAAACTTCAGATTTAATCACTGAAGGTTGATATATAACCCCTTGCCACATTAATTTTCGTATTCTGTATACGTATTTCGACAACTAAGTTGTCATTATCAGCAGATAATTAAACAGTATCGCACCTGTAAAACTACGGTAAAAATACGCGTACGAAAACAAATTCCGCACGTGATCCGTACGGGTATTTTTACCGTAGTTTTCCAGGTGCGACACTGTTTGATTATTTGCTGATGATGACAGCTTAGTTGTCGAAATACGTATAAAAAATACGAAAATTAATGTGGCAAGGGGTTCATATATAGATCTTCGGTGATTAAGTTAATCAACCACAGACTCCATCAAAATTACCAAGAAATTCAGAAATTTAAGTTTGATGTGGTATTATCTAGAATAGAACAAACTTTCTCGCTATCGTCCGCCCTGTTCAATTTGCTATACCAATTGCTGTGTTTTTATTCAAATAAATAATTTACCCACGAAATATTCAAACAAGAAATCAATTAATTCGAAAATTAAAATTAAATTAAATTCACATATTCAAATGTCATTATTTAGAACTTTTGATGATTGAACTTTATTAATTATAAAATTAATCTTTTATGAGATTCAATATCAAATGCTTTAAGAGATGTCTCTAGTTAGAAATGACGCGTTTCCTCTTTCAATCGGCCGAATCATTCTCAGATGTATATGCTATCATTTTGAACTCGCTAGAGCCCTCGGCACACAAACGCAGACTTGGTATCCTTCGTGGTAACAAGCAGGAGGAGATTCATATTCTGACTTCATCTCGCTTTTTTCTTCTATTTCCTTTTTATAACATCAAATTATTTTCGCAGTTATTCTTAATGTAATTAAAAGTAATTCCGATTCAATCTTGCACTAAATTCTGTATTTAATGAAAATAAATAAATATCTTACTTTTCTAACTGCCATCTATTGACAAGTTTTAAATAGTCTCAAGTAAATAATTACATTTCTAAAATTAAATGTATTTCTGTATACACCGATGTATTTTTTTATGAAGATTTTAAATATACAGATTGATGTAATGCGCATGAGTGTACAACGTGTAATTTCAATTTCTCACTATAACTTTTGTACATTAAATATTGTAGGATTGCACATAAATATATGTATTGTCCAGTCCAAACTACAAGCAATATATATATATATATATATATATATATATATATATATATATATATATGTATGTACATATGTATGTATGTATGTAGGATTTCATTCCAGTACCTCTTACGTTCTTCATTACTTTAATCAATATGAATTTAAATATATATAGAAACACAATTGGTTTAGTTTAAGTCTCAATTATAAATTCGGTAGTATAATATTTAAAAAAGTAGGCTTACGCTTATTGTACATAACCAATATGGTTTCAATTTAGAATGATTTTCAGCTATTTCATCTAGAATTGTCCTAATTTTTATTGTACTGACTGCTAATTATTTTTCGTTTTTCATGTAACTGATCAGGTTTGTTCAGAATACACTTTATTTTTATTTATATATATTTGGAATAGATCTCCAAGTAAAATATAAAGACTAATTTAAATGAAATATATTGCAAATCTTCTAGAATAATTCTGTCATCAAACGAAAACTTGAATGGTAAAATTATCATATATGTATGTACATAAGTTACCATATGCTTGTGGTAGTATACGAGGCGTGGCTATTAAATAACGAGACCGATGCTATAAAACATTTTATTTTGATTTCATACATATTTACTTATTATTACCATCAATATACACCCTCCTCTATCCCTACAACGCTCCATGCAAATCTTCCATTGTTCGAAACAGTGCTGGAAGTCTTCTTCTGTCAGCACACCGCTTTCGCTTTCGCAACTTCAACGGACTCAAATTTTATTCCCTTTAATTCAGATTTTATCTTAGGAAACAGATAGAAGTCGTACGGCACAAGATCCGGCGAATAAGCCGGATGGTCTCACACTGGGATGCTGTACTTGGCTTGAAACCTCTTGACTGACAATGCGGAATGAGCTGGTGCATTGTCTTGGTGGAGAACCCATTACTTGTCCTTTCACAATTCGGGTCGTTTGGAGTTGAGCAAGAAAGTGAAGGTAGTAATGTTGATTAATAGTTACTTAACGTTTTTCCGGCGAAACAAAAAAACAACTCTAATGCGAACGAAGGCTACAGCTATACTGGTTCGTTTACATAGGCGAGAGGCACTGCATTCGAAAGAGAACGCTTCACGATAAAAAGGTGTCAGTCGTCGGCGTTTCGCGCATGTGCACTTCTTTTGTACCAGCATCAGCTTGTTATTTAATAGCCACACCACGTAATATACCAGTATGCGTATGTGATTTAAAAATATGTGAATTAACTTGAAATATTTATTAAATATTAAAATTTCTATTGATGGCTTTTCTTTTATATCAGGTACACTAAGCTTCTTGAAACACCTACTCCCGTTCATCAATACATATATTGGTATATTCGGAGTATTAAATTTTAATCTTTTCATTCAAACTGGTGGACTGAATTCTTATCACTGGTCATAACACCTGAACCAATTTTACTCAATTGGATTAGAATTATATAAATCTGTCCTTGTTCTAAAACATATCCTTAACATTGTTACATACTCATTTCATGTTTTATTCATATTTTGTTAACCTTCGCTCTATATTGTATTTCACACCTTGCATTTCGTCGAATTTAAGTTGATTCGGTGGTATTAGTACTCCATTTGAGATGTATCAGGGAATGGTTGTTATATGTTACTTTAAGAATCTATGGTTCATCTCGTTGTTCTCCTTTGTCTCCTTCTTTCCCCACGCTCACACATCATGTTAGGCATAAAGGCATTCTCTTTGATGCACGTACTCTTTTTTCTGTTTCTAGCTTCAGAGAAGTAAGTCTTCGTCTATCATACGGAAGAGTTCAATATTTTTTTAAATTGTTAATGATATTCGCTGGTTCTCTATATTTTAGTGTTGATTTGAAGTAGTTGATAATTATGTCATTTCCTTGAGATTATCTAACTTCTTTGGTTATTCTCACTTCGTGCAGAATATTTTCAGTTTTTCTTTTTCTTTAATTTGCAGGACTTATGGTAGGCTTAGTTCGAGTTTTGAATTTCATTTTATTATTACTTTCGAGATTCTAGGTTTTTTCTTATCTGACCATTGTCGTGTTTGTTTCCCCTGAGGATCAGTTACAATTAGATTTCTTGTATTTCGTATTTTTTTGCTATGTCTGACATCAGACAGCACCATGGCCTATTGAGACGAGAAGTCTTTGAAAGGATGAACTGATTTATGGGCATAAGTTTAGAGGCAAGTGATTCTAGTTCTGTTGATTGATTGCACAGCAGGCTGAGATTGTTGCGTAGAGAGAACGCTAATGCTTTCTTGATCTATCCAGACCTTGAGATGGATGTAGAGATCGAGTTAGGAGTTCTTCGAACTAAAGTTTTTGATTTTGAAATGAGTGCTCATGCGATTGGAAATCTGAAGCAATTAAATACATTTGGGTGCGAATGAGTAATGTGTAGTTAATTGTCTCGATCGATTTGCTTCTGTCATATCGAATGAGGAACAATAAGACGCCTAACATGATCCAATCTAAGGTTGTAGAAATTGCATTTCCTTTGAGATACAATTAATTCATTCTACCCATAAAAGCTTTAAATTGACAGACGCTCTTACTTGTTTTAAGTCAATCACAAGAAGAATATATTATCAGATGACGCAGAGGGGAAAAAGGGGAAGAGGATAAATGAATAACATGCTCTTTATTACAGCTCATTATTTGAGCTCATTATGAAAATACTTAAAATAACTTAAATTGTTTGAATAAACAGTCAAAAAATTGAAAGTTGATATTCCCTCCGTGGCATTCATAACCAAAATAAAACTAAGGCTAAAACTAAATTACTTAAATTAAACTTCACTGATTATATAAACAAGTCTCTTATTAATACAGGGCCGTAATTTAATAATTTCAGTAATGCCAATTAGAAAATAAAAACTGCAAATGAAATCTGAGGTATATGAAAGCTATCTAATTTTATTCACCAAATTATAACATTGAAACATACAGCAAAATATAAACAAAATATTAAATTATACGAAGGATCCTACTATTAAACGTAACAAATGAACAAACTGTAAAACTAACTCGAAACACAATTTAGACTGTTTTTAAGTAACTTCACAATTTTTGTTTTTTTTTCGTTATTGTAAATTATTCTTATGGACGTTATATAGTTAAAAATAATTATATGTCTAGAATCTTCGCAAACACTGTTTCCCCATCCTTGTTTTTATATAAAAGGAAAGCAAATTAATTTTTTTGTTTAACAAAAACAATTAAATTGAATAATAACGTGTTTAATAACTTCTACCACATCCTATTTCGAGTTCGTAATTGCTGTTAAATTTCATAACGTTATGAGTACTATTTACCCGTACTCCTTTGCCTTCTCTCAACTTTATATTAATTAATTCTAATTCATAATCACTAAAGTTGATATATAACCCCCTTTCCACATTAACTTTCGTGAGTCTGTATACGCATTTCGATAACTAAGTTGTCATCATCAGCAGATAATTGCAAAGTGTCGCACCTGGTAAACCACGGCGAAAAATACCTGTACGAAAACAAACTCCGTGCGCGATCTGTACCGTTGAAAACCAAAATGTACACTGTATGTTCGTTTCACAAGATTTTTAAGATTGTTTTACTTAAACTAGGATGAATGACATTGGAAAAGGAACACGGACACGACCGATAAGTACCTGCATGTGGCTTATTACAGTGTTCCTATTTTTCTGACATTAAGCAGACCTAAAAGTGACCTCTGAATCGGGTCAGTGTCACTGTTCACCACATGGCTTTTATTCTTTAAAATGTACATGCTTTCATACGTATCTAATTCACGATAATTACACACGTTCTTTATCAAATGTAAAGAATCCATATTAACACTATGATTATTTTCTAACACATGCCTTGCTATACCTGATTTTTCTGGTCGGTTGAATTTTATGTGCGTAAGATTTTTTTTTAAAGATGTATTGTCAAAATCAATCAATCAAAACATTTAATTCCGTAGATTCCCGACTTTTTATTTTCTTCGATTTTGTCATTTCATAAAAGGGTTTTGATTGAATTAGTGGACAACTTAGTTGTCGAAACGCGTTTACAGAATTACGAAAGTTAATGTGGAAAGGGGTTATATATCAACCTTAGTGATTAAGTTAATCAACCACAGGCTCCATCAAATTCAACATCAACTCTAATTCAAGTGGTCTTTATAGTTTACTAATTATGTAAATAATAATTATACTGTACAAACGTTTGCTTTTTCGAGTTGTTTTAGTAGCAAGAATATCTCCGAGTTTATAAACCCGAAAATCTGTTCCTGTAGATATCACAACCTAAATAGCGGTTATGTGTTCAATTGAGATTTTTTGAAAGTTTTTATTTTAACGTTTTAATGTCTCTATGTGTGTAATATACCCTTGAGTTAATTTTTCCTCTCATTGTTTCACCAATTAAAAATTATATTTTTTGGTTTCAATCGAAATACGGAAGTGAGGTATCGAAATATGCACAGCCATAAAGGCAGGTTACATATTAATTGCGGGCCTAAAACCTACAATTATAAGTACACCGGGTGTTAAGATGGCGTTAGAGTAACAAACTTAACACAAATACTGTGTTTACAGTAATTAATTGGTAAGTTAAATATCTGAGATATAATTTCTATTAACTATAATAATTTTGTTTATTTTTCAAAAAATAAAATAATAAGTATTTAATAATTTTGTGTAAATCACTACCTTTAGTAATTTACATAATAAAAAGCTTTTCATAAGTGATATTTTCTGTTAAAAGGTGCTGAATTACAGATTTGGCGTATGTATGTACATAAGGTCCTTTCATTTGTCACTTTTGTACAAATTAGCATACATTATATTGCATTTTATACATGAAGATAATACGTGTCCAAGCAATTTGATACCATTTTGCTGAGAGCACCCTTTATTATGCGGAAATGGGCGTTCTAATAAAATGAATATTTCACATATACATTCCAATGAAAGCTGTTTCATAACCGTCCAACCATTGATGTAAAATATCATATTGCACAGCTTTTGTAAATTGCCCCTACTCTATAATATATTTCCCAAATTATCTTTGTGTAGACGCTTACATTTCAATTGCATTTTGTTCTTGTAATACCTTATTTAAGTCAGTTAATTTGATCGTATCGTTATTTGGTTTTTATTAATGCAATAAAAACGAAATTAAATAAAATATACGCCCCTTGTACATAACTAAATAGTGTCAGTAGTGCAAGTATATGCTTTAAAAACCAATGGAAAAATTTCTGCAAATATTACGACTGTATTTACTTGTTGTAATTTTTGTTGGTATAAAAGCGCACTTTCTTAATAATGTAAGGTTGTCCAATATACGTTCATTATATGTATTTATTATTTGTAATTATCACGTTATATTATGACACTTATACTAGGGCGGGGTGAAATATTCTTGATCTAACAAGGGAAACGGATTTATTTATTTAAATATCAATTTTGTTATATGGTCATCTTCCAAATTTGGACACTTTGTATGCGGTTGGCACTAAAAGACTTAAACAGTATTAAGATATAACAATTTGTTCATTTTTAATTTTTATTTACTTTTTTGCAGATTTTAGAGCATACCGGTAGCATCTTAATAGTCTTAGTAATAATATTATTCGTTTCGAAAGGGTTGGATTAGTTGGGAAGAGGTTACAAGCGCACTATGCACACTGAAGCAGCGGTGGATGATATACGGTAAAGTGTCTTTCAGAGCCCATATGACTCCATCTGTCGCCGTTTTTTTTCAACTAGGCAAAACCAGAACATCGCTTCAGAAGATTCTGAAACTGGATTTAAAAGTATTTCAATGCAAGTCCAGATGGTCTAAGCTTTACCATCCTAAGATACTCAGCAGCGTCCACAGCACGCCATTCGATTTAAACACCCAGCCAGAGACAATAACTTTTTGAACAACTTAATAATCAGGGATGAGTCCGACCTTCATTTAAATGAGTATGAAAATAAATAAAACTTCAGATTTTATGGTGCTAAGAATTCCAAGGAATTACATCAGTATTAATTCCATCTTAAAAATGCACTATTTGGTGCAGTGTTATGGCAGAAAGAGATATCGGCCCCTGTTTTATTGAAAACGGGGAGATCAACCAAAAAGGATTAAAATGGTTTTAATTGAAGGTCTTTTTCGAAAACGAACATCCCCACTTGACGACAAAACCATCATCTGACTGGATTTTTGGTAGCAGCTTCGTTTAGTTATTTGCTTGGTCAACGAATGTGCTCTTGATTGGAAGTTAAAGCGATATTAACCATCTTAAAAATAAATGTACAATTCTCTCACAACTTCATATATTCAATTATTACCTTCTTATTTAAATAATTCCACTGCCTTCCTTGTGCCAAAGAAGATTTCGCACTAATGGGTTTTAAATCTATTTTAAACACCAAATCGCTTTAAGACAAATATTTTGAAACAAAAAAGTGTTGCGTTTACTGGAAATACTTTTAAACATGCTCGGTGCATTGCTAATAAGTGACTGAAAACGGTAGTTGAATGAATAGATATTGAATTTGCAAATTACCAATAATGTCTTGTTGACCGTTTCCTAGACTCTGACTCTTTTGTCTACAAATATCACTGTTCGACTCAAGATCTTAATTGAAGAGGAAGTTTGAGGAAAGAACTAAATCCTGTCAAATAATTTTTTAACAGATGCAGATTTTTTTTCTTTGTCATTTAAAGAAGTCATTATCGGTGTTCGTAAGGTCATGAAAATGTCTTAAGATATTATGAAAAAAATTGCACATACATTCATACAAAAGACACTAATGGTTTCAAAACACGATCTGCGACAACGATATATTCTACAATATATTCCACACGGATGAGGCTTGGATTCGTTTGATTCACGCAAACTCGTGAAATTACAGAAGATGATTAACAGGAAATCCTCATGATTTTGTTGAAACAGTTTTACATTTAGCTAAGAATAACGTTTAGGTTACAATTTCGCCTAGACAGTAATTAGCCCAATACGTTTTTATTATTTTAACTACAATTATTGCTCAGAAATATAAACAATTAGTTTTATATCAATTTTCAATTTAAAAAACCGCAATAAAACTGAAGCTACTGCATATAATAATTTTTTCCGCAAAATATTATAAGTCAATGATGATCGTAGGCTATACTACTTGGCATCTGAATTAGATTTCGTTTTATTTAGTTACATACCTGTAAAATACAATATATTCTGATTCCACAATGTTAAGACACTGTAGTCATCATTAAATATGAAATTAATAGTATTGAGCGAGCTTTATATATTGATCTACGAAATGACTTAGTGAACATGAAAAGAGATACATAGTGAGTGGAAACATTTAGAAAACTGATAGTTAATATTGTGTAAAAGTTTCAAAAACTTTCACTATTGAAGCTATAGAAAATATCTAAATATTATATTGAGTAGTTTTAAACATTTATTAAAATAAATAAATTAACTTAATCACTAAGGTTAATATATAACCCCTTTCCACATTAACTTTTGTCATGCTGTATACGCATTTCGACAACTAAGTTGTCATCATCAGCAGACAATTGCAAAGTGTCGCACCTGGTAAAACACGGCGAAAAATACCTGTACGAAAACAAACTCCGTACGCGATCTACACCGCTGAGAACCAAGATGTACATTAGTACACAGTGCACTGTCGTTGTTTGCGTAGCTGTAAATGTTCTATATATTGTCCTTCAAAATGATGCAATAGTCTTCATTATACTACCACCTATTGGTTAGTTTTCTTTTTTTCCCGAGAGATTAAAGTATAGTTTTCTCAATTCTTCTTTTATTGTTATGTGTAGGAATATTTGAAACTTTTTAAATTTATTTAAAAATGTTTATTTTTCCTGCCATTTATTTTTAGTATTTAATTTTATTTACCATTATGTAATTATACAAAATGTATATTTGTAGTATAATATGCACATGTTGTTGGAACAAGTTTAAATTAATAAACTTTAAGATAAGCACTTACTTAGGAATTTAGAAGCTTAAATTTAGAAGTTTTCTTCCATATTCTGAATATTTTACCCATTTTTTTTGTACTAACTTCTACATTTTAAAAATTTGTTGTAGTAAAGTTAGTTTAGATTGAAATCCAAAGAAAATCTATTGAGAAATATTCATTCGTAATAGTTAAAGTTCATTTTAATATTAGACATCGTAAAAAGATTTACTTAGGGGAAATATTTTACAAAATATACTTTATGGACTTAATACTATTGAAAAACTATTTCAAAAGCGTTCTATTATATATCATTAACATCGAATTACACACTTTTATAATATAAAGTAATAGGATATTTCTCAGTTTTCAGAAAAAAATGTATTTGATAAAAGTGTAAAAGTACATTTAGTTTTTTTTTACAAATAAATAGTTTTACATATTATAATTTTCAATCTAATAATGATGTTTATGGATATAGAAGTAATACATTTAATTTCAATCAAATTGTTCAGAAAGTTAAAGAAAGTATTAGTAGCAAAAAATGAATTGTAAGTACAAGTTTTTACCGATATGAAGAAATTATTCATTCATATTTTAGACATTTTGGGTTGCAATAAAAAATGTTCCCACATGCCATTTTTTAAGATTGTTAATAAATATTCACCTCACAAACTCTTTTTGAAGTATAAACTTTAATAGTTACGATAAGAGAAAAATTTATATTCCTTTCAGACTAAAAAAATGTAAGTGGAAATTATTAAATTCAGCTCAATATATAGCGGTCGTTTAGTTTTCCGGTTTGGTGCGGGTTCGAAGGCGGTAAATTTAATCTCCCATAATTTGTGTCCGTGCTATATTTCTCATCCCGTTTATAATTTTACATGATATTTCGCAGATAGTCTGCACGCTAAGATCTGCTTATCGTTCGCTAATAATTCGGCTACCTAATTATTATACGAGAGCAATTTCCCTTTTCGCTTGAATTATTCATGTGGATATGAGACGTATGTTTTACGTACCTACATGCTGTAGTAATCTATTTTCGGCAAATTTGATCTACTACAAGGAAATCTATTTTCCATAAATTTCTCATCTCGGTTTAAACAGGATTTGGATGATATTAAAAGTACTAAATTGTATTATTTGCAGTACCGTGCTTATTTCTTACCCTGTCTATATAAGAATTGAATTAGTATATCAATAATATGTGTTTATATGCCATATACCACATAAAGCATTAAGTTCCAACACTACATTATCTACATTACAGCTGATGAAAACTTATACAGTTAATAAAAAACAAAATTTCAGAAGTTCTTTTGTCTTGTCGTATATCAAGCACAATTTATATTTTCGCAAAACGCTATCCATTTTTATCAATTTTTTTTCTATGTGTAAACAAGTCATCCAATCGCTCCATTTCTTTGTTTACATTTTCATGTTAGGAACTAATTGAGCAAAATTCGGACTATAAAGTAGATGATCTTAATCTTTGATCCCTAATTGCTCCAAACAGAAGAAATTACTAGTTTATTATAAACTTTAGGCTCTTTATAACAAATATAATGTGCCACTTTAGAGTTCAGGGAAATACAAAGAGGCATTCATTGAGATACCTTCTTCACATTACAGACTTATTAAGCATACGATATATTTATTATGCAGGTACAATGGGGTTAACTAACAAAGAAGTTAGCTAATGTTTCTAATACTAGAGGCGAACATGTCTGTGTATACCACTTGAATGTAATTGTTTTTTTTTCTATTGGAGCATAATACTTTTATCGGTTCTCGATTACTGAAGAAAACAACGAACAATCTCTTTTATTTTGATTTCGATTTTGTTTCTTGAACTAGTAATCCCTCGTCTTCATATACCCAAACTTTATTTTGTACATTTG
This sequence comes from Dermolepida albohirtum, assembly GCA_031893035.1. Taxonomy (NCBI): domain Eukaryota; kingdom Metazoa; phylum Arthropoda; class Insecta; order Coleoptera; family Scarabaeidae; genus Dermolepida; species Dermolepida albohirtum. The sequence continues at coordinate 23,774 of JAVIWB010006079.1, forward strand.
TAGGGACATCATAAAAATAAATCCAATTTTTTCACCTGTAACGATGATGTATTTCCCATATTTAAATTATTTAGTAATAGTTCATACTATTATTTTGAATGGTGTCATCAGCATTCAACATAATGTTCTTTCACGGTCTAGGAATTTATCAAGTTCATTTGGGAAGACTTACTAAACACTGCCTTTTTAGGTGGAATTAATAAATTTATCTCTAGCTAACAATTACGAATAGTTTATGCCACAAGATGCAAAGCATAGATTCTTACACGTAGCATGTAAGAAGTTAGCACAGTCATAAACTTTAAGAGTTGGTTTTTGGAAAGTTCAAATTTTTTTCAATGAGTTTAACACTGTCTTTGATATTACTTCGGCAGTACATTGTTGTACTCTTATGAAAGCTATTAAAATTGAAGATTACGGTTGACGTATTTCCACTATACATACCATAATATTAACAACAAGATTTTTTTAGTCTATTGTTTTGTCCACACGTATCTACAGTTTCTTATTGTTCAGTTCTGTTTTAATTCTATTTTTAATACTTTTACGAGCAGATGGCATAACATTTTGTTCGCATATTTATTCCAGAATGAGATAAATGATTCGTTGTTTAATAAAGCAAACAGTAGATTAAAATTACACAAAATAAGAGACACGTGTAAATCGAATAGAAATTGTTGATTCGTTATCTACGGTCATGACGTGCAGCGAAACATTTGCATCTTTAAAAATAAAACAATAAGTAACGGGGTAGAAGTAGTACTAAATAAAATATTCTGAAAAGCTTGTCCTTCTGGGAGATATTTTACGTTTTCAATGACGTTTCACTAAACACTACACGCTACATGAAAGAACAGTAGAAGCACTATTATTAAAAACTACAATTTTTGCTGAATCTGATAAAATCTGAATTTTTGTTTCTAAAACATTAATAAACTTTTCAAATTTGAACACCGTTCAGTATTTGCAGTGACTTCACTGACGATATTGAAAGGTTCTTTAATTCTTCTGTTGCTTCAATTATTCCTTTGTAATTGTCATGAATAGTGTGTAAAAACTTCAGCATCTTGAAATCTTAGCTGATTTCTTTAATAGCCCCTGCTTTTTTAGAATCAAATTGTTCTTTGTTTTTCGTTGCGAATATTGTAAATACTGAAACGATGCCTGTAATCCTATTCTTTTTATTTATGTGAAAGAGTTGGCTGTGGTGGTTTAAGAATTTTGTAGCCAGCTTATTCAGATCCAACAATAGTTGATTGGAAAGTAATTAACTCTTCCCACAAAATAGGCCTGATTCAAAACTGGACCACGAAATTAGTGTGAAGCAGAATATTCACGACATAAGCAGGAATAAATTCAACCAATGCGACGCCAACAATTACACGATTTTATTAATTAAACTCCAATAAACCAAATTACAGTATCTACGAAATCTGTCATCAATAGGAGAACCTCGATCGTATTGATTATGAACTACGACGGACAGATATGAGAGAGTGTTAAGTGTACAAAAGGGTAATTAAAAAAGATATTTGTTGCAAAAGCATATAGAGGTGGAATTTTATGCCTATAACACACACTTTCCGCGACAAGATATAAAGCATGAAGTTTACACTTTACATGTACTAAGTTTCTACGCGCATTGTTAATAGAACGACCCACACTAAATATTGTTGCGGCACCGTCATTAATTGGTCTGTTGGTCAATGTATTTAGCACTAACCCTCAAAATTGCATCTCTAGTATATTCTTCTAATATTTTATTAACGAATAATGGGAATGAGGATTGGAAAGATTCCTGTGTTAAAAACATTAGAGTTTGATTGCCAAAGATTCGATTGAATTACAATTTAAAATTTTAATTAAAAAAAAATTGGAAATTTTTTAGGACCATATCTTCTCTCTTGATAATCGACCTTGTTCTGATTAGCCGGTGAGAGTTATAATTATTGATCAAAATGTGGCTCCTGTTTCTAAAACTATTGCAGCAGATCAGTGAATTACATATAGACAGTTAGAGAGACAAATGTAAAATAGTATCCCCTCACAATTTCTATCTATCTATCCAGAAAAGCCAGACAAAGTTTCAAGATAGGATAAAACAGATTGATAAACTACTACGAAATTTACTTTGGCCTAGTGGAAGGAACAACAAAAATAGAAAATCCTTCAGTGTCGTTAGTGAAATCAATGTAAATAGTGAACGCTGTTCAAGCTCAGTTATGCGATGTAGAAAGCGCAAAAAATTATTGTGTTTTAAAAAATTGTGAAAATCTTTTCGACCAAGATTCGAATTTTACCATATTAGCACACGTTTGTGAAAGTGTCTCTACAGATCCGTTAATTAGTTTCAAAAATTATTTAAATTATGCAGATATTGCATATATGTGTAGAATGGTTATTTTCAGGATATAAGAGCATTTCTTTCCATGGTGCACTCAATTTGCTGAAACAACTGTGGAAACATATCTTATGCTTCAAATATTTAACAGATTATATCCAATTTGTGACTTTACGTAAGACGCGTACAACGATAAGACTTTCACTATGTTTTATAAATTACTACTAACTATTTTACTTTACGTATTTACTATCAAGCGTACGCTAATGGCACCCAGCCCAGTTTTAGTTTTAATGATTTCTACTCCAATGCGGATAGCTATCATACCCCAACCTATGTGTCAGCTTTACCAATTACTCAGCAAGAGTAGTTGGAGTATGACTAGGATATTTGGTGTAAGTGCTCTGAAATATATATTTACATTTCCTCAATGAATTCCTTCATATATTGCTAAAAAATAGTAAAATTATTTAAATAAACTCAACTCATGAGAAGAAATGAAGTGCATAGACATAAAAATATGGACACTAAAATTTTAAGTAAATACGGATAAGCATAGTATTTAACAGTTTGTGTACGATTATAGAGTTAAAAGGGTATGGTGCGCGTTTAGACAAGGTCTTATAATAAGACAAAGAAATGGCGGGAGTAGAATAAGTGAAATTGTTGAAAAGCTGAAACTTTTTAAAATTGTAGTACATAATACGTGACTAATTTCTCTAAAGAAAGTAAAACAGCTCCTAAAACACGAAGAGGAGCTCCTTGTACATTCCCTAACTTTCTAATTACATCATTAATATTGATGTTTTTGATATACTACAGAAATTAATATTTCAAAATATAGTAACCTTAAGTCCACCAACGTTAAAAGTGTGCAAACAAAAAATGGAAGTTTTAATAGTGATATTATCTAAAGCCTTATTTTGTTTTCATTGCACAACACGAGTCGTTATTTAATTCGGTTCACTGGATGAATTGTTATTGAAAATTGATTCTATCTAAAGCAGGAAATCTTTTGTCTTATAAGTTTTATTCGTGCTTACTAGAAGAGCTACTTAAAGAAATTTAATTCACAACAACTTATTAATAGCGACGGTTTTAAATCATACCGAAGCAACATACTCACTAATAAAAATATAACAACGAATGAATAATAAATACCGATAAGATCGTTTAGACGTTTATGAATGCATTGCTAAGGGCTAGACAATACACAAATATGAAGCAGTAGACGAGAGCACTTGGTAGGTATTGTCCTGGGGCAGCTGCCGAGTAATTATAACATGGCTTGGGGGCCTAAGTACGCCATAATGAGTCGTACTCGACAGCTATTACTCTTAAAATTCAGATTATAATAGTGAAGTGTATACATTTTGCTATACCATATAACCGTAAATAATTATTGATCTGCTTTATATTCTGTTTTTATTTATTTAGTTTCTATAATTACATAAATGCATTCGGATTATTTCCTGTTTTGCCTTCTAATGCAGCAACATATTCCAGACTTATCTAACCTATTGATTTCATTAATTTTTTTATTCCTACAGCTCGTTATGTTGCATTGTTTTACATTAACTGTACAACGAATGTTATTAATAGTATTTTATAAGAATTAATACTGAAATTATAAATAAAATTATGAAGTATAAATATCATTGCTTATAATTATTTCCCTTGTTTATTTCAGAATTCTATTTTAAATCTAATTTATTACTACCATTATCCGTCTGTTCTTGATCTAGTTGTGCTTGCTATTTAGGGGATCGTGTATCAGAGAACTAAAAAGTCAACGTATGAGAAAATAATTTAAACATTATTCTTCTACCAATCGCAAAAAAGTTTTTGCGTTTACAAGCAGAATAACGAAGCGAGAATATAAGCATGATGTTCTACGACGAATATGCTAGCCTGGCACAATATGATGCGAAAGGTGATGTTCGGACGGGGTAATGTCTAGAGAGCACAGCGGATGCGATATTACATCCCATCCAAGTACTTTCAACGCTTTCTTGTCCAGTTTGGATGTAAAAGAAGGCGTTTTATCGTGCTGTAAAATCACTTTATCGTGCCTTCGGGACCATTCTAGACGTTCTTCTATCAATGCATGGTTCAAATTGATAATTTGTTGTCGGTGGCGATCAGTATTAACTGTTTCACCAGGTTTCAACAGTGTAATAAACCACGTCACTTTGGTCCCACCAAACACAGAGCATTGTCTTGCGACCAAAATGATTTGGCCTTGGAGTCGATGGGCCGGCTTCGCCATGTGACAACCATGATTATTTGCGCTTAGGGTTTTCGATATAAATCCACCTGTCAGTATTCGATGCAGAAATGACTTCAGATCATACCTTTGAAGCAGCAGACGATTTTTCGATTTTCCATTTGCCTGTTATTCAATTAATGTGGTACCGATTTTCACATCTTTTGGATTCTTTCCATTGCTCGCATTCGGCCGCTAATCATTTCTTGGGCCACAGTTAATGCTTCTGACAATTGTTTTTGAGTTTGGTCTTTATTCAATCACTCCTGCAGTTTCTTCAAACTTTTTCGGTCTACCAGAAGGTTCTTTATCTTGCATATCGAAATCACCACTTTTGAATTCTTGAAACCACGTCTCACGTTTTTATGGTCGGAGTATGTTCACCGTAAGTTTCTACTAGCAAACGATGACTTTCAGCGGCTTTTTCTTTTGATTAAATAAGAAAAGTAATGCGTGCCACAAATGAACATTCCCAAGCACGTAGCTCGACGTTTTCAAAGAGATATAAATATATGACAGTGTTACTTTCGCAAAATATAACATGTATGGTTTTGAAGCTTGACGTCAGCAGAATAAAATGACATATGCGTCAAATCATAACATTGCATACTTGAGCCAAGCGACGTCTGTTAGAAAAACCGGTAATGACTTTCCGGTACACCTGGTATATATATAATTACGAAAAAGAAGTTGTAAGATGGAAAAAAAATTCAGTTATGCCCCATGTTAAACTGTGAATGTCATGAGGTAATGTTTTCAAAGATCTATTGTATGATGATTATTGATATTTTATAGTGTTTATGTTATAAAATAGTGTAAAATAAAAAAATTATTCAATACTTACTCTTGTCTTCTATCCTCGTAACTTATTTATTTATTTTTAAATGCACAATACCCTATTGTATGTACTAATATTAAAATAATGAGATCTGTCTCCAGCATGGGTATCGGCAAAGCTCGCTAGATATGCTGACTAATTATGCACATATTCGAACAGAAATAAGAATCCTAGCTTTACTTAATTTTTTTATAAAAAAAATCTTCTATTACATTTTAACCATATTACTTCGATATATATATTATACAAAATTATTAAACACTCAAATATCTCTTACTTATAATTTCAATATAACCGTCGTTATTTCTAGATTTATGTATACTTCTATTAATTTTGAAAGGACTGAATAAAGTTTATAGCAATAAAAATTGTAATTAAATTTCAAACTAATTTCCTAACTCTATTTAGATAGTCTACCAAATAAAATCCAATCGATTCTTTAAAGTGTGTAATATACTGATATCAAACATAAATAAACAGATAAATAAACAAATAAGTAAATAAATAAACAAACAAATCACATCATTATACATTTTAAAATTTGACAATTATGACTTATCTCTTATTTAAATTTGAATTGGTATTTAATTAAATTTAAATTACCCCCATTACAGGAAATTATACAATCAAATTATGTTAATAGAGATAACTATATTTAAACCGAAGTAAATGGAGGCCTTTAGAAATCTTAAAAAACATCAAATTGTAAATAACTTTGAATTGAATAAAATTTATAACTTTTATCAAATAACAAACATAATATTAATAAGGAATTTACTATAACTAAAACATAATTATTAGCTTAGCTTCGTACATTAAAACGCTCATCTTCCTTTTCATCTCATTTATCCCTTTCTTCAATAGAAGTCGTTTTCAAATAATGCCCTTTCAACTTCAGTTACGTTTCCAAACATAACTTTTTTTCTGCATACATGGCTTATACAAATGTCCGTCATATCACTGGTTTTAGAAGTTTATATAGTTTCTTTAAGAATGTTTCTTAATACACTACTAATTGTTTTAAATTCACTTAGATCTACTGGATTTTATTATCACTTTAATAGTTTATTTATGGTAAGCAATATGTTCATTTATTTGACCTTTGTCAATGTTGCTTACTATTTTTTTCAAATTTATTTTTTTTTAATTTTCAGCATGATTATATAACAAATACTTATTTACTTTATAGTTTTCTGTACGCTGATTATGGAAAAAATAATAGAATAAATTCCATGACGCACAGTTTAGTAACAAATTTCACTTGAAATTATCGACAATTAGGCATTTTATGCAAGTAAGCATTGCAGTGTTTAATCTTAATAATTAAAATTAGTCTTTAGATTGGCTGTGGGAAATATTAATTTGGTCGGGTGGTAACACGGAGTAGCTGTTAAACCTTTGTTCGATCCCACCGATCCTACAGGAGAAGAAGCGCAAAACGAAGTTTTGATGGAACGCGAAAGCGTTACTATAATTGTGTTGTTTTTATGAAAAATGTTTGGTCTCTTATGATTTTAATGAAATGTAAAATAAAATATTTATTCCATAATTTTTTGTATTTGCCTTACTATTCCTAAAAAACATCTATTTCTTGTGAGTAAACCCTACATGATAGAAGAAAACGGTTTGCGCTTTTGAGTACAGCACTGGAGAATACGCAGTAGAAGTGACTAAAAAACAATTTTTCAAAAGTATTTTTTTGCATGCCTGTGTAATCAATAAATCTCCAAGATACAAATAACAAAAATCTGAATGTCGTTCTAGTAAATTAATTCTAGAATAATTGGGATTCCCCGAAAATTAATTAATCAATTATCAAAATCTCATGTTTTAAATTACTCAAATAAAATATCTAACATTTTAATTTTGACTAATTTCATTATTGGACTTCCATTGTTATGGAAAATATTAGTTTTGAAAAATCCTGTAAAATAAACATATTATACATATAACTAGTATTATATTTATTTGATTTGAGTTATAGCTGTTATTAACTTGACTTGCTTCTTTAAAATCAATTCATTCCAATAACAATATTCTCCATAAATGATTTTAAAACTTACATTTGAATTCCTGTACAAAAATGTATTTTAACATATGATTTGATATTAGATATGTATTTTTTTTGGCTCATGGGTTCTATGTGTGACTATACATAAGGATACAATAATTTATTTCAATAACAATTACAAATATTTACAAAATATATCCCTAACTTATGTGTGGTTTAAGTGGTTTGAATTTAAGAAATTCCAAATATATAAGTATCCATGAAAATATTATCAAATAATATTATTATTGTGTTAATAGTAAGTACTTAGGATTAATTTAATTCTTAGTATGATACATGACTTATATACATTCATTTTAGAATTCTATTATGATATTCACTATTCATATACAAGGTTCATTTAAAATTTCTGTAAATGTTTATCACTTATTAGTGATTAAATTATTGAAATTTCTCCTACATTTTATCACATAATGTGTATATATATATATATATATATATATATATAAACACATATTTTCATGTTGAATAATAGTATATCTGGCTAAAATTCTTGTAGAGAATAAATATTTTCTTTTTTTTATTAACATTTTTCTTAAAAAAGGTTAGTGTCTGACACAGTCTTCAAATAACTTAATATAATAATGGGGACAAGTATACAGAGATGATTTTTTATACTTTTGTTCTCTCCAACTACATAAAATTTCGATTTTTAAATGTGTATGCACATTTTGGTATGGTTATATGCTTATTTTTATTTTTGCATATATCTTTATTTTAATTTCGTTTAAGTAAATGCCGCTTAATTAGTATTTTCCAAATGAACATGCATTAATCTAATTCTTAGAACGGAGGTCTTAATTAAAATAATACATCATGGTATTGAGATAATTTTATTTAAGTATAATTGTATTTCCCTTATTGTGATATTAAATTTCCAGAAAGGTTTTAATTATATAAATGTACAAATATTATAATGTTCGAATGCGTTTATATTCGTTTTCTTTATATTATAGACTTTTCTTATTTGGATATTATGGTTAATTTAAGAGCGTAGTAATTATGTATTTTATCTATATAATCCTTAATTGATACTTTAGTACAGTTCTTTTCAATGTACACTTGTTGTATCTATTACTGTATGTACAGTATATACAGTGATGTTCACTTATAATAATGCGGTATGTGTGTGGAAAAGAGAGTTACGGCCAGGATTAATTCTGGATACCAGGTCATTCTGTCAAAGAGTTTGTGTGATACGTCTGACACTAAGCATACCAGTAATTTTTTCAACAAAGAAGAAATAGTGCGAGCGTTGCTAATATATATGTATATACACTACCCGTCATATGTATTTGCCCACCCCAATTTTATGTGTTTCCTGAAATACGGATTAGCTTTCGAAAAACCTGTATTATAATTATTCAACAATATTATTAGTGGAAGTACATAATTCCATATGAATTCCATCAAAGAAGCAATACACACAAAGAAATATAGTTCATTTTATTTCTACTAAAAGTATGTTTAGCGAATCTCTGGAGCGTTCGCAGCATTTATTTAGCAATGGAAATAGGAAAGGAATCAGGAGAATACAACATAGAGTCCAATATATGTACATAAGGCCGAGTTAGGCAATATTATTATGCTATTATGCAATATATTCGCACACGATCGCTTGCATATTGCACCTTAACATACAACAATGTGTTATTTTTTCATTTTATGTAAAACTACAGGTAATTAGTAAATAGTGATTGATTAGATTTATTTCAGAACTTTCAAATTTTGTCAAATTGCATGATTTCCTAATAAAACATAAACGCTCAATCAAATGAGTTTAACGAAACTCAACTCCTAAAATAAAAAAAAATATCTTCAAAAGCAAAAGTAAACGTCTACCTTACTAAAACTGATATTACAATTTATTCATTTAAATTTCAAAGCGATTTCAAAAACAACACACTCATTTCTTATGCTTCGCTTCTGCCTAAAGCGTCTTAAAGTTAATTTAAGTATCGCCCTGTTTGGAGGGGCGCATCGAATTGATGTATGTTAAAATGGTAAATGCGATACAACGATCAAAATGTCTGTATAGAAAAGCAAATATATCTTTTCACTAAAAAGGCTATTTGCTTTAAATAGAAGATCGAAATTAAAATTCGCATTATAGTAGTTATTAAATTCGTTAATAAATCAATGCAGCATATGCATATCCGCATTGTAAATACAAAACATGTAAGTCAAAATTATGCGTTTTCCACTGACTATTATATTTGTTTCTCTGAAAGCCTCCAGCAAAATTCCATAGTAACTCCAACACATAGATGAAATATTTTATTGGTAGGCAGAATCATTTTAGTTTTTAATGGACGGTGTTTTACGGATGGTTGCTTTGTATTTTATTTTTTTTTATTACAGATTGGTGATATCATTTTCAATTACATCACAATTCGCGAAATAGTAGAACTAGTTGTGAGCTTGCGCAGTTCTGTCGATATGCAGAACAGAAATTTCGTTACTAACAGACTGTTATTTTTTCATGACTAGAAAGATGCCATAATTATCAGGAACGATAGATATTCAGGTATAATTACTTCGAATAATGAGTGAAAATGAGGTCATTTTACAAGCGATGCTCTCCAATTTGAAACTTCTCCAAATATTATTTTACAACAAAATAATAAGGAAAATATTTCCTATATAACTAACTTTATTATTCAATTTGATATGCCAAATGACTTTCCTTTGCTAAAAACTGTATAGGTTATATTTTGAATATTCGCAACAATGTATGGTAGTGCATCTTTATATTTATTCAATTTTATCCAATTTTGTTAATTTACGTTTCCATAATTATATTTATAATTCAATTCAAACGTATACAACTATATTATGCTAAGATGCCAGTTTACCTACAAATTGGAATTTTTATTAACTGTTGGAATGAAATATTAGAACTAGAATTAATTGGAAGCACAACACTAGAAAATGTGGGAATTAGAAACCTAAGACAGTAGTGAGCGAAACAACGTCAATACAAATTAAGATAATTTATTAATATTTACTAGAATTATGATTGCCTACAAGCACTTTAGATTAAAATTCGTATAATATTGGTATTTTTAAATAGTATAAATAATTCGTTATAACTATGTTTCGATTTTGTATGTATGTATGTACTATTTTCCAATCTAACGATTATATCTTGCACTAATAGCACAAGTACATAATTAATCGAAAACTTAAAATTAAAAACTTAGATGAATTGCTTATTAATTGATATACAAGTGAATTTGTAAATAAATAAGTACTCTTCGTTAACATGTTTTTAATTAACATATTCCACTCAATATTTGTAATGTATAAATAAGAGTCTGAATTATATTTTTACTAAGTAGTACAATCTTAAATAAAATTATTAAATTTTTAGTAACATAAAACTGCTCCAAGTTCAATCGTGCATATCATTATTTTTGGCATCAAACCAATTGATGGATGACCCTGTTAGGATTTTAAATTAAACCTGTGCTTCTACCGATAAATTAATCCGAAGCGACACAATCGAACCTGAACCATAAATCTGCTTTTTCAATTTTATCGCTTGAACAGTTTAGCATTGCCAATTACTTTCTATAGAGATTTCGTTGTTCCAGTGTTTATTTTACACCAGAGGAATGTATCCGGGTAAAAATTCGTCTATAAATTGGTGCTAAAAACTGTATAGGTTATATTTTGAATATTCGCAACAATGTATGGTAGTGCATCTTTATATTTATTCAATTTTATCCAATTTTGTTAATTTACCATTGTTAAACATTCCTTTGGACAATAATCATGCTTCACTAAATAATTTTATTGTGACAGATATACAGAAGTATTAAATTTCGTTGTAGTTGTATTTTATGGAGGTAGCGCTTTTTTTAACAGTAACGGGTATAAATACGCTCAATTTTGAATATTATTTAGAAATGTGAACATAATTTCTCATATTGCAGCACAATTTACCGAAAAACGAAAATTTTAGCGGCATTTTTGATGATAGATACCATTGGCGCCATGATTTATTATTATATTCGTATATTGTATTATTATTTATTTAGTTAGTTGACTTTGACTGCGCAAATACATTAACTTGTTCGGTAAGTCATTTCGTTTTTTTTCGTAAAAGACGTTGGATGTATTTTTAGTCAGCCAACTTCATTCTAAAGCCTATTGTGATTATAGAGTTTGACAGTTCACATTTCACAGGTTATCTAAAGAAAGCTTTTGTTTGTTTTTTTCTTGTAGTAATTTTGAAAATGGGAAATAAGAAGCAGAAATTTTGTGTTTCGTTTATTACCAAAAAAGTCGAAGTAAGAACAAAAGAGTTGCATGAAGTGTATGGAGAAGACGTCTTAACATGATACTAATGCCAAAACATTCTTGCAAAATTTTCATCTGATCATTGTAATGACGGAAACGAATCGCATTATAGAAGGTCAGTTAGTGCTGGTGAGGACAAAACAAAGACATTAATTGACTCAAAATATTTTGCATTTTCGAAGCGAATCTTAACTTGGGATGAAAAATAGATTGTTTACAATAATCTCAAATAATTATTTAAGCTCTTATTAGACAATTTTACAGTTAAATCGCATACGTACTGTCAATAAGTTGAGTTTTTCCATGAAACTGATGTGACTAAAATTCATTAATAAAAAAATAGAAAATATACAGTTTTTCGCCATGATAACTCATAACGTAATTTAATGATTTATCAGCAGCTATTAAAGTTTGAACAGAATGTACTACCGCACCTATTATATTCACCAAATTATTTTGCAGAATTCTTTAGATTGAAAACATTTAGTTTCACTGAGGTCATCAAATATCACCTGGTTCGACCTTCTGCTTTTAAAGATAAGTGAGCATTACTACTTTCAGAAAGATAGCAAAATGTATTGAATCGAAATAGTACAGCTACTCGTAGTTTTTTTTAATTATAAATGAAGTGTGTATTAGGATGCGATAGTTAAGAGTTTGCATAATATTAATGATCTAGGGTAAAATATGTTCTTCTGTATAATAAAAACAATTTGTTTCTTTTCTTAATATTAGTTCTATCCGAAGTTCTTCACTTCTTTTTGTAATATATTCATTACTGTGTTATCCTTATATCTATTGGTCCAAATATCGTTTAGCCCTATTAAATATGGTTTCTTTTACTCCCCTGTATATATTTCTGTACTATATTCAACATAGAATTAACTGTTTATTACGAAAAATTTAAAATTCAGTTGGTAATATAATTGCATATTAAAAAACTTTCCTTAAATCACATTTCCTCTTATATTTAACTACTCTCTAGAGACATTTTTATCCACAGCTTTTTCATAAATGTGTTGTTTACATACGTTACAATGATGTCCTTTCGCGTATTTTTATAGTTATGTTATTTTATCGATCTACAACTTATATTTTAATTGAGTTTACTTCTTGATGTTATATTTGTATATTATTATCGTTATTATTGTTGTTATTTTGTAGGTTATGTATCGATGTAAAGTTTTATGTGCACTCCCGCATATCGTTAGATCCTGTTTTACGAGGTTATCTAGCTAGCGTTGCGTGGCTTTTAGACTAGTTTTGAATCTCAGTTGTTTAATTACCTTTTTCGTGAGTTTATTATCGCTATTGAATGTGCTTCCTTTGTTGTCTTGAGGTCTTCTTGTTTTCTCGATTAGTTTCGGAATCTGTGCTCTACCTAGTCTGGCGTACAGGTGTGCATGTCTTGCTTTTTGAATTTGAGGAGATTTGCCAAATCATATAAATTCCGTAAAGCTTGCGAAGATTTTCCAAGTCGTACATATTCCGTAAACCTCTGAATATGAAGTAAGTGCTTTTGATGTACGTTTTGGAAAAAAATAATTCTGGAGCATTTGAGTCTCTATGGATAGCCATTACTATGCACGTTTATGTATTGATTATTAATTATCGAAATTCCGTTTAAACGTGCAAATTACAGCTATTGATGGATGAAGTTTTTTTGGGGGAAAGGGGGCTCTTTAAATAGAAGGTATGCTTTTATCTATTTCCATTTTTTAAACGCGTTTTACGATTTTTATAATTTTAATTAATTATAAGAATTTTTATAATTTATTCTCTTGTCGTTGCTTTAGGGCTTCAAGTACATGTTTTAGCACCTTTCAAGTAGGAATTTTAAAACTTGCCACGCGGTTCATCTACCGTCTCTTTCGTTAATTTACATTTTGTGAGGTACCACTTGGTTTAGTATGAGCCATTGTTGGAATCAATATCTCTATTGCAGTATCAGCTAAGTTTTTCTTTGTAATTTAGTAATCTTTTTAATATTATATATATATATATATATATATATATATATATATATATATTTTCCTCGTTCTTTATTTAATTTACTGCGTACTCAAGATATTCTTCTTTTTCGTTCTTATACACAATGAAATTTTTATTTTGAGTTAATTGCATTACAGAGTCTAGATTACGAAACCTTTTATTTTTGATTTGTTAATTTTATTATTTTTAATATAATTTTTAATATATTATATTAGCTATCATTTTTCTCAACACTAATTACTGAACTGTTTCCAAATTATTTTTTTAAAACTATTTAATTAAAATTACATTTTCCTATTTGTTCGTTTTCCTTACCTTTATGTTACTGTTTTGTTTTTACTTTTGGCACGTTTGATACATACCTGTAATACAGAGTACGAGCTTCCTTGTTTCTAACCCCGACGTACAAATATTCAGATTGTTGCTTGTTCACTTAACAAAATAGCGCTATTATTTTATTGAATGAAATGGAATTGACGGTTCTACGATTCTCTAAAGGCACAGTTGCAACGTGACCGTTTTTTTCCGAAATATGTATAGATCCAAGATTCATTACCTGCCACGACTGTATAAATGTTCTTTAAAGCACCGCCATTGTATTTTATGTACATTTTTTGGCGCCAATCGACGTGAGTCCTTTTTTGAGCGGTTGTTAAATTATATGGTACCCAACGCGAACATAGCTTCTTAACGGCTAAATGTTCATGCAGGATCTTATGCACGCTGATGTTATGTTACTAATACATAGAGATGTTTCGATCTCACGGTATGTTACATGACGGTCTTGCCTTATCAATGCAGACACTGTAGTTTTCGATAGTGCTTCACCACCATATAAAGGATTCGGGTCGTCGATGCATTCTTGTTGAGATAATCCACGCCGAAAGTTATGAAGAATAATTGCACGAAAATGTTCGCGAGTTAATTCCATTTCTTCACTGACATAAAGTTATCAAGTTGGTGTCAACAATAGAAATAGCGACCGGATAATAAAACTGTCAAGGTAAATGTATTGTCAAAAATGACAAATTTCACGATACAATCATCATATCGGAGCCAATACTAACAGTGTTGCCAGTTCCCGAAATACTACTACCCTCGTATTAGGTCCTAATAATTTTAGACCTATATTTCTTTTGTCATGTCTGTTAAATGTTGTCAAGATAATTAAATTTCGTCTAGAATGACAACTAGAATATAATTGAAACTTTCTCCAATATCAATAAGGCTTTAGAAGAGACTTTAGACATATATTACCTCAGTTTATTACGTATATTCAAACTCGCTCTACCAGACATAATTATATTGGTACCTTATTAGTTGATTTGAGGAATGCTTACAAACTTCTAGATTTAGAGAAAGTAGCTTATTTACTTTATGTGATAACATATTATAGCTAACCTCTACACTGACAGAAAAGTAGGTATCGGAATCCCAAAAATTTAATAATTGCATCAGGTTTGTTACATTATCACATTTTCTTTATAGCATCATTAATTTTGAAAACTTTAATTTAGATCTTAATTTTTCTTTTGTTATTACTAATATTTTTCATTGTGTTCTAATTAATTACCCGTTTATATTGGTTATTTTTGTCCGTCCCACGTATACTATTTCAATCTTTCTTTTATTGTGCGTTCTTTAAGGTTGTCTGTATGCCTCAGAACGTTCGGAAAAAATATCGATACACAACACCCTTTTGGTCTTCATCATGAAAGGTGTAATTTAGAAATATGTAAGTTTTAGAGGCGTTTCTATACGTAATATTTCTAATTAGAGATTTCATTTCTTAACTTGTTTGTCAGAATTTATGTAATTGCATTCTTTTTTCACACGTACGTGTTCTTTTTACTTTCAAAAAACCATTATCCATAATGTAAGGATTTTTATCACTTACTTTCGTTGACGAGTATTAATTTCTGTTGTTTTTCTTAATTATTTAAATGTCTTTTATGTCTACCTTATAATTCTAGAACCACAACTTTCCACCGCAAGAAATTACGATACGTTATTACATATTAATTACAGATTAATTACGATTAATATTTACTGTAACTTTTTCGTCCACTTGAAGACTCTTAGGGGAAAATCCCTTCATAGTAACGTTAATTTAATTAAACTAGTTTCTTTTCTTCGAGTTACACGTACTAACACCATTTGTGAATACTCATTACTAAAAGTTAACTCCCTTGACTTAGTCTTTCCTCTCATCATAATTTAGTTATTAATCCTACATTATAATTTTAAAGTTTAATTTTATTTTAACGACTTTTTTTATATTAAGTTATAGAGAAAGTCGCTTGTAGTTTTTTATACAGTCATCTGGTATTTTGCAACTTTATCACATTTCTTATGTAGAAAAACTTTAAAATCTATTTTCGCCCGTTCAACTTTTAATATTTTATTTGTTCACGTATTTTCATACTTAAAATTTTAATAAACTTTATTGATTTGACTGTTTGTTCTTGTGAAGCGAATATACGTATATCTGGTGTCAGTAATGTTGTTTATGTTATATGTATATGTATGACTAGATATATATTCTCATATTCTTTTTCTGGTGTTATTTTAGTAATTCTGTAATATTACGTCCACAATTAGTCTTGACTTATAACCGGTAGACGAACGCTCGCTAAACGAATTACCATTATTAGATTTTCTTCCTCTTCTTTTATTACCAAATTTTACTTCTACGTATGCTTAATCTCTGAAGATCTTTTTTTGATAATAAACTAATCGGAACTTAGTAGGATTGTTTTATTTTGTATTATTAATCATGCCTGTATTCTCCTTTGCCGCCTGCGACTCGTAACATTGTTCGTTTTGTCAACCACCGATTCGTCTTCAGCATTCTTCTAATACTGTGGTGTCCCCTGATTACCGTCTTTTCGCTACATACTCCTGAAGCAGATTTAATCCGGGTGGAACCCTCAAACGTGGCAACAGATAGGTTCTACAGGGATGGCGTTGCAACCCTGACATTGCTTTTTTTAATTTATTTTATTGTATTGGATGATGTCGCAGGTTACTCGAATAAAAGGGAATAGCTCAAGATTTAGTGTTGAGTTCATTACTTAATGTGTACACAGCCAATCTGTCAACTCCAAATATCAAAATTATTTAATATGCTGATGATATTATATTTTACTCGGAACAGCGTTCTATCGCCGATTGCATCAGTATATTAAATAATCTAATGTTTAGATTTGTAGTGTAAATTTTGGAAATATAAAGCATCTTCTTCTATTACAATTGCTTTTGATGATACAGTCAGATATTACGCTTTTTTACTTTGTAAAACACTAACTCCACTTAATGATAATTTTCAATTAATTTATTTTTATAACAAAGCTGGTATATCTCCGAATTTACTAACGACATTCAAGGAAATCGTATTATATATAAACAATTAAAACAAAAACCAAAAACATTATATTCATGTTTATACGATAGTAAAAACGAGGTGGACCAAGTTACGTAATTTTCGTAAATACTCTAAATCTCATTATTAAATGTTCTTTTCCGATGGCCATTCTTAGAACTCTAAAAGGCATCATAAACACTTCCTGTAATTATTTTATGTTGTTCGGCGATTCAAAAGTCATACTAATTAGCATAAAAGCTTCAGTGTAAAGTCATTGTATGTACGTCATTTATCATGTAATATTATTTCAATCTTTTTCAAAAATAGAGAAAATTAATTTAATTTTATTGGATTAAAAGTCACTCATGCATCAAGAGGAATTAACCTGTGGATAATTTAGCACAGCACTCGTCAGGAAATGTGGATGAAATTTTATTGTCCTTCTTTGACTTTCTAGTATATCTCAAACAAGGACGATATCAAGAGTGACAGCAAAGAAACCGTTTAAAGGAACGAACAACAAACTATTTCCTTTTCAATCTAAATAATCATAGGAGGCACTAGATCGACAATATCTCCGACAAAAAACATTTGGTTTACACAAATTGCAAAGCTAGAATTTGATCATGAAATATTTTTGTCATACTTATATAAGATTAATATTATAAAACGAATACTTGAACCAATTGCACAGAAAGAGGAGATACTAGTCAACTTTTTAGGAATAGTCTGGAAAAAGATTTGTCGAATATAAATTTGCAAACACCACTGCACTGAAAAACTATTTAAGAAGGTAATGACTAGGCTTTGAAGTTAGTAGTCGTCGTATTTTTTGATTGGACTAAATTTGAAATAAAGCAATTACGGGTATGTAGACATAAGTGTACAAATATCTCGTAATTGTAATGTAATTTTATTATGTGCCACTATCTACTACCAAAATTAATTTAAATTTTTTCCTAAAAAATATTTATTTCTTGCATATTATACTGAAATATGGAATGTACTTACTGAAAGTCACATCGTGTATTATAAAATTACATATTTTACAGAGTTTATTTAAACTAAGCTTCTTCATTATTAGCTTCAGGAATATTTTTCTCCATCTAGTTAAGGATTGCGTGGGTATTATTAAAGCGGTGATAAAATCTGTTCGTGGACTGAATAGGTAATTGTAATGTAAAATCATTTTGCCGCTAACCCCTAGATTATCGAATAAATTCCATTAGCAATAGTAATAGGTATTCGGCTGTATAACTAATTTCATAAAATGTTTTAATGGTAAGCTAATTCTTAATCCGGACTATTTCAATACTCATAGTATGTGAAAACTGTAATCAATATTTGTATTGTTAATTTTTTAATATCCAGAATGTGTGCATTTTGGTTAATAACAGCAACTACAATTCAAATCTTATCTAACCATAATGAAAATACGTAACAGGATCTTTTCTTTTTTGATCGAAATGAGATTTCTTCTAAACTTTTAGTAAACTGTCATAAAATATTAATATTATGATATATAAAAGATGAATGATGTACCAGAACTTCTAAATAATCATAACGAAATCTCTAAAGTAATAAAAAGCAATTGGAACTTGAATTTTTCTGCAATTAATACATTTTGTCTTTAAAGTTTAAAGTATGTTAAAATAATTACATTTCGCAAAATGTAAGCGTGATATTGTCATCTAAACAATTAAATTACAAGCAATTTTCTTCTAAGTCGTTTCTCTTTTGAATTTTACCTAGTGATTGCTTTAATTTTCAAAGAAAGCCCGAAGAGGATGCTAATGCTGATACGAACAACGTAACAGTAGAAAAATATATTCATTAGAATAAAACTGCATTGTAAATAATTTCGGTACTAGTGATTATAATATTTATGTAACACATAATTCAGGTTTATCTATAAATCGGTAATCAAAAGTCAAAATCCGAAGTTATTCATATGGAATATGAAATATTTACAATGCCCTTCAAAGCAAATTTAGTTACAAATTAATAGTTGTTTTTTAATTCGATATTTGCTTTTTTTGTTGCATCATATTGCTATGAAAGTACAGAAAAAATATTATTGCTGTGGAGTTGTTTTGCTCTACTGTGGAGAAGTGGTCAACAATGTATTTATTTACAATATTCTGTTGCCTATTAATTAGTTTTTTGTTTAGCCGTACTTGGGCAGTAAGAGTTCGTATTGAGAATTTTGTTTGTGATTCAAAATTTAATTTTTTCATTCGACTTTATTTTGAACTTCTTTTATTGCTTCATCTTCTATGAAAGTGAGCACAATATACATCCTTGTCTTATTCCACAGATATCTGTATTTTTTTCACACACAATTTTTTGTGTTGTATAATCTACTTATACTTCTAATTATGCTTTAATTTATACTACTTCTTCCCAGGATGTTTCATACATAATTTCTGTTTATCATGTCAACTACTTTTTCTAAATCTATAAAACACATGTGTATATTTCTCCGTTCTGGCAGTGCCTTTTCTGATACTTGTTTTACGAAAAATATTGCAACTCGAATGCCTCTTCTGGATCCTAAGCTAAATTAGGTAACTAGGTAAATTAGCATTACTTAATAACGCAATTGTTATTTGGCAATTTCCTTAGGTGCCGGTTGGTAAGATAAATAATTTCTTTTGCCCGTCTTTGAGGCTATCCCTGTTTCCATAATTCTATTTTTTAATTTTTTAAGGAATTTAACAAATATTTATTTTTCTAGTACAGCCTTACCTGTGTCACACATTCTCTTCTTCAGATATTCCGTCTGTTACTTCGTGGCCTTTCAATAATTCTTTGTAATATTCTATTTATCTCACTATGATCTGTTTTTTTGCATAATTATTTTGCCATATTTACCTTTTATGTTTCATAATGGTTTATTTGTCTGTTGCTTCATTCTATCGATCCTGCCAAATAATATTTATCGATTGTCCCTATATGCATTAATCATTTCTTGATCAACACCCGTCCACAATTTTTGCTGTCCTTGACCCTTTCCATCGTTTTTGATATTTCGTTTTTCTTGTTTATGTTTTTCGTACTGTTGAATGCTTTTCTTTTTCAAATACTTTTTCTAAACTTTCTTTTTGCTCTGGCCGCCGTGTTTTGTTTTTCTAGCCACTAATGTATTCTTTTTATGTCTCTATTTATAATTCTGCTTATCGCTTCATAGTTCTGCTTTTGCACATATTGGCAGTGATTGGTTTCCATTTTTTTACATTTTTCTGGATATTTTCAGGAAGAAATTTTCTGTAACATTCGTAAACTAAAATATCTTGTGCTACTATTAACAACTTTGCTAGTATTTAATTCTTCATTTTTTCTTTTCGTGTGCGATTGTCATTGTTAACAAATTAGTCTTATTTTAAATAACTGCTAATACTTTTGATTCGCACTGACAAACAATACATGCAAGAAATAAATGATAAGAATAAAGCTAATAACAATACTATTAACTTTAATGAATAATATCATATCTCCCTCTCTCGACTAATACATAAATGTATTAACCGACAAAGCAAGAACGCTTCTATCTCACATAGATCGGAAACTACGTTTCGAGAGAGGGAGACATGATATTATTCATTATTTTCTGTATCGCAATGATATGATAAACACTCTGAAGGAATCGTTCATTAATAACACAAATCAACCTGAAGATTCGTGCATTCGATGAAACATATGTAGTTGATAGGGTGTTATTAATAATAGAATGATTCCTTTTTAACATTCTTTAATTGGCATAAAGCCTAGACGAAAGTTTCTGTCTATTACACCCTGGAAACGTAGTTTCCGATCTATGTGAGATAGAAGCGTTCTTGCTTTGTCGGTTAATACATTTATGTATTAGTCGAGAGAGGGAGATATGATATTATTCATTATTTTCTGTATCGCAATGATATGATAAACACTCTGAAGGAATCGTTCATTAATAACACAAATCAACCTGAAGATTCGTGCATTCGATGAAACATATGTAGTTGATAGGGTGTTATTAATAATAGAATGATTCCTTTTTAACATTCTTTAATTGGCATAAAGCCTAGACGAAAGTTTCTGTCTATTACACCCTGGAAACGTAGTTTCCGATCTATGTGAGATAGAAGCGTTCTTGCTTTGTCGGTTAATACATTTATGTATTAGTCGAGAGAGGGAGATATGATATTATTCATTATTTTCTGTATCGCAATGATATGATAAACACTCTGAAGGAATCGTTCATTAATAACACAAATCAACCTGAAGATTCGTGCATTCGATGAAACATATGTAGTTGATAGGGTGTTATTAATAATAGAATGATTCCTTTTTAACATTCTTTAATTGGCATAAAGCCTAGACGAAAGTTTCTGTCTATTACACCCTGGAAACGTAGTTTCCGATCTATGTGAGATAGAAGCGTTCTTGCTTTGTCGGTTAATACATTTATGTATTATTCGAGAGAGGGAGATATGATATTATTCATTATTTTCTGTATCGCAATGATATGATAAACACTCTGAAGGAATCGTTCATTAATAACACAAATCAACCTGAAGATTCGTGCATTCGATGAAACATATGTAGTTGATAGGGTGTTATTAATAATAGAATGATTCCTTTTTAACACTATTAACTTTAGTTATGAATAGTATAAGAATGTTTTTAATATAAAACATTCGCATATTCCAATTATTTAGACATTCAGTAGACTGTATACAATAAATATACAAAAATACAGTTTTTAAAAGTAACTATTTTTAGTAATATTATATATTGGAAAATCACTTTTGTTGATTACGCCAGACGATATTCGATCGGCTGATACACAAATCATAAATTCTATAAAGAATGGAAGTCTCTGAATTACCACACTTCTACAAGTTTTCGTTGCACATATCAGAAATATGAGAACCGTATATGGTATTTGTCTTTATCACCTAAATCTACATATTTTATGTATTATCTTTTCTTAAAAGCTTTCCTAATATGTGTACTAAATCTTTTCGAGAATAGTAATTAATTTCAAGAGCAATTTTTACTCTGCATTTCATTTGTTATATAGTTGCTATTAAAAATGAAGTAAGAATGTAGTGTAGATTCAGAAGTTCAGATAAAATAAAACAGTTGATGTTTGAAATCGATCGCCTATTTTTAAATTTTGGTAAAATATTATTAAGCATTTTCTGATATTGATACCAATAATCTACGAGGAAGCTACAAATTTCGTAACTTTCAAATTCAGTATAAAAGAAGATATTTTAAATTTCTTTTAAGTTTATATCATTGCATAAATTTATGTTAATTTAATTATTTTTTCTTCGAATACACAATAGATATCTCAATTGTGAATTTGAAAATACTTTTAAGTGCAATAATTGTGGAATTAATTCATTTTGATTTTGAGAATAATATTTTTAAAAATTAGCTTTATATTTACAATAATATATTAGATGATTAAGTAAATAAATAAAATCCAGATAGGTATAGTAACTACTTAAAATAGTAATTTCGTAATCAAACCCCTACTAACTCTATCTTACTTTTGGGCATTTTTCACGCAATAAATCCAATTTTAAGTAAAGCACAGTTTATTGTACTTCCTGTAATTGTAAAATATATCTTGAATCATTGGTCTAGAGCGTAAATTATTTGCACACTTTTGCTAATAATAAAGTACATGTAAAGTAAAATGCTTTTAGAATATTAATTATTATAATATTAAAACTATAGAGGTATCCTATTACAACTAAATGAAAATAATTTAATTTTTTGGCCTGTTTATTCCACCAGCGAGTTTTAATTAATTAAATTAATTCGTTGTTTCATATCTGCATTTGGATACTGAATGACAAAATTAAACAATTTTAAAACAGAGGAACGGTATTAACCGTTACGGCGCTCTATATTCAGCCAGGAAGGATTTTAATTAAAAGGCCTAATCACAGCAATGTGGATTTATACTCTTCTATAATAAAACATTGTTTACATTCTAGACAAAACCTTTTAGTGGCTTTCAGCTTGTGACATTTTAGTAGGTAAGCCATGTGTAAATCATCTACTGTATATTTTGCCACGATCTGTTCCTAATTAACAGCAAACACGATTTATAAATGCATCTATGGTGCTTTTAGTATATGTACTGATTACGTAGTGCATATGTTAAATTCATTCATCAATTGGATTTATAAATATTCCTGGAAATTTTTTCTAACAATCAATTTAAAAGGTTGGGGAATTTCTACAAAAGCTTAGTTTTATTATAATAATGTGACCAATTCTATATTTAATTTCTACTTAGACTGTAATGAAAAAAAATATTTTATTGTAATATAAATATTTTTATTTACGTTACATGGCCCAACAAAATATTTCTTCCGATCTACAAAGTCGAACAAGTTCATTGAAAATGCTTCATGCAACTTCTCTCCATAAGAAAAAGGAGCTCTCAATTACTCGTTCTAGGCACGGATATAGAGATAAACAAGCTCTCGTACCTTAACACGTTCACATTCCTACGATCCACATATGGGTCATAAGAGCATTTACCAGCACATCCACGAACCATATGTGGTTCACAAAGATACTGATTGAAATTACTCGATTGAACGTAGGACGTGGCAGTATAAATAATTGTTTCTTGATAACACGTGTGAGAAAACGAAAACTTACATTTTGATATAAATTTTATTAGAATTATGTTCACAATAAATGAAGTTATGACGATATGAAATGTATGTAACAAATAGTAAAATTCACATATAACCTAACGGTTTTTCGCATAATAAGAGATACAAAAAGTTTCACTGACAAGCAGAACAGACCGTGTTAACCTTTTTAATTCTTTTTAACGCTTTCGCCGACGAGAGCTGATCTCGCAATCCTGTGTAGCACCCACGATATCTTTTTCAATATATTTTTTATCTGAACCTCTTGGCAGTTCTTCTAGATTATGTAGCATTTTATTGTCGTCTTCTTTGCCTCATTTGAAACCTGAATGGAAGAATTTTCAATTTTTAACATATTCTCATTCATATTCAGGGAATGTGACAGTTGCAGCATAGTTAATTGGTTCTTTATAGAGCTTTAGGAATTA
The DNA here is from genome assembly GCA_031893035.1 of Dermolepida albohirtum. Lineage (NCBI taxonomy): Eukaryota > Metazoa > Arthropoda > Insecta > Coleoptera > Scarabaeidae > Dermolepida > Dermolepida albohirtum. The sequence goes on from JAVIWB010006079.1 coordinate 48,044, forward strand.
TACAGTATTAGAGCTTTAACTATTAATGTTCCATAATCAAGTTCTGCACACCTTTTTTTGTACCAAGTAAGAAGTTTACGAAAGCAGGTATAATAACTGGATAGCTAGTCCGAAATCACGATACCATATTTACCTTTGTTATATTCAACTACAGTAGCTGGTTTCACCTTATTCTCACCAGATGTCGACTTTCCAGTCGCGATAAGTTGAGAACAAGTACATATCTCATCAGTCCCTTCACTTTAAAAACCTAACGTAACGTTTTTGTCTTGCTGTCACCCTTCTCTAATTTTATGTAACTATATTTTTTGCTTATTTCAGATCGTTTCTGATAAATTAGTATTTCTTCCATATAAATGCATAGCAAGTTCATTGTTTGTATAAAAATTATCGGTAACTGCTAGACATTCAACATTTAATAAAGGCCGAACTGACTCAACAACGGTGCTACCAGGAAGATTCAAGTCTGGCAATTGTTGCCTTTGATCAGCACAAACTTTTAAATCCCAGGTAAAGCCATTTGGAGCACAAATCATGAATAATTTGATCCCGTACCTGTGGGTTTTGACTTGATTTATTGCCGAAATTTCAATCTACCGCGAAAATGAACCATAGTTTTATCTACAACAATATCTCCAAAGTTCAAAATTTTTCTTATTAGCTCAGGTAAGTTACTCATTTTTGACAGTCGACTGATAGAATAAACTCTATTATCATGAAAATGTGAGGGTTTTATGCAAATCGGTTACATTTTATGGGAAAAGTGGATCAGTTTTTCAATAACATTCAATATTAGGAAAGTTGATTAGATTAGTTGATTAGCATAATAATTCTTAAAATTAATTATTTACTTTGAACATATTACAGAAACAAATAGTACCTCATCTTATTACTAAAGGAACGCATTTTGGATTCATCAGTGTTACACTATTGGGAAATACGAACTGAACGATAAAGTCATTTTTTTGGGTATATATTAGTCTGAAGCACTATTATTTCTTCGATTATTTCTTCATCCAGGAATAAATTGTAAATATCTATAGGTTCGTACACTACCGGTTCCAGTAAACTAAAATCTTCAAAATTTAAGAACAGTTTCTGACCAAAACGAATTATCTAACCCATCGTCACTATGTTCCTCGTTATTATTTAATTCAGCTTCATCAGAATTTTCATCTTCTGGGTCACTTTCTGTATAGTTCCAACTGTAATTAGCTTCTTGCAAGCTGTCATCTGAATCGAAATCACTTCCGGAACTAAAACTCACTTCCGACAAGTGACTAGCTATATATTCTAACTTCTCTTCTATTCACAAGATACAACCTATATATCACATATCCTACGATTTTATGCTATGAAAAAAGAACATTATTATTAATGTTTATTTCTTAACAATAAGTACAGCTTACATAAATAGGTAGAAAAAGAGGAAAATATATAGTTACAATTACGAAGAGAAATATGAAAGCATATAGATATAAATATGTCAAGTAAAAATACATTAACAAGTGTAACAATTAAAACATTAAAAAGTCAGCAGCAAAACAGAAATAAATCAATAGTAACTATTCACATATTTAATTTAAACAGTTATTAAAACTTATCTAATTTAATCAGTTTATTATTTTTGGTTAGTTATTTATTTGTGCAAACATACATAAGTAAAATACTAAATTATTCTTTTTTCATATCACGCACGTAACTCATCTGTTTTTTAACTTCACTTCTCCATAGTTATGCCCTTCCCGAAATCGCTAAACATTTAAATTTCAAGAAAATTTCCCAAATAAGATGATTTCTGTGACATTAAAGTAAAGTAAGTAGTAAGAATTCCCTAACCGTAGGCAATGATCTCAGAGGATATAGAAATAGATGCGTTCAGAAAATATGGCCATTAAAAATAGAATAATTTTTATTCTCCATTCCCCGAAACTCCCCGATTTAAAAGAATCCCCGCGTTCTCCCCGCGCGAACCTCTTATTCCTTGCCATTCGGGAAAATTCCTCGCGATTAGCAGGACTGCTATCGATTCAGTTCGCTCTCGTCTCCTATTGCCACCGGTCATTGTTACGTTGTAGTATTGTATAAGATCGATTGCTAATACAGTTGTTATTGTGCTTAATTTATTTTATCCATCATGTCAAATTGTAAGAGAAGAAAATTAAACTAAGAAACATAACGCTTAATGCAGAATGGAATTTGAAATATTTCCTTACTTCTGTGAAACAGAAAATGATGTGCTTGTTGTGCATTACAGTTTTAACTACTTTGAAAAAGTGAATGAAAAAAAAACACTATTTGACTAATGATGAACATGAATATGATAATTTAGAAGAGGAAACTTGCCAAGCTGCACTTGAAAAATTGAAAAAGAAAAAAAAATTTGTTAAGAAATACACTACTGCGATTGCTGTTACTTACAAAATAATACATATACTAATAAAAAGAGGCAAACCATTTAGTGATGTCGAAATAATTAAATAATGTATTGTTGAAACAGTGGGTCTGTTAGATCCAGACCAAGTTGAATAATACAAACAAGTCTCTTTCAAGAAGAACTATCACTAATCGAAAGCACAAATTAGCAAAATTTAACGGAGCAACTTCGCACAATTTTAAAAAATGAAGATTATTTTTCAGTTGCTTTGGATGAAAGCACTAAGAGCACTGATTCAAGGCAAGTTTAATATTTTATTCGTGCTGCAACCAAAGATTTTCAGTGTTATGATGAAATTCTTGCGCTGGGTATACTCACTGGAAGAACTCGTAGAGTTGACATTTTCGTAAACTTCAGAGTGTTATGCCATCAATTACAATTAAATATAAATAATTTAATCAATGTCTGTACCGATAGCGCGCCTTCTGTCAGAGCTAAAAAAGAAACTTGCTTTATAGAAAAAAGACAGCTTTGACTTGAAAATTTTTTATCATTTCATTGCATTTTGTATTAGCAAAATTTTTGCGCAAAATCCACCATTTTAAAGAATCTCTGGAGGAAGCTATTGCGATTTTTAATTATATTCGCATGCATACAATGCGACCTCGTGAATTTCGGTAGATGTTAACTTTAGACGAGACGGTTAATGTGCCGTACTACTGCAAGGTTCGCTGGCTATCAAAAGGACAGATTTTGATGAAAGTTTTAGCTTTACAATGACAAATTTTAAACTTTTTTCAAGAACAAGGAAATCTATGTCATCTATTAGATGTAGCATTTTGTAGATATATTGCATTTTTGTCTGATATCATAACAAAACAACTCCGAGATATTATGTGATCGATATACTGTCTGCAGGAAGGATGAAGATCAGAGGGCGGTTGGAAGGAGAACAGGGGGGGGTGCTTTTGGCCGCTTAGATGGCGTCATATCTGTTCCAGGAGATACTTGTGATATGAGGAGCGGTTTGGTACCTCTCATTGATTAATCATTTCTAACTGTACTTTTCCATTATATGTAATTTATATTACTGTGATTTATGTCCCGCTTGATTTTTGCGTTGAAGATTATAAATTCTCTTTTAATGCTATTAGCTTACAGTCTCTGGACAAAAATATTGTAACATGTAGACGCTTTAATTGCTTAAGATTTAATAGTCACGAGAGTAATATGGATTCCAAATCAATTACCTATATATATATATATATATATATATATATATATATATATATATAATTTTATAAATACCCTGCACCTGCATCAATATTGCTGCATTCCTAGTCGTAACGGCAAATCTCTTGATCGGATTCTAAGTAATCTACATCTATCTGCCTTGTTGTGCTTCATTGTATTCCATGTGTGACTGAGTTTAAATATTGTTTCTGACTCATCTACTATCAACATATCTGAAAATTTTTCCATTAATCATGACCAATCGTTTGTGTTTCTATTATGAAATGGCACGTATTCGATGATCGTTCTTGGAAAATTGTATTAATGTTTTGGCGTTTCTAATTTTTGCAATGAGATATACCCTCTTATTGATAAATACGTACTAAGAACATCTGTTTCTTCACGTAGGTTTTCGGTGTTGCATTCAGAGAATAATAATATTTTCGAAGCTAAAAGAATATTGCTATCGTATTTGGAAACATTTTGGCTATAATAACTATTATTATGAGTTTACAAGGCTAAGAACGGTGGTCAAGAATAAATCTCGAATCGTTTACAATAGTTATATGTCTACGGTCGTTAAAAATTTTATAAACAATGCATCACGATACTGGCCATATATTAGGTATAAAAGTGGTAAAACCGAATCGCTCCACTGCGGGAACCGATATGCTTACTGACTTTTGCGAATATGTTTTCTACCAACTTCTTGCCTAATTCTGCAATATCTCCACGTTAAATGTCTTATCGTATCCGTTCATGAATATCTTATCAATTTTGATGGATGAAGTTTTATGTACGTTTCGAATGGTAGTCTGCTGAAATGCTATTTTGAAAGTCTCTTAATTTAGTATCTAATCCGTCTTTTGGAAACTAGGTCGGACTAGGCCAGCCAGTTTTCAAGCATTGAAATTTTTTGTCGATTTATTCCAAAGCTTTAGAGCAGATACTATACTCCGAGCTATATGTATGTGTGCCACAATATATTTTAATATTTCAGCATGAGTTTAGAGTACAACAGGTTGATGTAATATACCCATATTATATCAGCTTGTTGTAATATATATATGTTGTAATATATATATATATATATATAAATACATACATATTTATGATGCGAGTGAGGATATGTGATGATTTTTATGAGTTCTCAATTCCCATGTTGACTTGTGTCAATTTGTTGCAAATGTGGGATTTTAATTTTAATATATTATATATATATATATATATATATATATATATATATATATATGTATATATATCAATGATCATATATACTTACATTATTTGAAATACTTGTATTAACTTTACTTAACAAAGTACAGCCTACATAAATAGGTAGAAAAAAAGGAAAATACATGGTTACAATTACGAAGAAAAATATGAAAACATATAGGTATAAGTACATATGTCAAATAAAAATATTGGGTTGGCAACTAAGTACTTTCAGTTTTGTAGTATAAAATAAAACACTTTTTTTTAAACAAAGAATAGTTTTTAATCAATTATATATTTTCCATTTTGCTCAATGACCTTTTGCCATCTTTCTTTCAGCTGCATGATTCCGCGCTCATAAAATTTCTGGTCCTTATCAGCAAAAAACTGAACCAGGTGCGAGTGAAGGTCATCGTCATTTGTGAAAGTTTCACCATTCAAAGAATTCTACAAACTTCAAAATAAATGGTAATCAGATGGTGCTAGATCAGGGCTGTATGGGGAATGTGGCATCACTTCCCAGTAAAGCGCCAATAGTTTCCCACGAGTTGCCAAAGATGTGTGAGGCCTTGCATTATCTTGGTGGAAAGCTACACCTTTCCGATTTGACAATTCTGGCCGTTTTTCTTTAATTGCTTCATCCAGTTTTATTAATTGTTGATAGTAAACATCAGAATTGATCGTTTGGTTCCTTGGAAGCAGCTCAAAAAATACAACACCTTCGTAATCCCACCAAACTGATAGCATGATCTTTTTTGGATGCAATTTAGCTTCCGATGTGGTTTGAGCTGGTTTATCGTGTTTGCCCCATGATCGTTTTCGAACTATGTTACTGTATAGGACCCATTTTTCATCACCAGTGATGATTCTTTTTAAGAAAGGGTCGGTTTCATTTCGTCTAAGGTGCATATCGCAAAAGTTGATTCTTTGTGTTAAATGAATTTCTTTCAATTCATGAGGTACCCAAATATCAAGCTTCTTAACTAGCCCAAGACATTTTAAATGTTTTTCAATTGTTGTGTGCGATACATGTAGTGTTACAGTGCTTCGGCACTGCAGGTTCTTAATTGGTTGATGGGACAAAAATTACTAGACTGGAGGTAATGATGTAGCATTTATTATAAATATTACATGTTAGTATAACATATAAAGGTGTGAATGGATTTATTAACTAACAAAAGTTGCTTGAAAGAGACAAAACAAAAAAAAACATACAAAAGAATATGTTATATCGTTAATCTATCATATTCAATAACCTAATTAATGTATGAATCTTTACTTCCGCATACTTACATATATTGTTTACAAGTTATTACGATTAATGAAACAAGTATTTACGTATCATAACTACTAACGTAATTTAATTAGTTATTACATAATGTCATTTACAAAATGATTTAATCTGACCTGTTCGTGGCTTGCAGAGATGCGACGATGCTGGGCCCCAAAACAAAAGGAAAAGAGGGCGAACTCCCAGGAGAGAGAACCAAGCCCAAACGGCAAATCACACACAGAGAATAAAAAAAAACCCTACAGATCACAATACTGTAACACAAGTACTTTAAGGGAGTCAGAGACATACCTGTAGATGATGTTCAGGGTTTTACTCCTTGAACCACGCTTGGAATGGTAGACGTCGCTTTTTAATTGATGAGTTTTATTTACTCTTAACACGATGTTTTCATGTGCTTACAATTTCATATATCCCTCCAGCGGAGGAGCACTGTCTCAAATTATTTTAGTGACCGTCTTCCCCAACGTCTTCGTCTCTGCCTCTCCTCATCGGGGTGCGGAGAGATGCGAGGGAAGGGGGGGGGGAGCTATTAAGGCGGCTAAGTAAGTCAACATAAGAATGACATCATGCTCAAGCTTATGAGCGAACAGGACTATTGAAAACAACTACGCTTCACAGTGTGCAACAATGACCCTTAACATAATTGAACAAACACCGAATATACGAAAGTTACACTATATGAAAATGAATAGAAATGAAATACTAATACGCATTTGAACATACATGATTTTGACGATAATACAAACGTTATAGAGAGTTTTCGCAAATGAAACAAATAATTTAGAAGAAGTGAATTAAACTGTAACAGTAGCATCTCCGCAACCTCTCGAACAGTTATATGACGATCCTCTTCAATTATGACTTTGATTTGGTAATCATCCACTTCAGTAGGCCGACCAGAACGTTGCTCATCTTTGAGAGAAAAATCTCCAGAACGGAATTTTTTATACCAATTCTGACACGTGCGCTCTGTTAAGTAATTAGCACCATAAACTTCACATATCTTTTTGTGAGCCGCAGCAGCTTTCTTTCCTTTACGGAAATAAAATACATAGTAAAATATGTCGAAAATGTTCGTTTCTGCACTCCGTTTAAAATTAACCCACAACTAATAGCTTTAATAAAAATCACGCACTACTCGCTTCTGAAGTTACGTCAATGTGACTAGTATCACGCGACAAACGGTAAAGTACAGCACTAACATACGTTATACAAAAAATAAAGCAACGCTCTCTATCAGTAAAAACCGAAAGTACTTAGTTGACAACCCAATACATTAACAATTGTAACTATTAAAACATTAAAAAGTCAGCAGCAAAACAGAAATAAATCAATAACTATTCAGTTATTTAATTTAATCAGTTGTTAACTTAGCTAGCTCAGTGAATAATTAAGCAAGTAGTGAGTCTGCAACAAGGCGCAGTGTTCGGCTTAAACTCCAAAGTAGGTACAACAATGATTTCGTGCACGGATTCCTGATTGAAATTACATCTTATTTATTAATTTATTATCTTTCTATACACATCCTATGTGCATACATATTTAATATATTATCAAAATTTATATTATATTGATGTAATTTACTTCCTTATTTTATTTTATTTATTATGTATTTATATTTATTTATACTTAATTTATTCAACATTAATTACATGAATTAAATAAATTTATTTTAATGATTTACTCTACCTTCATTATTTAAATTTCCTTCATTTTTAATATTATTATATAGAATGCTAATATCTACTTTAATAAAATAAAATTCTTTGATTTTCCTAATAACAAATATATAAACTTTTTAATAAAATAAACAAATATGTATACATATATAACATTAAAATGAATTAATAAAGTTTCTATTACTATTTTTTATGCAATCCTTATTAATTCAAATACTAAAAAAAGATTACTTTATATTATAGAATGCATTTATTTTAATTTTTATTAATAATTTTCTTTAGGTGATTTTATTTTTTTTCTTTTGAAATGATATTTTTAACTTTTTTATATTCCAATACAAATTCAATTAATCATATTTTCATTTTACCAGACGAATAAACATATGTACATTGAACAAATTACAATACAAAAATAATCTTTTTTACATACTAAATGATGTATCTGTATCTTCCATCCTCTTTTACTCCATCGATGTTCCTTGTCCGTGATACGTCCTTCCTCGATTCATCGGCATATGATTCTTCCATCTCTATATTATCCTTGGTTATCCATTTTAACACTGATTTAAAAGTTTATTATAGTCTTCTTTTAACACTATTATATTATTCACTACATAAGTATTGTTTATATAATTGTTTAAAATTATATTTTTGTTTTTATGGCACTATAACCATTACTGACCTACATATATACTTAACACAGGAAGTTATTTATAAACATAACCTTGTAAACTTATCACTATTTGTGTATGTTTTCGTTATTCAATTTTTTTTCTTAGCTAATTGGTTCTATGTTGACTGTACGAGTGAATTAATGTAAATCTGCGCTTTTTACCTCGGTTTCGTATATGTAGCAGAAAACGAAACGCATTGATAGTTATTATTGCCTTTAGATACGATAACAAAAGAGTTGCTATCAATAATTTTTTATATGTTAATTAAAAAGGTATTTTAATTCATATGTATATTTTTTTTAGATAAAGAAATGAATGTGATTTTCTTAATCTACACATATGTATATATTACCTTAGTGTTCCAGTTTCATCAATTAAATACTTCATATAAAGATTTACAAATCGTTAAAAACCTTTGAAACAGACACTAATGTCAAACTTTAAATTATTAATATTGTTCCTAATGTCAAACTTTAAATTTTAATATTGTTCCAAAAAAAACAGTCTCATATGCAATAGAAACTGTAGGAATATACACATTGTTATTTCTATTCATCAGTGAATGTGGTTTTTAAATATTAACCAAGTTGTTATATGCAAATAACCTGTTCATATGATATCCATGTTTCTTTGCTATATTAAGACATTATTACTGTAAAATCAAATCATTTTAATTCCATTATGTTCCTTTACATCCCATGCAATTACTTTATCTCTTTAATATTAATTTAACTATCGCGTATAAAAAAATTCCTTCTTCATTCTATATCGATACATACTTATGTGATAACTTCCTTTTAACTTACTATTATTATAATTTTAACTTGATTTTACATGTATTCATTTTCAGGTCCTTCTAACATACCATAATGTTTGTATTAACTGTAATGGTTAACAATATAACATTATACATATGCAGTTGAATTTGATGGAGCCTGTGGTTGATTGACTTGATCAATAAGGTTGATATATAACCCCTTTCCACAATTAACTATTTGTAAATTCTGTATACGCATTTCGACAACCAAGTTGTCATCATCAGCAGAAAATTTCAAAGTGTCGCACCTGGTAAAACACGGCGAAAAAATTGTACGAAAAAATAAACTCCGTACGCGATCCGCACCGTTGAAAACCAAGATGTGCACTGTGCCTTATTGATCAACTTATACATATGCAATACATATTTACACATGCATAAAAGAAAATTCCAGTTTAAAATCATTTCTGGATACTCCATTTAAGTAAATACATACATATAATAATAAGAAATTATATCAAAATTCAAAGTAAGTACATAGGTTTATAAGTAATCTTAATATGACAAAACTAACTATGAAAGGTAGGTGTTTGTATTAATCTAATGCTTATTATGAGCATATACCATGTATGTCATTTAATTGCTCTTACCAAATTGAACATTATCAATTAATTCTTCTTATACTCATTTTAAAATCATAACAATGTATGTACTTATATATTAGAATTTTAATTTGTTAAAAAAATCCATAAGTGTAATTAAAATAAATTGGTCTAGACAAACTAAAAATTATTTGGAAGGTTTAAACAGAAACATAAGCAGAAAACTAAATCTAATGAAATATTAAATGGAATGGAATGAAATATAATGAAAGGTGCCTGTAACACACCAAAACAATCAAGTCTAACCACTAAAAGAATGTACGAATATATGTACGAACATCGTTATACATGTTGTAATATGTTCATTTAAACCTACGTAAAATATAAATGACAAGTGTACCAGTAACTATTACAGTTTGTGTTACAGTTTGTAATATACTCTTGATTAAATTACTTCTACTGTTTAGTTTTTTCACAAAATTGGGTCTTGTTTTGTGAACAAATGTATATTTTTGATATTTGTTAGTGTTTTCTAATTAACTAATTAATTCTTAATATACACGCGACTTGATTAAAAAACTATACGGACTTCCAAAGCCTTTTCGTATATTAAAATTTAACACACATCAAACGAACTGAACTTGTACGGAAAAAAATGTGTTTCTACACGCCCATCTGCTTGACGAACTCGTGTTGCCAAGCAAAGTAGTAGAGTTGCTGGCAAAAACCGAAACGTATTTTTTTGTTTTCGTTGCCGCCCTTATATCTCTGATGTAAGAGTGAAAGATTAAAATGGTTTTATAATTTCTGTATGAGTACGGTCGGTTGCAGAGTTATGGCGGCATTAAGTTTTACCCACAAGGGAAATAAAATGTATTTATACTCGTAAAAGTAGAGATTAAAGCTAGGTATGAAACTCTATTCTGCAGTTCTCCCTTTTTATCACTTTACTAGAACTCGAACCGTTTTTAATTTCCTGATTAATTAATTGAAATTTAAAACCTTGCTAAAGGTATAGTCAATTCAAGTGACATAGATTGTAGTAGCCGTTCCTCGAATTTTAATTTATTTAAATAGATTTGTATTCCGTTTATTTTAGATGTGCGGGGTATGACCGCCTAATTTCACCCATAATGTAATTATTAAATAATGCCGTAATTACTTTTCAACCAATTCGGACAAATGCTTGTGTAAATTTCGAGCTGATGGATATAGATAATAATCATCTATTGGAAATGTAATATATGTGTGTGAAAAGGAAAGTGTATGTGAATGATATAAGAAAAGTGCTGGATATGAAAGACCTCAGCCGATGATTGTGATGAATAGAAACGATGTCGACATGATGTTGCAAATGACGTATTTTTATGAAAAAAGCAAAAAATAGAAAATAATAAATTTAGGTAATTAGTATATTAGTATATTGGCAATATGTAAGAAGATTGCAGGAAGAGGAAGGAACAAAAGGTAAATTGGTACACTGTGGGTGATAGCAATACAAGAAATGCTTTTGAAAGGGATATGATATAAAGACGATTATAAAAATATATGATGTATTGTTTTGGGAAAAACATTCACGTGTACTTTACATATTTTTAGTCGCAATAGTCAAAAGGGTTGAAGGACAAAGTAGAACAGTTGCGATAGTTGATGCTTATGGAAGAATCTGAGGAAGAAATTAATAAAAAAGAATTGTATTAGCAGGTGTAAACAATTAGAAGAGAAAATATATTGAAGATACAATAATGGGGTTAACTTATTAACTAATGGCAACAGACAGAAAATGAAAACAGTTGCAGTTGCCAAAAAGAAAGTAAATGCATACATGTTCATTAACATACTAACATACAAGAAGTAGGTACTGAATAATAATAAATAAGATAAAAGACATATAGTATGGAAAACTTCAAATAAAGAATGGCCATGATGCATTTTTGTAACATATGGCTATAGTTCATTTTTGTAAGTGCTAAAGTCACTCGCATTTAACTTTATGCTATCCCATATAATAGCTTACAGTTTTAACTTCGTTTTGTAAAGACCATCAAGCGATTTAGTTGAGTGGTTGAAACTTTATAAAAAGTTGAAACTGGAAGGTCCATGAAGATACATTTCGTCATATTTTTTCGGAAAAGGGGGAATGCGTATCAAGTTCGTGAAAAGTTGCGCAAAAATTACGGTAACAGTTCCCTACAAGAATGTCAAGAAAGGCGTTGATCGAGTCAACCTACGGCATACTACAGAAGAGATTACAGAAACGCTAAACATCCGTTAGTTAAGCGTTCACGATAACATTGAAAAGCTGGGATAGGTCAGCAAACCTGATATTTTGGTCCTTTATGAATTTAAAAAGATTACTTGGCAGCATGTGTATGCATCTGGTATATAGATATTAAACGTCAATAAAATGAACATTCTCTTAAATAAATGATAGCTGATCCTTTATTACAATGTGGTGCGTAAACGGTCTTGGTCCCGATCTTAAGATTCCCCCTAAATATCGTCGAAAGCAGATATTGCAGAAAGGTATGCTTTCAGCATAGTTTGATTTTAAATGGGCAACCTTTTGCGTTGTGCAATGTTCGGCATAGATCAGGTTGTAAAACAATATCTTATAAAGTTTTTGGCGCAGGAAGATATGTTCTTCTAAGAACGAATTATGAAACGCAACGATATATCGTGAAAGGTTATCTAAGCATGTGGGCAATATATAATGAATCGATTTTTTATATCAGTAAATGACCTACGAAAAACACATAGAAAAAATACGTAATAACTTCTTCAACAACCCTATAAAATATAAAAGAGAGAGATCTGAAACTTTTACCGAGGAGGTTAGATGTATGGGCTAAGAAGGAAGTTCACTCTATAGGAAAAAATAATATCTCAAATATGGAGATTATATTTTGGATGAGAAAATTTTTGGAAGAAGTTTGGAATATTATGGTTATAATTTGTAATGTTTCTCTAGATTTCTATAGGAGTATTACTAAAATGTTGTTTTTTAAAGGAAAAATCACTTTCTGCAGGCACCAAACTGATTTTCTAAATCTTTTGAGTCTTCTTGAAATACTTTGTTGTTTGACGAACACAAAATACCTTATTACAACTATAACGCTTCTGATTTGCACCAGCAATCTTGCAGCACACAAATTTACAAAATAAATGTTTGAACTATTTAAACTTACCACTACCTGCCTTATTCATAGAATTTCACATTCTTCGAATTTTTAACTTTTCAAAACTATCAGTAATATCTGATCTTGTGGAAAATCACCATCCACATAATTGAAATTTTTGAAATTTAAAAAAAATAAAAGTTGCAGTGTAAGATAAAAAAACGAAAAACGTAAATCACTTAAATCGCTCATTTTGTGGAATGTGTATGTATAGTATTTACAGTCAAAACTATTTCTTTGATTTTTTCATGACAGCAGAACCTAAGGAAAGTACGATCTATAAATTCTAGTCTACGAGAACCCATTCTTTATCACTATCTAAATATAAGTCAGTAATTCACTACCGAATAAGGAGTGGTCAGGTTGATCGTTTTTCTATAATATCTCAACATTACTTAGATTCAAAATCAATACCCATTTGTCGCCGTATAAAACGTATTTGCACTAATAAAAATAATGGAATGAAACTAAAAAAGTTTTGAATATCTTCGCATTTATAAAGTACCCGTTACTGTTTGTGTTGCATAGGTATAATGGATAATGTATGTACATACATATTTATATATGATAATGGCAAATTTACAGTAAATGCTATTCTAGTGTGTAATTATTCTAATTAAAACATTTGTGCAAAAATTTTTGTTAAATGTTTGATATGATAAATTCTACAGATCCTAAATCTCCTCAATTTTTAGATTTTTTTTATACATAAATTCGATTGTATAATAAATAATAATAACTAAAATAATGAGATTTAGCATCCAAACTAATTTTGAAATTTAAAACATGCACAGTGAATATCCAGACATTTCGTATTACGTTATTTCCTTTTTCTAGGCATATTGTAATTTTAGCCCTGTTTCACCAACTTTTTCACTTTGACCTTGGAAATTCCAGATCACTTACTTGAGTGAGGGTTCCCGTCGGACATCAAATCCACGTAGGGATCTTCTAAGGTCTTGACTCCTATAGTTTTCTATATCTTTATCTATGTGACTAACCCTAGTTCATCCTTGACTTGCTAATTTGTTCTTCCCATATAGAGTTTTTGCCTTGCAGCTTTAAAGTTTCTCACATATTTGCTTATTGTCCTTGTTTTTAGTTTTACTCGGTACTTTTTCCGTATTGCAAGCAGCCACGAAAAAAGTGCCAGGAAAAGAAAAGGAATATAAATAGAGTGAATAATCTGGGCTCTGTAAACAAAGTTCGACCATGTGCCTGGAATTATTAGGTATCTTATATGAATGAAATTTAAAATAGAACATTAGAAACTTAGCGACTCTCCAGTTTCATAAATTTTCTACAGTCAAATACATCTCCATTAGAGTAGAGATTGCTATATAATTTATGGGCCTAATGATTGTTTCTATTGCATTTAAAATAAACTTCAATCATGCAAGTGAGTTAATTGAAAATATTCATACAATATTCATGAATTTACTAGAAAAATTTAGCAAAAAGAAACTGGATACGAAATACACAACACTAGTTCAAAAACTGTTACAAACGCTTTTGACATTACGTGAAACACAGCCTCCTTAATTAATAATTATCCTTAATGATCAAAGAATAGCTTTTCATTAGCATGCTATAGGTGACTATGCAACTTTTTTTTGTTTACTGGTTTCTCAAAAATTTTGTTGAGCAATCTATAAGTTTGTAAATGGATGAAAACTACATGACATTAGCTACCTATTAGTTTAAGTAGGACAAAAATAATCAAATTATCACTACAATTGCATGACGAAATAAAAGTATAAATTTTGAAAGCAAACCTACGTTATGAGATAAGTATTCTCATACAGCATACTTCTTTAGAAATTGAGACTCTTTTTAGTGAATCTTTTGGTATAATTTTTAAAGGCTGGGCTAGGATTCTTTTGAAATCACACCTAGGATCTAGTTAATACAACATTCAGTTAAATAAAACAGTAGACTGACTACAACTTATAAACCATGATTTATTAAATTTAACAAAATTGAATAAATACGTTTATGGCTAGAAATGGATAATGTTTAAAGTATGTATGATATTCAGAACGTGTAATAAGAAATATATATACAAAGGAAGTTACTGATTTTCAAAAACATCTAAATATTATTAATAAATAATATACGATAAGATAGGTGTTCTGTTTATTTAAATACCGAAATTAAAAATTACAGCTAACAATTCTTAAAAATATTTGGATTTACGTTTTGTTTAAGGCTGAGAAACCTGTTTTCGAAAATTTATTAAATCAAAATTTGGATTATAAAGCTTGTATTCAAAGAACCTCGTCTTGATTTTTAAGTTTAATTTACAACACATAAAATAAAATTTTGAAAAACAAAATAAATTAAATCTAGATTTCTTGATTACTTTGAATCAGTTTATTGGTATATATATATATATATATATATATATATATATATATATGGCTACCAGTCGCCTAATAGTGTACACAACTTGACGTTTAATTAAAAACTTAAAATGTGCTCGTAAGTAGATCTATAAAATCCAAAGCTGCGTGTCTATCGTCGCCCTACAAAGCTTTGTATCTCCATTTACGTATTGTATATAAAATTTAAAATTCGAAGAGTTGAGCATATAAAGTCTCAAATTCTTCTTTGTCAAATATGACATATTAAGCAAACGAATTTTTCCGTAATATATATATATATATATATTCAGTAGTATGTTCCTCCTTTTGCCGTTTATAATTAATAATATAATTTTGTTTTTTTGCTGCAGTGTTGATTGAGAAATTATTTCATTTATTTGCGTTTCGGCAATATTTTTATTGCGTTCCTCAGGATTTTTTTATTTATCCAATATTACATCTGCTTCAACAAACTCCAAACATCTAAAAATGTGTTACATATATAAAAAAAATTTTCGTAGGTGATACTTTATTATTTTATATATTCTAGATGTATTTTATTGCTACACATGGTTGAAGCAAGGAAACGTGTGTTTGTTAACAAATATATTTGTGTATGTGTGTGTTTTTTCAACCCCACGTCGTATCTTTACGGATCCCTGTAACTAAAATCAAGAAACCAGGCGTGTACTTACGTTGTTCATATCATCGGTCCGATAATTTTGTTTCCCACTTTACAGCGTCTCAAATTGATTTTCCTAATTCTTTCTATATTAATTTATTTCATTTTTAAATAAGATTTTTAATCGCTTAAGTTATCCAACGGACATTTTTTTGGTATGTTTAGTATGCTATTCCTAAGAAAATGTTTTTCTTGTTATACGAATGTAGATGATTTTTAACCTCTATTATAGTTGACATTTTATATATTAACAAATTAATTATTTAATAAATTGTACAGAGTTCTGTTTCGCAATCGAATGAAGGTATTATACATGAACGCAATTATGTGCTCCGTATTTAAAAAGAATATGAAAACACGTTGCCATAGCGAGGTATTTGTATAAGTTAGAGGAATTCGTACGATTGTGGGTGGTTCATGATAAGGCGACAAAAAATGTGGACTTCCTTGCTGCGGCAAAGTACAAGCGACATCGAAAAACCAAGACAAGACCACACTGAATTTGTTTAGAACAAAACCACAATACACATTGAATCAAAGCCGACACGACTTGGCAAACAACTAATTAATATTAGTTTAATTATTATTAGGAGTAGATTACGTGAGAGTGGAGTACCGTACCCCAGCACGATAATGTTGTTCCCCCGGAACAACAACGTTGATAGAGAATGGTTTGACGTTGTATTCACAGAAGAAGTATCTTTTTGCGCGTGGCCATCAACAAAGAGAACCTGATCTACACATCTAAAACATCTATTATAATAAATGTCTATATGTAGAAGTGTTTAAATACGCACAATTTTTTATGTTTGCACGTTTCGACAAAAAATTTGAATGCACTTGGGATGCTGTAATTGTATCAAAAAGGTCTTATGCCGTCGAGAAAGTGATGTTTAGTGCACACAACCATCAGTGGATTTTGCAAGAAGACAATGGTACTAAACATCAGAGCACACGCTGTATGGAATAAAAGCTAGAAAATGGTATAACGACGATGGGATGGCCAATTCAGAGTCCGGATGCGAATCTAATAGAAAACGTGTGTTCAATTATGAAGCAAAACTTTCGTACAAAATGTTGCTATACATTAAAGCAACTTCAAATTAGTTCATATGCTGCAAATTGGTGGAAAGTATAACCAATGGACGATGGATTGGCCATCATATTAAACGTAGTAGAAAATGCAGTAGTGATTTAAGCTCCATGTAAAAATTTTTCACATAAAGTCATTTGAGTTAGTTCTACGCATTTTTCCTTGTTATGCAGACTGTAGATACGACATATTCTCTTATCGTTTTGTCGAATTTGTATTTAGATATCCAAGCATAACATTTTTAAGTATATATATTCGTAAACTTTTGAAAAACCTTTTGGAAACTGACATAAAACTGCTAAAAGACGTTAGTATAACTTGAGATTTAAATACAGCTTAAATTACTGTAAATTTTCTCAGAATTTCAAGAAATTATTTAAAAACTTAAGAAGTATACACAGCAAAACGTTTTTAGATATGTTGTTGTGTTTAATACTGAATTTTGACTAAAACTTGTTTAATAATTGATGCTGGCATATTTCTTTTGCTTATACCATATTTTAAAATGATATCAACTTTCTTATTGTATTCTCATTTGTTTTATTTGACGTACTCTCATCCCCATTGTATACTTTCCTATTCAAATTCTGTACTAAATGACTTACGCAGTTTTGAAAATCAGGCCCTTTCGCGACCTTCGGGAATATAGCACTATATTCCTCTAATGAATATAATCGATGCATTACGATACCTATTCATTTTGAAATTAAATCAAATTTTTCTATACTATAGCGTACATATATATTATATATTATATATTATATACATTATATAGATGTAACGTTTTTACTAAGTATTGTAAATATTTTTCATAGTTAAGTAATGTATGGGTGCGTTACGTATAATTTTTAATCTCCCATCACATTTTCTGTGCATTTAGGTTTTTTAGCTTTTTACTTAAATGCTTAATTTAAAATTCACCTATATATGTATAGATGTGTGTATTTGTGTCTGTATGTACATTTTAGCTGAGTAAATTTTACAACTTTAACAGTGCATAATGATTGTTGTGCAGTAAATTTCTAATAGAAACAGCAAGGCATCAAACATTTCGTCCAACTTATTAATTTGAAGATGTAGACCGTTTGCGGTTGGTCCCTAATTCCATTATAATATAATCCTACACGCACCGAACTTAAAAGCAATTTAAAGTAAACATTTAGCACATCCCCAAGTTCGATAACTAAAAGACTGAGTAATTTTGGCACCCTCCATGTCACCCTGACATGAGAGCGCACGTGTCAATGTGCCGACATCAGCTGACATGTAATAATTTTAGTTTAAAACGAGAGCGCGAAGTTTTGTATCGTCGAATCATGTCACAAGCAGGACGTCTCATAGATTTCCACAGAGGGTGAGCTTATCTTGTCGACCGAGAACCAAACACATTTTACGACAATGATGTAAAATATTATGTATCGGTTTTTATTCATAGAAATTTGTTTAATTTTATGATGGCATCTCTAGCTGTTGCTTCTACTTTTTAAAGAAGTTTAAATTGCAATTATGTTTTTATAGCAAAAGCTTTTTCTACATGATCCCTTACAAATTTTCTATCATACAACTTACATATGTATAAGCTCAGAATAGAACAGTGATATTACAGTTGCTACTTTATTATAGGGAGTGCATACTTGATGTTTGTGTAATAATTAATTGTTATTATCCCATTAAGTTTACGAAATTTTCGCGTTTCAAGTATGCTTTTTTATTACTATGTCTTTAGTTATTAATTATTAATTAATTAGCTAAACAAACTTACCGTTTTTAGTTTAGTTAAGTATTTTGTGTAGCTATCATTTAAAGTAAATCCAAAATAAAATAATGGATACGTGATATTTTTGTGAACGATTATATATTAGCTTTATTAAATTAACTTTCATATAAGAAAACAAATTTATTTAAAATAGCATTTTGTTGTAGTTTTAAAAACTTAACTCTATGAAAATGAACATTAGTTTACTCGACCCTTTATGCGAATATGTTTATAGAAGATTCGTTTAAACATGTTAACGATGTGACTGGAGGCTTAATAAAAACTGCTAGATAGACTACCAATTGCTTAAAATTATTATCTGTTTAGTACCTTGACCTCAAAACTTTGTTTATAGGTCAAAACCAACAAATAATGAGTAAAAACAACAACAAATTTAAATTTTATCATAATCTAGAAGTTTTTTATTAATGAATTTATCTTAGATTGTGGGGAAATATAATTCATTTGCTAATTTCTTAATATATTCGTATACAAGTGTTATTAGACATATAATTAATGTATCTTGGGTGAGGTATAGAAACAATTTAAATATTTACATACGCTTTTGGTTCCTGCGACATCTACCGTAGTGATCTGATATTGATAAGCACCGTCAGTTCTAGGTATACTATTTATTTCATGAGTACTATAGTGCCTCTAACATAAACGAATAAAATGGCACACAATATAGCTAGAATATTATTTTATTTGAATATTATTTAAGCTTTTAGTATCTCATAATATAATTTAACTTATGTTATTTGTTCAAATTTAGTTTCATAAACTTTGTATATTTGTTAAAATGGACAAAATGAATACTGGGTGGTAATCAAATCTAAAAGAAAATCGAAATTGAATTGTGTGTCTATTATACTTCTCTTTCAGTAATAACGTCTTAAACGTGTTCGTACGTCGATTCAGAATAATGAGTGTCATGGAATGCTAAAATCGCCCATCATCTATTAAATATAGTTTTGTTTATTTGCAAACTTTCAATATCTGAATTGAAATTAGATTACGATGCTGCCACATCTTAATTTACCTTGATTGTTTTGTTTGTTAACAATAGACATCAATAAACTTCCTTTCTTTAGTATAAATGATTGATTGAGTTACTGCAGTATCCTCCCAGAATAATTATATATTATACTTATTACTACAAACTTTTAAAAAATATTTCGATACTAATTAACATCATATTTATATACTTGCTTTGCTTTTGTTTCATTTCATGTGATACGTTTGCATTTAGTATCTAGGTATTACCTATAGCATATTTAGAGCATACGTACATAAAAGGAAGTGACTGCGGTTGTCCGATATTTATTGATTCATGTGGACTATAAAATACGACTTCAAATTTATTCGTTTTTGGTGCTTATAGGACTGCACGTTAGCTACTTGTACGACACAATGTGGGTTTAATGACGCAATAATCAAACTAAATACATTCACGTGAAATTATTATGGTAGTTTTGTCTTAAATGAACCGATATCGGTACTATATAAATTTCCTGTGGAGGTGGCCAATTACTTAATATACTACTGAATGTAACGATATCCCATATCAAATTTATAACGCTCTTGGTCAAATTATAACAATGTACTGCAAGAGAAAGTGTACTTGATAAAAGGAAAAATATGGTATGAGTGTTTGTTTATCTACTACATACCTGTTACTTGTATACAGAACAGGATATATGGATATTATCATGCAAAAGGAGTTTTTAAGTGGTGTTAAATTAATTTTAATGTATTTGGATCTGGCTGTGTGAAATATAATTTATAAATGTGTAATTAATATGAATTAATATCTAAGATATAAATCAACTTCTAACTAATCATAGGAAATAGTATGAATAATAAAATGTACTAATAAATAGATACTTACTTCGTTCTTGTAAATATATATATATATATATATATATATATATATATATATATTAAATGATAGCTTACTTATTTTTACCCTTTCTCAAGGTCTTGAGTTGTGCATCGCTTTTATGATATATGGATCGAAATAAACATATAAAAAAATCAAAGCATCTACCGACTCTAAGCATTTAATAAATCAAATTTAGAATAATTCAAAATTAAATTTTATGTTTCACTTTTATCTGCAAACCTTATTATATCTTTATAATAATACATCGACTTTCTTCTATAGTGTGTTTATGACCATTAACAATATATTGTATCAAAATTATTAAGTTATTGTTCAAAAGAACAAAAATTAATTTGTTACTTTGAATTACTTTATATTTATTAACTCTTGCATGAATTTGTATTACTGAACTTGTTTAAGTAATATTCCAAATTTTAAATAATCTGTACATTGTAGATTAAAATAAATAAAATCTTCTATTATTTAACAACTAACATAATTTTCAAATTTAAAACTCTTCTTTAAAATTATATAATTTAATAACTAACTATTTTTCAATATTTTAAATCTTTGAATATATTTTCTCTAATTTTCTTAAATTTTGACAATTATGTATAGTTTTATTTAAAATTATATGTCTGTTTTAGGAATCATTTCAAATTAATGTTAATTTATCTTTATTTATAGAATTTTATTTGTCCTATTGCTTCCTAGATGTCGTTTTTTATCTTCAAATCATATTTCTTCTACATTCGATTTATTTTAAAGTTCTTCATGCGCTTGAACCAATTCAGTCTATTACTGTCGCTTTTAGTTTTTTGTCTGTCACTAGTAATAATAGTTTTAAAAATAGTTTACTTACTCACTCTAAATAGTTTTAATAATAATTGTTTATAATCTATTATTCTCTTGGAATAAATGCTACAATTATTATTTTACTTTTAATATCGTTGAAAGTATTTTATACCTCTTTCGAAATTGTTTACTTTCTACGTATATTATTTGTTTTCGCTTTTAGGTACGCAATATGTGTACTATACTGTGTACAATACTAGGCAATCGACTAATAGAGAATCTCCTGATTTTGAATTACGACCTTATTTATAACTACTTGTTATAAATACTTTTGTCCAATAGGATTTTAACAATAAACAAAAAAATATCACTTCTTAATCTTACTAACTGTTAGCGAATCACATTTATTAATAAATTATTAGTTCCTTCTTATCTTCTAATTCCCCGTTTCTTTTATTCCCATTAAATACATAATTTCAAAACTAAAAATTCAATTTTACCTGTATCACATTAACCTTACCTTTTTCCAACCATACATCTAACTTTTCATCATATTCTTATAATAATAATATTTCTTTTAAATCTTTGCATTAATAATTTCCTCAATATCCACTACTTTGCACATATTATTATCTATTACAATCTTACAACTTTTAATTGTGTTTTGTATCCATATAAACCCATTATAAATGTTCAATTTCTTAACTTTACCTAATAAATGAAGTTGTATTAAACTCTACATATTCTTTTCTATTAAATTGATAAGTTTAAACTATTCTTACTGTAATTATTTTTAAGTTTACTGCGTTACCAAATCTTTAAATTTTTCTTCCCGAATCCAACTTCAATATCATTTTAATTTAACTTGTATTAATTGAAATTTATATTATTTTAAGTTTAGTGTCTGAATAATTTAACAAGAACTAATATTTATTCCATATGTACAACGGTGTTCAATACTCTCAAATAATGTAAGGTTTTATTTTATATTGACACATAGAAATATATTTTTACAACAATTGTTAGAAGTCTATCTATCCTTTGTTATGTTACCGCAAATTGGTGTTCAGAATTAAGTAGAAAAATACTTGACAAATTTATTCAACGTTTGTGAAACTCAGGTTTGTTCAAAAATTCATTTTATATACTCATAATGTATTCTTAAGTTTCATGACTTATTTTATATGCTTTACACCTATGCCAATTTTTAGAATTAATTTTTCTCATAACATGTTTTGTTATTATTAAAATAACATAACAGTATATGTACAATTGGTTGTAAAGAATTCGGTGTCTGGATATACAGGGTGTTATGGTTTTGTAATATGTATTTTTCCTATTTATTTCATACACCTCATGAATGTTAAAAATTATCAAAAATGAACATCCAATTCTGACAGAGCATATTTTTTAATAACGTTAAAAAGCTGTATAAAAGCTGTTTTCATTAAAGTACAAAAAATTTTGATTCTAACACCGAAAGTAACAAAAGTTTTTGTACACTTCGTTCTATGAGATACTTCTCCTTTGCAAAACATAAATTTTCAATAAATTCTGTAATCAAAGTCTACGTCTTGTATAGACATTCGATATTCGAAAAATTTTCTTACAGTTGTAAATAATAATAATTTTAATATTATTACTACACTTTTTAATGTTGCTAAATGGAAGCAAATAATAGGATGTGTCGAACAACTACATATAGTCTAACAGAAAATGCAGGGCAATAATCTACGCAACAGAGAAAATCTACTATACCATGGATACAAACATGCATCGGTAGAAAGCAATTTATTTTGCAAATAGTTCAGTGTTTCCACTTATCAATACAATAATCAACTTTAGGTAGTAACATATCGTTTGCTATTTAAAATGAGATTCAAATAATGATATAATAATAATGATATTGTAACATTAGTAGCAAATATGAATTACTAAAATATATTGTAAAAAATTATAATGTAATTTTAATATCGCTTTAGAATCCTATTTTTCATATTGAGTTCTCAACGACCTTGTTTGTAAGCATGCATGTGTAAACCTCGTTTTGATTTATTGTCAGACGTCGAACGTAAGCATTTGCATCCCATAACTGCGGAGAGACAATCGAAGTGGAAGACATATATTACAATCGATATGTCAGAGAAATGTTGGCAACAATACGTTTTATAAATCACATTCAAAGCGTTTCCAACTAGCAATTAAGAAATTCGATTTCAACATTAATTTTCTGCTAACTTCAATAATGCTAATCCATATTCAAGAAAATTCGTCTAAGCTTAATAATTATTTATTAATCGATTATGCTTATGTAATAAATTTAGTTTGAAGCAAATAAACTTTGTCATTGCTGTTGAATGAAATTATATAAATTTCAATTTTCTTTAGTACTCTCTTCATTTACGTTTTAACGAATTAATAACATTCATCTCAGAAGAACATAATATCTTTCGGCAATAAACTTTTTCATATTTTAGATTCTTAATTGACATTAATTATTAGAGACTGGTGAGATACACTAAAATTTCAGAGAGTAAATCTATTTTACTACACTCAACGACAATTAAAAGAAGTAGTAATACATAGAGTATTAGCAAATTTTTTAAACAAATTCTGTTTTAAAAAGTATTAAAAATCATAAAGCCTGTCTAGAGAACTCTACTGTATTAATACTTATGTGAATGTTGATGATATAGAATATTTAAATCTGTTTGTATTCTTACCCTTTCATGTTGCATATCATCATACGTAAAGTTAATTCATTTAAAAAGGATTAAGTTTTAAAATTGATACTTATTTTTGTAGTACATGTCTCAACTGAATTAAGCAGTTATGGTAATAGTGCGGTAATTAAGATTCATCGGGGGTACTAGACACAATACACTTGCATTAAGTCTTATTAGATCAATTGGTTTTCTGATTGATCAGACCGTTATTTCCCTTACCGATCGTGAAAATGATATGGAAGGTACAGAGCAAACCCAAAATCAAACAAAGTAGCCAAGAACATGTGAGGCGTTCTGAAGCCATAGGTCAAGAACTCTTTATGAGAAAGAACATCCACAAAGGAAAGAAGGAAGATCATTTACGCATATAAGGATACCATAAGTTGTGGAAATCAACACCATAGAAAGTACAAAAGTTGGTGAAAGAGTGTCAAGCGTACGTAGAGGGCAAATGAGGCCTATACAGACATATACAAAGGAGATAATAGACTGCAGAGAAGAGAAGCACGACAGATTTGAAAAGGTCGCAGTAGAACTGACTCAATCCTGTCGATGTTGTATGCATGAATTATATATTATATCAAACGAAAAACGAAGAAAAATCAAATCGCTCGACTCTATTGAACGAATTATTAAAGAGTAATCAATTGAACAAATAGAAATTTAGAAAAACGATTCACTAAATACAACTGCAAATCATGTACGTTTTATCGAAAAACATTTTCCAAATATTAATTAATATTAAAGACAAATACACTTTGTAGAGAATCTTAATATTGGCGATCAATTGGAAAGGTTCCACTTTCTATGGCATCACTCGTTTTGAAAAATATCACACTAAAGGAGCAGACTAAGTTTCTTTTATAGATTTTTATTTTTCTTGTATATGAGCTTTAATATTTTTTCTAAACTTTTGAAAATAAAAATGATGTATTTCTTAATTTTGCTATAGCTTCTCCGGAATTTCGTACTAGTAATTTTGTAATCATGTGTCATGCGTCTCAGATGTATACACGTCATTCCTTGATTTTATCTACGCAACCCAGGTGAAATTTTGGAAACAAAATTTTGCAGTTAGTAGGTTAATATACAATTCTTACTCTACTTTCAGTTAATATTTTAAATATTTTCTTACCCAAAATTCTTATTAAGCATTCATATTGTTTAATATCCATCAGTCATAAACGTTATAGGCATGGTGAAATTTATATTTCCTGCTTCACCAATAATTGAGAAGTATTAATTTTTATTAATTTCAAATCGTGAAGCACTTAATTATATATTTATAGATAATTGTTAATGTTCAGAGTTGTTCTCTCCAAAGTTCAAATTATTTCAACGTATTTAACACCACATTTTTTGACTTCGACAGTACATTCTTGTACTCTTTTGGAAGATTGTAAAATAGAAGATGAAGTTTTAAGTGGTTTCATTGTAGTATGACAATAACAAAAGATTTATTTCATAATCTGTCATTTTGTTCACACATAAGCAGTTTTTCTATTTTCCAATTCCGATTTAATTCTATTTTCAATACGTGCGTGAGCAGATACTTCAACATTTCGGAAATTTGTCGAACTTAGTAATTTAGACTAAAATAATTCGTATCTAATAAACAAAACGTATTTCTTGCAGTCATCTTGTGTCTTATTTCAGACAATGATAATTTTTTCGACCAATGTAACCGCTACATCATTCCCGAACGAAGACGCACACTGCATTATATACGTACACATTAACGACGATACCCGTTCAACGTTCTGCGCATGTCTAATGGAGCGTCGAACGAATTTTCGCACTGTAAGCACATTAGTTTTTAATTTAGCTGCCTGTATAAATTGGAAAATATACAAATATTGCACAAAATTTGCTGTCAATACAAAGAATTGCATTTTAAAGGCATATTTTATATTTATGAAAACAAACACAATATTTTACAGATAATATGACACAGTGTTTTGGAAACATAATATCACCGCTGTTTGGAAAGTTCGAATACACGAAAGATAGTTTTATTTTTTATAACCATAGTATTGAGCGGTCTATTTAGGGTTTGCATTTTGTAAAAATAGAAGCTAAATACATATACCATATTAGTACTGACCGTTATCTGACGTTTTTATCGTATATATGTACATAAATTAGCAGATATCGTCGACCAAGAAGAGGAGATCTAGGAACCATTTGTATATTACTAATTCGAAGCATTAAAATGAACCGCAGCTACCTATTTACCGATATTTTCAGTAGACGTTATGTTTATATAAAGGGTCGCAGTGTTCAAATGACACCCAAATACTTGACTTCAGATCGTCAACAAATGACGCTCTCCAAAATTATAAATGCCGTTGATGTTTCCTTTTTTACTTTCTGATTTTGAGAATGTTATTGATTGTATCCTTTCCACGGTTATTATTGGTTTACGACTACTCTTGAGACAAATCATTAACGGCGTGGGTCACATTTCTAAATAAGCATATTATGTTTAATAACGATTTTTATTCGAAAATTAAGTTGGTTTTGTTTAGAACTAAGTTTTCAAAGGTATAATTGCAATCATTTATCACTTACAGCAATAAAATATTTAAGTAGTAGTTCTAAACAAAACAAATTACATAGCTACTGTAAAATATTTCAATTCTAAATAATATCTTAACTCGATTTGTATTCGTAATTGCTTTCGTACAAAACAACCCGAATCAAAATTTATATGTCAGGAAATTTGTTCGGTATTAGGATCAGACGAGTGACAGTTACTCTCACAAATTCTAATGGAGCAATTTGTTAGTACAATCATCTCAACTGCCATTTGAATATTACGTTTGTCTTTGCGATTTTCGTTGTCATATTTCGTGAAATATTTAAAGCATTCAATAATGTCATAAATACTACTCTATGATAAATAACGTCGCTGTCGAAAGTGAACAAGAAACAAGAGTAAAATCCGGTGTCCCAAAATAAATATAATATTTCTGAAACGCAGGTGCGGGAAAGAAAACTTTTACCGCCTGCTACTTCGTAAATTGATTGTCTATCTTGTGTATTGTTAGAAAAATATCAGAAGAGGCGAACGGGAACACGTTATACTTGAAATATGGTTTGTTTGAAATTCCAATTTATTGATTTATTTTGGAATTCTGATTTAAATTTATTGGACAGATATCTTTACTGACCTGCTATTAATTAGCGGAATTAAATATTTTCACGTTGTAGATACGTATGCAAAAAGGCAAACAAAATATATTTGTAACCCATATACATCACTAAACTGTGACCTATGTCTAATTAACGTCAAACAAAAATGAAACAAACAAATGTAAACTCAAAGCAGCTGCCTGAAAGATGTGTAATATGCCCTAATGCGTAAAACTTCATAATGAAAAGAAAATTAATAATAAGCAACTGCAAACCAATCTAATTGATATCACATAATTTAAACATTCACTATTAAATTGATCATCAATATGTAACATTCTTTTAAAATTGCGTTCTTCGTGTTGGTGTTAACCTAATATAACAAGAAATGATGAAGAAATCAAAACCAACGGAAACACAATGATAAAACTAGTCGGTTAGCAAAGCCTGGACATAATGGTAGATGAGCAGTAAAGACGGAAACACATATGGAATTGATTTATTCTTTGCTTGATAAAAAATCATATTAATAGTTTAAGGTGAACTTATCTAAAACAAAGAAAATGAGATTAGATATTGGGGAGACAAAACCAAAAGTTATAGACGAATCAGAAAATGTTGCGAGTAAAAGAACTTTTATTATTTTGGGAGTATAATTGACGCAAGGAGCGCATCGAACGCGTATAACACAAAGAGTACGAAAAGCACAAGAAGCGGTTGGAGTATTGAAAATATATGATTATAAAACTACATTAACTCAAAAATCAAAATGAAAATTTCCAATAGTAATGGTAAACCTGTAGTGCAAACTAAACCACTTCCGAGAAAAACATAAAAAAGGATACAAGTATTAGTAAACATGGGCCTCCACAAAAACTAAGTGTTTTGTTTTAATACTATTAGCAATGGAGAACTATGAAAATGAATCGCTGAAGATATTAAAATACGTAATAACTAAAAGGTTTGGCAATATTCTAAAAAGAAATGATAACATCACAAAACAAGCATTGAAGCAGACTGCACTTGGAAGGAGGAAGAGTCAAAAGCTGCTATGAAGAAGAAAAAAAGTACAGAAGAAGCACAGAGGACTGGTAAAAGTTTAAGAGGGTTCACGATAACGACAGGGAATAGAAACCATGAGAGGCGCTTCGAATATCCTGCGCTGCACATTAAGCTAAATATTCTGCCAAATATAATAATATCAGAAATTTGCCTTTATAGAAATATTAATCGTGCTTTGCATACTAACATTTACTAGTTACAAATTTTTTTCTACTTATGTATAAGATTTGATTTTAATTCGTTAATTATTTTGAGTGTTCCGTAACAAAAAATGAGTTTTATGAAATTAGAACATCACATCGTCATCAAATTTTTAATAAAAGAAAATATTTCGCCAAAAACTGTTCAGGTACCAATCATCGAAGTTTATCGGGACGAGGCTCCATCATATTTTGAAATGAAATATTGGTGAAAACAGTTTTAGTGACGTTGTGAATCCATTGAAGATCTTTTGGAATCAAGCGGAGTCTCTTCTTGTTGAATATATACCAAAAAAAGTACAGTAACAGGTAGAAGGACGAATAACGTATTTAAGTTATAATTATTGTAAATGTAGCTTCTTCAATATTTAATAATGTTAATTTTTTTTAATCCTAGCATTTTATGGTAAGTTTTTGCGATACTTTATAACTGTCGTTGAAACGGAGATTAAAGAGCAGTCAAAACGTGATGAATCAACTTCAAAGGAAGTCAGGATGATTCGTCTTCTGTTGGAAAGCTTACCATCTTTCATTATTTCCGATAAATAATTTTTTACTAATTATTTACAATAAAGGAAGACATTAACAGATGAGTATTATCCGTAGCTATTAGACACTGAACCAAGAAATCGAGACTAAAACGCCACATTTGGTAAAGATAAAGTTATTATACTACCAGGATAATGCCCTATCGTACAACAAATCGGCAGTTGCGATGTTGAAACTTCACAAATTATTATCCTAATTAATTGATCATGAACTGTATTCACTAGATCTGGGCTCCATCGGATTATTTCTGCTCCCAAACTTTATGAAAAGGAATTCTCATCGAATACTGAAATCATCGAAGGTACTAATGGCTATTTCGAAGATTTAAAGAACTTTTATTTTTCTGAAGGCTTGAAAGATCTTGTAAAGCGTTGGACTAAATGTGTAAAGCCGAAAGTGAAAGGAGATTAAGTAGAAAAATAAATACGGTTCTCCCCGAAAATTTAGTTGTCCTTTTCCGTTTTATTTTAGAGATTTTCCGATCTATCCTTATACAATTACATAACGATTAAGATTTGTTGATTATTTTATACTATGAAGGCTTTGATTTTTTAAGAGATCCTAGGATACATTTCTCAACAACATTTGACGACTTCCGTCCACCATGCCTCTTTGAACTAGCTTGAACTAATTTTCTATATTATGTAGGACCATCTGGAATAATCCGTCTGTAATATATACAAACCCCACGTTGGAGGAAATATCTCATGTGAAGCGCATTCATTTAACTACCCTTTTCAATCACCTATTAGCGACTATGTTTATTAAACATTTAAACAATGTTAAAGTAAAAAACTACTTCAAGGATTACATAATACTTTTGAGTCAAATACAAAAGTATTTTGATAAATAAAATAAAATTAGTTAGTTCAAAAATCGTCTTTGGTACAAGGAAGCAAATGGAGATGTTATAACAACTAATTAATAATTGAATATATGAAATAATGAAAGAACTGTACATTCATTTCACAGATAGATATAAGTGAAATCACTTATATCGTTTAACCTGTTGACCAGAAATTATTTTTGGTCGTGCAGAAATAGCAAATATTAAAGCAACCTAGAAAACTAGGTATGTAATTCTATTAAAAATGTGCGTTCTTGAACTTGTCCTAATAATCAAATATTCTTTCCTGGAGCTTCTTGTATGGGTTTCTTAATTTCTTCCCTCGTTAAAATTTGTTTGCTCTGTAACATGAGGCTAACCGATTCAACACATATCGAAATTTTAATGTTTTGATATATATATATATATATATATATATATATATATATATATATCTAAATTATGATTAATTGCAGAGGAATGAATTCTACATTGAATTATGGTGATGTTTCCAACGTGAAAAAGCTCTAGAAAGTATGCCATTACATTTTCCTAGAAAGAAAAGTACTTTTTATAGCAAATTCGAAAGATTGAAATTAATATATTTTTTAAATACGCTCTAATTTTATTTAGAAGTTCAAGGTATCGTTTAGATCCCACTTTTTCAAAATTAAGCAATACTTTAATTTGTCTCGATCTTTAAACAATTTGTAGACAAATAGCATGTACATCTCGTATAAAAGTTACATTACTGAACGCCTCATTATTGTGTCCCTGCTTGCGTCGCGACCTAGCAATCTACACAATTTTGCAGGAATGCTAGGTATTTCTTACTAGGAGTTGAATTTGATGGAGCCTGTGGTTGATTAACTTAATCGCTAAGGTTGATATATAACCCCTTTCCACATTAGAGTGTATATTTTGGTTCTCAACGGTACAGATCGCGTACTAAGTTTGTTTTCGTACAGGTATTTTTTGCCGTGGTTTACCAGATGCGACATTTTGCAATTATCTGCTGATGATGACAACTTAGTTGTGGAAATGCGTATACAGAATTACGAAAGTTAATGTGGAAAAGGGTTATATATCAACTTTAGTGATTAAATTTCTTACTAGGCATACAATGTATGTACTTTCTTTAACTTAAGAAGTTTAACGCAACCGAAAATTTTTGAACATTGTTCAAAAGCTCAAGAGAATTATTTGTGTGTTATCTACCATTTTCACGTAATATTTGATGTGGATGATCAACACGCTTATACCTTAATACAAATATTTACCCTGATTTACAATAATATAACATGAAAATCTTTCAATACAAATGGATAATTGTTATGCGTATACTTTAGAAAATTTTCAAATATGTATCCTGAGTTAGCAAATTATCACTTTGCATAACAAGAAAATCACAGTTAATTTCATTTAGTTTATTTTTCAGGCAATGGATTCAAATATTAAAATTTTACTAATAGCGTTACATTTTTTAGCCAACTTTAATTGCAATCCAAGCAATGTTATTGTGTATTAGTGGGAATGGATTGCCTTTATAAAGAAAGTTACATTATACATATAAACTTTAAATAAAGGCAAATAAAAAATTAGTAAGTGTATATAGAGTGTATACACCACCCTACATTCACATCTTTAACCTATTATTTGGTCAGAAAGAAAAGTTTAGTTTCATTCTAAGTTAGCGAGCTGTAAACATTTATTCATTTACGTGAACTGTACTAATTGCCACTGATTTGGTTTTTCTTTTTGTAAAATTTTGAATTTTTAATTAAAAAGAAATTCGAAAAGATAGATAATATCGAGATCAAAATCTTGTCTTCCTACCGTATGTGTCAGTTTAGTTTATTTTTCATAACTGCACTTTCTTTTTATTAACTTCTCTACTACAGCTTAAGTATCTTCTAAATTATTTATGTCAACTGCATGCATAAATTTAATGGAATTATAAAGACATTTATTATAATGATTGCATCTCATCCTATTTTCTAATTGTAAGCTTAACGTATCTACTACCGTTTTCTATAGTCTGTATGCCATATTTAATGATAATAAATGTTGAAAAATTTCCTAAAATTTGGTATTACTTCTCTAAAAAAAATTTAAAATACAATTTTGCTGTAATTACTTTTTTTTCTTAACATTTGCTTTTAAATCTCATTTCTTTAAATAAAAATTTCTTAGTGTAATATATTTTTATAAGACTATACAATATGTTTACCTTTTTCAAAAGCAGATTGAAAAACACTAAAAGTTAATCTGGATTTATCTTGAATCAACATAAATTGGCAGTACATTAATTTTCCTTATGTAACTGCTAAAATTAAGCATTTCAACTGTTTACATTTTTGTTGACTTGTCTTTCTTAGATTAATAATAATAAAAATAATAACCCATGCTATCACACTTAACGCAAATTAAAGAAGCAGGCAATGGGGTATTATTATATTAATGTATATTTTTTTAAATCTTGAGATAATGTAGAAAAAAGTAATCGAGTTTTGAAATTGTTTTACCTCGTGAAAAATTTTTACAAATTTTTTCTTATTGTCTGTAAATACATGGTCAATAAGCTTATTTTGGTGTTGTATTTAGTACATATCTATTTTCTAATATCTCTGGACAATACAGCAGAAGAAAAAAATTATGTAAAAACTGTTATACGTTTGTATATAAATGTAAATTACGAAAATGTGTATCCGACATTTTTTTAAATTATAAATTACGTATGTACGCAGAAATTTAATGAGTTTCATGTGCCGCAATTTTTTGTCAGTATAAGCATCACGCTATAATATAAAATACAGAATCCTTTTCTTGGAAATTTTTGTATCTCATGAAAGAGTAAATTGGCACACGCAGTTCCAGCCTACATTAAATAAATCCTTTCCTACGTCAGTTTTTCAGCGAGGTAAGCCTAGGGCTCGGAACTTGGCGCTTCGTAATCCAGGGAGACGGGCTGACCGCAGCAACCATTCTTGTTAACCCTATCTGACCCTCGTCACATACTAACTCACCACTTTGTTATGGGGATGTATGGTGTTATTAACCCTGCTTTTACAAAGACTGTAATTATACGCTACATGAAAATGCGGGTCATATATTAGGTCACTGAAAATTATCTCGTTTCAGAAAGTCTAGTCTAATATCATGATGTGAAAGGAAACTAACGTTTCCACGCAATTGCTTTTGACATTACTGATGTTATCGATTGCATAGATTTAACCGTCAATATTTCATACAATAGGTAACATTTGGCTTATTTTTAACTCATACGTTAGAACTAGTAGTGTAGTCATGTGAATAGTTGGTTTCTAGAGACAACGAATGTATGACGTATTATTTACTCTCATCCTATTGGTTGTGTTAGGTGACACAACACTGTAATTTTTTGCATCGAAGAATAAAATTGTTACTTAAATAAATGAGATTAAAAATATGCTAGTATCAAACTTTGTATATAATATCGAACATTTCTCTACATGACTAATTATTCTGTCGTATCGAATTATTATTAGTTCAGTCCTTGGCCATATAAGTGTAACCAAAAATTTTGCGATTTTGTAACTATATTTAGATTAATTGATAAATTTGTGATTGAAGAACCTAGATAAAACAATTACACGAGTAATGCAAGTGTTCGTTTATTATTTGATACTTGCTATCTATCCCCTGGACTGTTCCTCAACAATAATAAGCCTTTAATACAGTTTTAATTGTGCTATGGCAAATACAAGTATATAGATAATACCACTATTTACTGTTTTGTTTCCATTTTACGCAAAATAACACAAATATAAAAACTATAGGTAAAGGAAAGGTTAGGCAAAATGATTAGAAACGAATTTCAACATTATTGAAAGCAAGAGATTATTCGCAACGTGAAATTGCAGAGAAACCGAATATCGTATTACTATTATTAAAAAAAATACCAACAGAAAATCATGTTTAAATAAGCACGCTAAATATCCGAGCATATAGTTCGTAGAGGCCTGTATGAACTCTTAACACACTCAATGAAGAAAGCGCATAATCGATAAGAGTAACTTCATAAAAATTACACAATTTATGATTAAAGTAAGCTAGTGAGTGTAAGATAATTTAATCATGAGTTTATTTAAATCACCCAATTAAATTTTGAATATTTGTTTCTAACTTCGTAAACTGCTTTAAGCGATCTAACCAAAGTAAAAGCGGTGGTCGAAGGGACTCAGTTCTTATCTCAGTTTTAGTAAATATTTTGAACTAAAATCAGGAAACGCCTGCCATGTATGATAATCTGGGCATACATAATTTAAGAAGGTGCTAAAAGCAATACAAACATGCATTAGAAGAGGCTTTGATGCTCTGCGTTAATGATTTGAATTCAAAAGGACACATGTATGTACGATAGTGTTTTCACAGCAGAGACAAATTAGTTTAAAGACTTCTTGGCAGAAATAAGTTTATTAATGCTTCGATCGACAGGAAATTCGCCGGGTTTAGATGCTGTAGATAATATCAGGAGTGTTCTGAAACTACTCGTGTAGTCAAAACAAACAATACTAAACAAGAATGGATAGTAAATAGTGGGTGTGAGTAAAAGAAAACTAAAAATCAAAAAGATACTAATGCTTGCGTCGACAATATGCAAAAAATGTAAGTAAAACATATGGCGTCACGAAATATGTATCGATAAGATATTCATAAATGTAATGTCTATAGAATTTTCAGTAAACTTACTCATAAAACAAAACTTATCTACATGCTCTAAAATTACATATAAATAGAATAACAGGAGAAAGTCAAATATAACTTCAGTAGTTTCTGCAAGTAAAACAATGTAATAATATCTGTAGCCTCCTGTTATTCTACCAAAGTATAATTCAGTTATACAATTTCCTTATGTGTTCCCGGAATCTCTTTTTTTACATGTGCCTGATGAAGTTGGTCTTAATTATGACTCTTTTAATATCTATGTAATTTTAGCTCCGTTTCATCAGCTTTTGCACTTCAACATTAGAAATTCTAGTCCACTGGTACAATCTTCCCGTTGGGTATTAGATACATCTTCATTATGATGCTGAATCTCGCAGCGAAACCTATTTTTACTGTGTAGATGATTCTGATTAATATTTGCCTTTCCAACTTGTTTATCACATGGAGAGATCTTGCCTTGCATGTTTACAAATTCTCACAGCTTCTTGCATAAGAGCCCTTCGTTGCTCCTAGACAAGAAGTTGTGAGAGTCCATCCGATCTATAATACTAGGAGATTGTTGTTGGTACGCATAGGGTAATTTCCTACCTTTACGCAATTCTCGGCGCATTGTCGTGTATTTTAGTTTAAGTTTAGATTGATTTCCTCTGGAGTGCTTGTACTCACACACACAGTAGCTGTGAACGACTAAGGTGTTTGTAAATTACAGTTATACATATAACTGTGTATTTTGCTTTTACGTGGTATGTAGAGTATATACCGTGAATATATTTTATAATGCAACATGCACATACGTACATACACTAGTTGCTAGAGTAACGTAATAATGAAATGACAGCAATGTATTTTAGCGTGTATTTTATTTTGCAACATAGGATGTGAAATACAGTAGTTGAACAAAATTTAAAAACTAATTTAACAAATTTTCAAAAATGTCACCATTGACGGCCAGACAGTATCCTAAGCGATTGTAGAATTCATTTATTGTATTTTGTATCTGCTCTGGAGTTATTTCTCTTGCAGCAACTCGTATTCTATTTTTTAATTGGTCAATATTGTTTAGAGGTTCTCCATGAAAAACTTTATTTCTGATACATGACCAAAGAAAGAAATCGTTTGGAGACAGGTCTGGTGACCTTGCGGACCATTCTACTTCTCCTCCACGGCCTATCCAACGATTTGGAAATCTTTGGTTGAAAAATGTTCTAACCATATGAGAATTATGTGCCGGCGCGCCATCATGCTGGTACCAAATCTCACCATCAATATTTAAAGCGTGGAGGGCTGGCTTAACTCTGTACTCAAGCAATTCTAAATATTTTTCTCCTGTAAGAGTACCCTCAATAAAAAACGGTCCTACAATATGGTGTCCAATCAACCCAGTCCAAACATTGACTTTCTGTGGCCGCTGAGTCCTTGTGATATGATATCTATGCAAATTTTGTCTACTCCAGTAGCGGCAGTTCTGTGAATTTACTTCACCATTTACATAAAATGTTGCTTCATCTGTAAAGCAAATTCTGCGTAGTAAAGTATCATCACTATGAAGCTTATCCAACATGATTTCACAAAAGCTACTTCTTCTTTCTGCATCATTCGCAATTAGTTCCTGATGGTTTTGAAAATGATACGACTTAAAATGTTCTCGTTTTAGTAGTTTATGCACGGAAGATTTGCTACATTTGTAGTTTGTGCTAAAGCTCTGGTGGAGAGCATATTATTATTTTCGATTGTTTGTAGAATTTCATCTCTTTTGGCGTCAGTAATAACATATCTTGGCCTATTTTTTTTTTTATGATTAGAAACGATGCATCCATTATTTTTATACTTCTGTACTAACCTACTTATTGTAGTTGGACTCGGTCTTGGACGGTCAGGATATGTAATTTGAAACAAATCTGCTACTCTCCTCAAACTCATATTCGAGTTATACCAGTTCACTAATAACAGTTTTTCTTCTACACTATACATACCTCAAAAATAGAGTAACTTATTTTGACATCCTATGTTGCAAAATAAAATACACGCTAAAATACATTGCTGTCATTTCATTATTACGTTACTCTAGCAACTAGTGTATGTATGTGCATGTTGCATTATAAAATATATTCACGGTATTATATTATCAGTAATACCAGCTTTATACGAAATATATTTATATATAAAGGGTACTAGGAAAGTTTTGCAATATGACGCAATAATGAATCGTAGGAAGCTGCTCGTTGCTGCATGTTGAGACATGTTCATACGTGCATAGTAGCCGCCGTGCCATGTGGATGGGCTCAGTTATTCATTAGCAGTGAGAGAGTAAAGTGCTTGCGATGGCATCGTGGTCACGGAATGAGATAAGAGCAGTTTTGCGTTATAATTTCGTGCGTGGTTTAAACATAGACCAGTGCTTCGAAGAAATGACTCTTGCACTAGGTGACGTTTGTCCACATCGCGGAACGATATTCAGGTGGTATGGGGAATTCCAAAGGGGAAATTTAACTGTGGAGGATGTTGAGAGGCCAGGAAAGCCACGAGCGTCAGTTACGGAGGAAAATGTTACCACTGTGAGGTAAATCCTTGGCGAGGACAGGAGAGTGACCTACCAACAGATAGAGGGTACTTCAGGGCTAAATGCACCAGCAATTCGTTCGATTCTGCATCATCATTTGCACGTAAAGAAACTTTGTTCTCTCTGGGTGCCGCATCGACTGACTGAAGAGCAGATGGTACGACGTGTGACTTGGTGCCGGGAGATGCTAAAAAAGTTTAATAAGGGACAATCTCGGTATGTGAACAACATCGTGACAGGTGACGAGACTTGGCTGTACTATTACGATACGCCGATCAAAGCTCAAAACAAAGTTTGGGTGTTTGGTGACGAAGACACACCCGTAGTTGTCAGAAAATCGCAATCTGCTGTATTTTTAAAATCGAGTGGAATTGTCGAACGCGTCGTTTTGAACATACAAAAGACAGTCACAACTAAGTGGTATACTGAACAGTGTCTGCCTAAAGTCATTGGATGTATGAAGAACCTGCGGTCAAACTCAAGAATGGACATCTGGTTCCTCCATCACGATAATGCTCCATCTCACTACGCCAAAGCCTGCACCGAATATTTGACAACGACAGGATTGAAACTTCTGGAGCACCCTAGTTACAGTCTACATCTTGCTCCCTGCGACTTTGCACTAGTCCCGCATGTGAAAATGAAGCTAAAAGGGAGGCGGTTTTCCAGTGATGAGGGCCTTCTGCGGACTTGGGACGACGAGTGTTTACTCCCTAGTGAAACTTGGCAGAACTGGTTTAAAGATTGGCTTAGGAGGACGGAGAGGTGTATTGAGTGTAGAGGAAATTGCTTTGAAAACATTAAATAAACAAAGCTGTACCTAGCTAGTACCCTTTGTAGTGTGCGATTAAAGCCAAACACACCGTGCCTGTACTTGATAACTGTTATAAAACGAAAATTCTTAAAATTATGTTATCACTATATATAGAAAATTACATGTACACTATATTCTAAATATAGTTTTATTTCCGAAAAGAATATGTTCTTCAATATAAGCTATTTCTTTAGACCAAAGGTGTTTGGTAATTTATTTACTGAAATTTTGGATGTTAGATATACGTTTCATAAATTAAATAGGAAGAAGCCTCTGTTAAGAACAAGCGTGGCGTACTACACGTTAAATCAAAGAACATAATAATAAGAAAGTTGATATCATCTTGAAAGATATATCTATAAAAAGTAATGTGTTCAGCTGTAAAATAGGGATTTATTAAAATAGGTTGTAATAAAGAATAAATATTACCTATTACCTAACATTTCGTTACATACAGTTTTAATTTATTTTAATTATACATTTAGTTTTTAATACTTAATTCTGCAAACTAGATAAATTCAATAATGTAATTGATAATTTTGTGGCAGAAAGTGTATTATAGTCTAAGTTTGTTATATCTCTTTTGGGAAATACCGTACTAAATGTAATTTCATGATAAGGGATGCGTGTTAATACGTAATCTCTAAATAGCAATAGACTCGCAAACAGCACAGGTAATGCATGGAACAAAAGCATTAAAAAGCATCGTATTGTATATAGTGCGACTTACAAAACAGTACAGATTTTCAGATAACGAAATATAATTACGTCATAAATAAAACCGAAACAAGAATGTCATCGTGTACGCGACCAATTTATGATTTCGCGTGCGTCCCTTCATTCATGAGCAGAGCGCCATCTGAGTGGCCTAAGGGTGCTTAGTCACAAAGCCATGTTGCGAAACATAAAATAGGGTCAAGCTTAATATAAAATAAGTTCACGTTATACTACAAATGTAAAGCATGTACTATTTACACTCCCTCGTGGGAATACTTTTCAAATTTTTAATATATGCTTATAATTATATTATTGGTACGAAACAATGACAAAATGTGCTTATGTACAAGCCTTTATTCATGAAATTTTTGTTTTCATCACATTCAAAGATTATTCTATTTAAATTTCTTGTATCGCAATCTTGATCATTTCTATTAATTTTACTTATAAATATTTATATTAAACACTTAGAAGTTACAAAATAAAAAGAATTGTTGGTTTTTATAGATACATTGAAATTTTTTTTTTCGTTCAGAAAACTTACTAACAGATAGAAAAACTATATAAACGCAATGAATATAGCCTGTCCTTTGAGTGTGGAAAACAAATATCAATTTATATATGTATATCTTCTGTTGTTAAAAAAAATTTACTCACAAATGGAAAATTGAGTCAGAAGATGATGGATTCAAAGCCATAAAGAACAATTAGGATAAGAAAGATTTTTTAATAGCTTGGATCCAGGAAGAATGATTTTATGAATTTTCAAAAAACTAAACCATTGCCATTCAAAATATCACTTTTTTATTCACATACATGTATATCTCATAGACTGAAGCCATTGCTTTTACTGTCAACAATTTAAATGAACTTCTTATATTAATTTTCCACATGTTTCAGTAAAAATAGTTTAAGTACAAAACATAAAAACAAATATATTTAGTATTCCAGGCCAAAGGAATTCATTCTGTTACATATTTTTTCACATCATAATTATTGTAAAGATGCTCCTTGATACAACAAATTTCTGAGAGAGTAATGTTACCTCGGATATTTAGGAGAAAAAATAAGACTGCGTTATGAACAAAATCATTAATGAAAATGAAGATGAGAAAGTTATACATATTACTGTATATTTTAAACTAAGCATTGGTATGAATATAAACATGCATTATTTTAAATGGGCATATTATATGGTGCGATTCAAAAAACAACAACAAGAATTCATTACATAAAAGGTTTCAATGTTCTTATATATCTTGAAAACTAATAAGTCTTGCTTATTTTGATATATGTTCCACAACCTCAATTAACGAAAAACACTGATTTGAATATTCTTATCGTGTATAGTTTCGGATATAATTTCTTATATTTAAGATATAATATTATGCTATACCAATCAAATTAGAAAGGTTATTGGAATTTTAAACCAGTAGAATCCAGTTAAGTATATTTTAATAACAGGTTATAAACGTTTAAATGCCTCAAACTTACATTGGGTGAAATTTATATAATGTGAACACGGCGATGAAGGGAAGGAGTATGGCGTACTTGAATGTATCATATATTAATAAGTTTGGATATAAATCAATTAAGAGGCAATTTCCATTAATTTTGCAAGTGATTAGATGTTTACGTGTAAGGCCAATCAAGATCAAGGTTGCCCTAGAACATCAATATTAAAGATGCGATAGGAAAGATTACAGAAATCACTAAACAGCTCTTCGGAAGATGGTTCTAAACACAATAAGTAATCGATCATGCGATAG
Organism: Dermolepida albohirtum; assembly: GCA_031893035.1. NCBI lineage: Eukaryota > Metazoa > Arthropoda > Insecta > Coleoptera > Scarabaeidae > Dermolepida > Dermolepida albohirtum. The sequence goes on from JAVIWB010006079.1 coordinate 88,693, forward strand.
AAAAGATTACAGGAATCACTAAACAGCTGTCCGATAGATGGCAAAAGTGTTGTTTAAAATTATGGAAAAGGGAAATTTAATGTATGAGCTAAGTTTAAACAAGTAAATTTCATACATAATGGATTTATAAACTGAAATTAAGACATTTTGAAAAATTACAGTGAAATAATAAAACGACGATGTGGCAAATAAAAGTGCACATCATGTTTAATTGCATTTGTTGCATGCAAGAAGCTCTAGCAAGTATTTCGGCGTCTATAAAAGCGAGAACAATAGTCGAGGATGAGGGCATTCGCCTGACTTTCAAAGCTAGAGAATGTGTAAAAAATTTTGTAAATATTTGTTCCCATAAAATTGTGTTAAGTTTATTTAACTGTATTATAGTGACATATTAGAGTGCCTTTGCTTCCATAAAGGTACCAATATCTCTTTAATATATCCTCATTAATTTAATTTCACTATAAATTTTTATTTTATTTTAAGCTGATTTCTTGTCTAGATTTGATCGATTTAAATTCAATTATTTGATTTTATTAAACATTCGGTTATAGGTGTGTGCTGTTAGGTAAGAGAGCACCATGTGTGTACCAAACAACTTGTATATTTAAAGTGTTTCTTGTTTAACTTCAAGTCAGATTAAATATATTCTTTGATTCAAAAAAGGATTTCTATAAACTTTTCGATTTTCGAATTTAGACAAAATTAAGTCTGAATAGTTTAAAAGCGTATTAGTAAATATTTAACATCATTTCTGTATTTAGTTTTATATAATATTACCTGCCATTGGGAGTAAACATTTCTTAGATTATTCATATATAATAACTATCCGATCTGATGATTGCGTCGTGAAGTTTGCCATTTCTGACAATATATTTACCTTGAGAATTTTATTATATATATACTATATATATTATGCATTATGATGTGAATATATTAAGAAATAATATTGACACCGCAATAAAAGTTAATAAGGATATAAATACTATTTCTAATGTTATAGCCATTAAAGAATCTACGTGAGTCAAGTCTAAATACGAGTATGTATTAAAAATTATTTTAATTTAGAACATTAGATAGCAAAATAACTTATAAAGAATAAAATAATACTCACAGTTAAGGTGCACATGTAGATAAACTTGTAAAGCATCCATAAATGTCCATAATCCCTATGTATATATTATTATTATTACCGTTATATAATGTAGTTGTATATAGTTAAGTGTAGAGAGATTTTTTCCTATAATTTTATCTAAAAATAACCGAAGAGGAGTAATAAATCATTGTATAATGCATGTAATTATATTAATTGACTTATTATTTGTTATGAAGGGTAAAAATAGTTCGAACAAGCTGAAGAAGTTATGGTAATTATAGCCAATAGGGAAGTAAAAGTATTTGAATATTAATTAAGGGATGGTATTTAAGGTAATTTTATTGGAAAGTATAAGTATAAAAAATATATAAAAGATTTCTAGGTCAATAGTTGATAATTCTGTACAAAAATTTAGAACGATGCAATGTATATATAAAGTTAAGATAGGATGAGGTAACATCGTCCGATACACAATAAAATATAAGAATTAGCATTCAACAGTTAAAACTATTTTCAGAGTTAAAACTAAGTTTATTTTTAACCGCTAAATAACAACTATTTATTGATATGCTTTTGTTTATTTATAAATCCTAGAATTTTATTAGGTAGTATAAAAAAGTATATAAAGGATTTTTTAAAACAAGAAAGAGTTAGTACATAAATGCTGTTAGAAGAACAAACACGTTAATGTTAGTATAAGATAGTCAAAAGTCTGTTGTACGGAGAACACATTCGTGGCAATAAGAAGTAGTCGATTAACAATGCTATTATATGTATATATTTGAATACCTCCAAATACTTACATTGTCAGTGTTATAAATATATATATAGAAAGTTAAAGTATATTAATTCGTTGTTGAATTAAAAAAATATTTTATCTATGTTTAAACGTAATAATAATTGTATGTTATTATACAATAATAGTAAGTAAATAAACATCATACTAATATATGTAGTGAAATTATGCAGGAGAGCGTTACTGACGTCGCGTGCGTTCTCCTCCAAGTCAGCAATGTATAAGTAGGCGCATCACTAGACAAACGTCAGATGATCTTCAGCGTTAGTAAACGATAGACCATCTCCTGAAGATGACGAGTGAGATCTAGTTGAAATGTTAATACAATGGTCCTTCTCAGGTGTAACATTGTTATACTATGTATACTTACATATTCAGTGTTGAGTTTTGTAATAAAATGTAATAATATCTAGTTTTATATGATTGTTGTGTTGACTGGATGCTAGACCAAGTAGGTTCCAAAGAAACCTAGCTCAACCTTTGAATTCTTGTGCAAAATGTTGCACAAGAATTCAAATAAAAGAGCCTGAATCAAAATAAAATATTGCGCTGTGAGCGAATATTTATAGTAACATTAGAATTCATGCAATATTTATTAGTACATATCACAACAATATATATATATATATATATATATATATATATATATATATATATATATATTCATTATTGAGTGCAAATTATAATCAAATCAAATCAAATTATTAATCAGCTTTGAATAACAATTTTAATTTAGTTTTACAGATATTCATAACAACACTAAATATACTAACAAAAGCTGCGGACGATTCTTTAAGATAAAAAAAATTGTTGTGCATATATCCTAAATTTTAAAAGCGCAAAAAGACAATGCCTCGAGATGATTGCGAATAGAACGTTGCAAAAAGTTGAGATAACCTTGTGCTATATTGAAGTATGAGGATCACGTTTTGTTGTAGGTATTCATTAGGATTGAGGAAATAGTTTATAGCAAGATCCGCTTGTTTTTGATGGCATAAACAATTTAAAGATGATCGGAGAAACCGTGAGTTGCAAAGGTTTAGGAATTTCTATTAGTGTGATAACTGGGCAAAACTGGAATTATTTGCACAATTCTACATTCAACTACCTAAAATGAAAATTGAAAGTTGGAATTTTAAACGTCGAGCTGGTGCATGTGGTAAGAGCGGTGAAGCTTAGATATTTATTGTCTATGATTCAAACGTCTTTTCGGGCAGTACGATTTTTTAATTGTTCCTCGTCTTGAAGGTGGTCGGTAACTATCCCGGCACTAGTTAGTGTTCAGGAAGAATAATCACCACTGCTTCCCCTCTTACGTATGTAAGAATGTGTAATCTATGAAAAACTTTACATAAACCAAATAAATACTTCCTACAATCCATTCACTACAGAAAAGGTATCTTTCACCTCTTCGACAAACACTTAAACATGTTTAAAATTTGTGCTCGGTGAATGAAAAGGAAAGTACGGTAGCGATTTTTACTAGAAGATTCTCTCACTTTGTCTGGGGAAACCGATTGCAGATATTCCCGAAGTTGTGCAACATTACGAGCTGGACGGCCATTCTGCTGAAAATAAATTTCATTTAAATTTTTTTCTGGTATATATGTCAAATCAATCAAAACATATGTTTACAGGATATTGATATATTTTACATTATTCAAAGTAACATCAATAAGAAAAGGTCTAGAATCTTATCCCAAGAGTATAATAAGACCACAAAAAACCCGACTATGCCAATTCATGAGATGTCGCTGATGCCGCATTTAATCGTCTTATATCGAAAAGAGTACTTATGAAAACCACTCAACTGTTCTCAGAAGAAAGTTTTGATGGATGACTGAATGATCAGACTGCGCTTCGGAGGAGTGGCAATCCTCATTGAACACAAAACAGCCTTCACGCGGATTTAATCTACAGCACCAGAGCAGGGTATCTCTAAATAAAGTGCGAACGGATGATTATGGGACATGTGCTTGTATTTTGAATGCCATTGTGTCACGGAGAACCAAACAATAAGGCACATTGCGTATGAATATGGTCGTCATTCGCTGGCAAACAAGAAGCCTATTTAAAAGCCACACCTGATGGCGTTCGGTCGCCCCAAAATCTTGATCCGAAGTGGTGATTTCTACTAATACATAAATTTATACGATCCTTCTCGTTTTTATACATGTTTGTATTGTCTTCTTTTTAACGTCTTCTTTGTGATTGTCTTGATATGAATTTTGCCATAAGCTAAATAAATAAATAATAATAAGACATGGTCCTATAATACAAAATAAAACATACCTTTTAGAGTACTGCGTGCAACCAAAATAATGTTTGCGTTGATCTTCTCTAAACCCACATCGCGATATTGAAACATTATAATGCTTTAATATCGCGATCTGCCCGTCTAAAAAAACGTCAGTTCTCAGTAAATATTGCTTATTATATATATTATAAAGGTCACTTTGATACTATTTTGATCTCATTATGCAGAGTTCCATACGTTGATAATGGTCTAGTATTTCCTGCGTTTTTTTGTATGAGCGGTACTTATTTCCTTTCAAAACTTTATGTACAGTTCTATTAAAGATATCAAATTCATGTGCAATTTGTTTAATACCTTCATTAGTATTTTGTTCTACAGAGTACAAATCAATTTATTACGTTTTCCATTTAAATTATTATTTTCGGATTTTTTTATGTTTTGAAATCAAAGTTCTTATTAACGTGGTGTATAGTATTTACATATATGTCATTTTGAAATATACTTGAAACATTCGTAACAGTATAATTTTATTAGTTTTTTTTCCTCATGCATAAAAGCTGCTATTATAGTATAATATACAACTGCACTTTAACTATGGCTCGAATATCCGAGTGCCAAATACAATGCGTATTCTATCTATTTCTATTACTACACAGCAGAGCTCATGAAGCTCCGCTTATGTATAATCTATAACTGATATTCAAATATTTTACAAATTATACTTCTTCTTGAAACTAAAGTCCCTATCATTAGTTACAGTTTATTTCAAACAACAAACAATATACAAATGTAGGTTAACTTTAAATTTTTTGGTGAATAAATATAAGTTAATTTTCCCATTTACAAATTATAAGGTCCTGATAATTTTGCAACTTTTGTTCTTAGTATCGTTTCCTGTCAATTATACAACTTTTTTTTGAAATAATCCTTGATTATCTATATTATTACATGTATTCGATCAATTAACCCAATCATATTCATCTTTTAATTGTTTAACTCTGCTCTAACAAGGTAACGAAAAGAGTACGTATGTATAGTAATATATCTACAACGCACTGTTTTAGTTTACTGCAATTCGGTTTTTGAACATTATATATATTACAAATAGATTGTATTTACTATCAAGATAGCTACAAAAAAAATCAGTCGTTATTATTAAAGGTTTTATGTTGAAGCCATATTACTGTATATTTCATCCCATCGAGTTAATATGGAGTCAATATTGGAAGAATATCTTCGCCTCACTAACGATTGCCCCAAATTTATCGAAATAGCTAGAAATCGTATGCGAAGAGCGATTGCCAATATAATGCCAGAAAAATATAAAAACTTGCAATAAACAAACAATTGAAAGAAAATGTATATTTGTAAAATGTTAATATTCATCAAGAATTATAATACACTTAAATGAAAATGATAGAGACAGCAATGACCTTGTCGATGTCCAAAGTATTTTGAAATGTTTTCTTATGTATGATATTTTCCTCATGTCACTTCAAATAGTTTATACCAAGTACTCCATTAATATTGGATTATTGTTAACATTACCAATGTATAAATACAGTTAATAGAAATGCATAATTATTGGGAGTCTTAACTAGAAATGTATCATCAGTATGTGTATGTGTATGTAAATTTATAATGAATTCATTTTATATGCCTGCATTTATGTGTTTTAGCATATTAAGGACTCGTGTAAATTTGTGTTTAATTAATAAATAAATTATATATAAAGCTGTGAACGAGCACTGCATGCTACGAGCGCAGCTACTTTAATATCTAAACAGTTTTCACGTAACGGTCCTACAGTTCTGAAATAAAGTCAGTGGACGGTCGACGAACCGTAGTAGAGAGAAGGGTCAGCAATATACTTCTCACGGTCCTAGTTGATATCGATTTAATGAGTCACAAAATGCACCCTCGCGCATCTACGGTCCAGAGTACCTGAATTTTATTTATATCATTGTTAGTTTATCGCAGTCTTACACCAGAGAATACGAGAAGGTACATACTATACATACTACATAAGCCAAGACGAACTCTAATTGATTTGCATTTTACATCAATTATAGTGAGCCAGTAAGGTGAATAACTAAAATTATACACGAATTGCTGAATTCCTCAACAACCGTATATATCAATTAAACAAAAACTATATATTTAATCACTAAGGTTGATATATAACCCCTTTCCACATTAACTTTAGTAATTCTGTATACGCGTTTCGTCAACTAAGTTGTCATCATCAGCAGATAATTGCAAAGTATCCCACCTGGTAAACCATGGCGAAAAATACCTGTACGAAAACAAACTCCGTACGCGATCTATACCGCTGAGAACCAAGATGTACATCGACCAAACAAAACGATCGATAGAAACTCGGTATAAAGAACATATTGCGCACATAAAATTCAATTGGCCAGAAAAATCCAGTTTAGCAAAACATGTGTTGGAAAGTAGTCATAGTGTTAACGCGGATTGTTTGCATTTTATAAAGAACCTATGTAATTATTGCGAGTAAGATACCTATGCAAGCATGTACATTTTGAATGTGTTAAACACTGACCTGGGCTCCAACCACAACTCATTCCTCTTTGATCTTTTAAACGACAGACAAGGGAGAGTGCAATAAAAGCATGTAGGTACTTTTCTTATCGTTCCTTGTTTTCTAGTTGGTTCTGAGAACCAAGATGTACATCTTGGTTCTCAGCGGTATGGATCGCGTACGGAGTTTGTTTTCGTACAGGTATTTTTTGCCGTGGTTTACCAGGTGCGACACTTTGCAATTATCTGCTGATGATGACAACTTAGTTGTCGAAATGCGTATACAGAATTATAAAAGTTAATGTGGAAAGGGGTTATATATCAACCTTAGTGATTAAGTTAATCAACCACAGGCTTCATCAAATTCAACTTAAAAAATATATAAATTGAAGAAAAATCAATAAATTTAAGAAAACAGTCAGTATCCGTATGACACCAAAATATTAATTTGAATTCTTACTAAAAGTAAATTTGATTTGAAAAACTATATATTTTAATTAATTAAATATGTTTCATAATTACCAAAGCAATAATATGACTTTCTATAAATATTATTTCTGCAGTAAAATAAATCTAATTATTCATCTGGGCAATTAATCTCAACTTTACGAATCTCACGACGGACGGGGTCCGTACAGTTTAATATAAAGCTCGAAAAACTTCAGCTTGTCCCAAACTTTATTTTCAACGCAATCAATCAAGCTTAGCGCCAGTAATCCGTAGCGGATAGATTTCGGTATCTGAGGATGGTCTCTCCGAGAAAAATTCTTAGGCGTCTCGCAATTTCATTTGGCAAAACAGGAAATTCCTCGCGAATGTTGCACCACTTTTACAAGTTTTATCTTCTGTAAAAGAAAAAGAGAAGATTTATAGACGCCGACGGCTCTAAAAATGCAATGACAACATTTTCGCTTTTGTTCGAACTCTAACAACTTCTTAACGCGGTAGCAACTGCTGCATTCTCCACTAGAATTAATAATGCGAAACGTTCTTTGCGCGTCGATTAGACCCACATGATCGTCCGAAACCGAATCATTAAACTTTAAATGTCACATTAAATTGTCGACTGCTGAGTTGTTCTACACAGATCACCTCTGAAAGCTCTAATAATTCCGTTTCCTTAGAAACGACCGCCCCTACAACGGAGCCCTTAAGATTTATATATTCTCGTGGGCTACGTAAGGGTGACCCCAGACAGAAGGAAGACTACCTTAAGACGCGGATCAGACGTTGCAATATTAAGGAAGAGGAAATTCCCTCTATTCTGAAATAATACACTTGACTGAGTTCTAATCTGGATAAGAAAAAGGAATCGAATGGTATTATCTACAATTGCGCCGTATTGGCATACTTTCAAGTTGTAGTTCTATTTCCAATAAAACGTAAAATTTCGTATAGATATTTAATGCGGTTTCATATTTATTACTAAAATTTTAAAGCAAGGAACATTTTTGAGTATTTAGTTGATATTTGTCACTGTATATCTCTCATATTAAAAATTAAAAAAATGTTTTCCTGAAATCTTGCGAATTTATTTATATAAAGATTATTATACAAAGACTTTAATTTAAATTATAACTTTTTAGTATATGTATAGATGTCTTAAAAAGAAATACTTTGTAGACAATAATTTGTTCCACAATGTACAATATAAATGCATATGTATAGATTGTATGATATTTCTTTAAAGTTGACGTGTTCTAGAATTTTATGTAAATTGATTAACTAGTGAAAAAAAAAAACTGGGACTGATAGTTCATCAATCATGTCGTGCTATCCCAGACACTAAATTTATATTATCTAATCACCAGTCATATCGAACTTCATATATTGAAAATTGTAACCAAAAATAAATTTCGTATTTAAAGCAGTTCAAATTTCTATTGAATTGAAAGTATAAACAAACTGTTCATCCTTAGTAACGTATTGGTAAAAAAGACGTATCAACTCTATGTATACGTATGTAGTTTCGTATTTAAAATAATGTACACTTAATACTCTATCTGCTTCTGGGTTTCCGGGCTGGAACCGCGTCACTAGTATATGTGCCAACGTTTCGTACCCATTTGTATGGGACATCTTCAGGGCTGAACTACTGCACTGAAACTGACGTCGGCAGATATTGCTCTAAATATAGAATATAGAATATGTATGTGTATTTTTCTTACTTTAACAATATAAATTAAGAACATAAATGAGTTTTTAAAATTAATTAGACAAATGTCTCGGTTACATGATTTGAGAAATAATATAAAATTATATCTGGTCAATTAACTGGACTTTCCTATTTATCCATTTCGTTATTTGTGAAGAAAACAGACTTTCAATGTAAGAGTAGACAAATGAATATTTCTTACACACATGCATGGAAATATTGACTATTTTTTAAATAAACGTTGTTTAGAATACTTTATTATTAAAATGTTTTAATCCGATTTATTTTGGCCGTATTTTTGCAGTATTGTGTAATTTATAAAGTTATAACGCTGTCTATGTATAATATAATATATATAAATGGTATTTAAAGATCTTAAAATTTTATCCCATTATTATTTGATTATCCAATTTACATACATATTTAACCATCGTATTACAACATCAATTTATCTTTGCATATAGAAATATTTAGTTATATAACTATCTATTTATATTTCACTTTGTACTTTAAAATTATAGATGAAATCACTTTTATATATTTTCAAAAATATGCGCAGTGATAGAGATTTGCTTGTTTTCTATTTTTGTTAATATTGCGTTTCATGTGTTTGTGAAACTTTTTCTTACTAAATTTATTTTTCCGCGAGAGATTTTTAAATAACAAATAATCAATAACTTGTTCCAGAAACTCAATGGTTTTATTAAAAACGAATTCGATTTAAATGTAAATGTTCGTAATGGAATACAATACATTTATTATATGTAATTGAAATTTTTCCCAATAAAAAAGGAAAACGGCGAAATATATGCGCAACTAAAATGAATGTGCATAAATGGATGCCCTAATTTATGAAGTTGTTTGTATGTATTTGTGATATATGATTATTTTATTTTGTAATAACGAATCCGAATAATTTGTACAAATTTATTTAGCTAAGCCATTTCTTGATTTTAGAAAGATTTGCTACACATTAATAATTAAAACTACAAGAAAAAAATAGTGTAAGAGTTAATAAGTTCATTCGACTTTATATAGAAAACGGTTTGCGAATTTTATTATTGTTATTGAATTGTGATGGATCTCAAGTACAGAAATCAATTATTCTATTGTTTTTCTTGTTTTGTGTACAATGAAACAATGATTTATTTCACATATACCGTTTTCTTAAAGAAGATTCAATACGAGGGTAACCGTTTATATTTCAGGAACTGGCAACACTGTTAGTGTTGCCTCCAACCATTTTTGATAATATATTTACTTGGACAGTTTTAGTATCCGGTTGCTACTTCTATTGTTGACAGTAACATGTAAATTTTATGTCAACGAAAAAATGGAATTCACTCGCGAACATTTTCGTGCAATTATTTTTCATAACTTTCGGCGTGGATTATCTCAACAGGAATGCATCGACGTGATGAATTCTTTATATGGTGATGAAGCACCATCGAGAATAACAGTATATCGTTGGTATAGTGAATTCAAATTCGGACGGCGTTAGTTAGACGATGAATTTCGTGAAGGTCGTCCCATAAATGTTGTTGTGTCAGAAAACATTAATGCAGTTTGGTATGTAGACTTCCATGGTCGTGGTCCATGCTATCTGCTTCTGGGTTTCCGGGCTGGAACCGCGTCAATTGTATATCTGCCGACGTTTCGTACCCATTTGTATGGGTTAATTAATATTGATATTTAGTCGCCATCGTGAACAAAAATTATTTTTTTCTTAAACTGCAGGAAATGTAGCGTGGTATGACTGTTTGCTATTTGAAATAAATTATATTAATAAAAAATACTAAGCGCTGTTAAAATTTAAAAGATTACATATGATAAATTTGTTGAATCCTGAGACAGACGAAGTAAAAGATTATTGAGAATACAGTAAGTCATACGAAAATTTAAAAAATGGCAAACAAACTAATGAACGCCAACCTTATCTACAATAAATAGTAGAAGACTATGTGAAACACTAATAAATTAATATTGGGTTAAAACTAAATAAGAACGGATTTCACGAAGGATGTAAATGAACTTTTTGAAGTGATGGTTCTTGATCAAATTTGCTGACTGGTTATATAAAATTTAAGGTAAAAGATATTGTTATTTATAAAAACGAGAGTGTATTGCAGTTATTGATTAGACGTTTTAAACAGATTTAAAATTGGGATGAACTCTTTACTCTTGTGGATGTTTTATTTATAAATGACTTTTCTGTATTTCACGTTGCTAATGCAGATACCTCTCTTGACTTATTATATTTCGTAACAGGGTTTTTCTCCTCTTTAAAGCTGAAAAACATCGTTCATCTTCTACATTTATCATCGGTAATATGCATAATATATGTATATAGTTTTCGAAAAAAAGATTTATTAGATTCTTTATTAAGAAATTATTAAAACTTTGGTATAAATGAAGAATATTCACAAAATGCTTTAAGTTCGTAAATTTTGAATTTCAAACCATTTATACCTGGTAAGTGAGTTTAACTTTTATACATATTTTATATATATATATTATACATATATATATATATATATATATATATATATATATATATATGTATACATATATATATATATATATATATATATATATATATATATATATATATATATATATATATATATATATATATTATATATTTTATACATGCAGCACATAAACATACTGAAAGAAACAAAAATAAATGATAGCATCATGATATTACCTGGATTCTTGACCCAGAACGGATATTAAATAGCATAGGTATTGTTATATCCCTTTATTTAAGGACACTAATCTAGTCAACTAACGTTTATATTTAAATAAACTTTGCTACTAGAGGAAAGCTCAAAATAATATTCGTATGTAATTGCTGTTATATATTGATTAGCATGAATTGTAGTAAAATGTTCTGATAATTTTACCTAACGTTACTACAAAAATCCTTGAAAGGTTATTTATTTACTAAATGGTCTAGTTGAGAAGCGGCTACTCATTTTTGGATACATTTATGTCTTCAAAATGATAAACCAATATTTTTGTTTTACAGTTGATACTTGTCATTCATTAATATATACGAGGGTAGTTTGGCAAGTAATGAGAATGGAAAAGAAAAACGAATTTTTTAAATACAAAATAATTTAGATTTTTCAATATATTCTCCTAAAATAACAATATATTTATTCCAACGGTGTTCCAATGCCCTTATGCCATCTCCAATATGCGATTCCGGAAGGCTTGCAAAATACTCATTTACGAAGATGATAAGCTCGTCCACCATTACCGTTTTCAATTTTGGAAAAAGATGGAAGTCGGAAGGGGCTAGATCCGGCGAATAAGGTGCATGCGGTACTAATTGGACTGCAATGTGGATTTTGGACATCGCAACTGTGGTGGTATGCGATAGAGCGTTGTCTTGGTGAAACACAATCCGGATTCCGCTTATAAAGGTCCAAACACTCATTGGAAATGCTCAAACGAGTGAACTTTTGATCAGTCGTAAGCAATCACGGCACCCATCTTGCCGAAAGCTTGGAAAGGCCCAATTCTTTCGTTAAAATATGGTGTACGCGTTCTGTTGAAATGTTTACCATGTCTGCTATCTCTCTCACTTTGGGTCGTCGATCTTGCAGAATAATATTATGGATTTTTATAATCATTTCCTTAGAAGTCACGATTTTGGGTGCTCCAGAGCGCGCTTCATCAACACAGCTTGTTCTACCACGTTTAAATTCATTTACCCATCTACTTATTGTGGCGGATGATGGAGCAGATTCACCTAATGTTACCCGTAACTTATCTTTTATTTCGGTAGCTTTCATACCCTTAATTACGAAGTATTTAATCACCGCACGATACTCTGCTTTTTTCATTTTAACAAAACGACGTATTGCTTCTTTTTCAATCAGCTGTCAAAAATAAACTAATCAACCGATTTATCTAAATATCGGAATGTAAACCTATAAATAGGCAACCTAAATTACAGTGCATTTGTTTTACCATTCTCACTACTTGTCAAACTATCCTCGTATATATATATATATATATATATATATATATATATATATATATACATTCTCTAGCTTTAATTTGCCCTTGGTTGCAAGATAAAAACCCCACCTCTACATTCTGCTTTTCGTCTTTACTTTCCTAAAGAAAGAAAGTGCATCGTAAGTGTATACCGTCTAAAAAGTTGGCAGTGTCAAAATACATTTGTCAACTATTTACACAGAACTGATAAACGTTCTGATCGTCCAGTTGAAGTAAGTGAGATTACAGAGGAACTACATCATGGGTAGAATATGAAGTTTAAAAGATTCATTTAACGTAATGCATTATCATATACACTATCGCTCATAAGTAAGATAATACCCTAATAAAACTCCAGGTAGAATAATTGCACTAGCAACTAGATCTCTCAATTCTTCGAAATTTTCGATTGTTATAATTTTATTTTAAGGCAGGGTGTTATTGTAAACTAAGTATTTATACTTGGGTATTTTGGCAAAATTGCAGTTAGTTTTTGTGAGGTGCTCATAGTGATAACAACGTGTGTTTCGAAGAAGTTAAATCGGTTAGAAATATCTAAACGGAAAGAAATGAGTGTAGAAGCACGACAGTTTATAATCGTATACCATAAAACTGGCAAAAACAACCGCGAAATTTCCACAGAATTTAAATAAAATCAGTCCATCGTGAGATATATCATCAATAAACACCGCGAATGTTGAAGTGTGTTGAACAGAACTCGAAAAGGCAGACCAAGGGCAACAACTTCAGCAGAGGATCTTGCAATGGTGGTAACAAGCAAGACAAATAGACGAAAAACAGCCCTAGAAATCACAGCGGAAATGAGTGCTGTTCGTCGAAAACCCGTAAGTGTTTCCACAGTTAAGCGGCGATTAAAAAAGCCAGTCTTCATGGACGAATTGCATTACGGAAGCCGCTTCTACGCAAGCAAAACAAGCAAAGCATTTAAAGCGTTTAAGATGGGCATGCGATCACCTAAATTTGACCATAGAAGACTGGAATAAATTATTGTGGACCGATGAATCAAAAATTCGAGATCTTCGGTTCGCGAAGACGTGTTTTCGTGAAGAGGTCTGTGGGTGCATGTGCCCGGGAAGAATACATAGCCTCTATTGTTAAGCACGGTGGAGGTTCAGTCATGATATGGGGTTGCTTTTCTGGACCAAATGTGGGCGATCTCGTAAAAATCGAAGGTAAAGGAAAACCAAAACGCAATCCCCTCTGGAACTAAAATTTCAGGTCAGAATTTTATCTTCCAACGAGATAATGACCCGAAACACTTCCAAACTATGCCGGAAACCATAAAAGTTATGGCGTGGCCTCCCCAGAGTCCCGATTTAAATCCCATCGAGTTGCTGTGGGAAAAATTTGACCGAGGGGTGAGAGAATCGGCCCCCACATCTGCTGTTAATATGTGGAAGAACCTGCAAGAGGCATGGGGTATATTACGAAAATTAATCGAAAGAATGCCTCGATTGTGTGCTGCAGTGATTAAAAATAAAGGAGGGCATATAGACGAGTCTAAAATTTAGATAAATATATTAGACAACAATTTATTTTAATGTAAAAATATATATTTTTCATATATGTAAATAATAAAAAGATATCAGTATTTCAATTTTAATTTTTGTTACAATTTGCGGGTTAAATGCGAGTGACCAAATACTTATGAGCGATAGTGTACATACGATATGTTTATAAGACTCAATAAAAATGGTCCGCCTTTAAAGTGATTGTTAACATACTATAAAAAATTGATTATTATAAAAATGTCAACCGAAAAAATTGTAAAGTAAGTAAAAGGAATCGGCACAAACATTAAAAGCGTGATATTCATTCAAAGGTGGGTTGGTTATCAATTTGATGAAGTGGTACTTTTACTAATTTTACTGCGCACCAAATGACTAGTTCAGATGCATACATACCACTCGAACCAAACAGGAAAAATACATATCTCGACAATGCTTTATTTAAGATTTAGAACAGGTGCTTTAACGATTCAACATTTTTCATTAGTACAAATTGTTTTGTATGTAGTTATTAAAAACAGAAGTAGTGAACTAATATAAACAGATATCTTTCTTAGTGGAGTTGCAATGATGTTGCAAACAACGCAAGTACACAAAAATTGTTTTTCGAAAGAATGCTCTCATAGTTAATCTATAGATTCTACGTATTTGAATACATTACTTTAAATTGAGGAATTAATAATATATATCTATGTATATATACATATGTACATAGGTACGCGACTACGTCTTGAAGTTAATAAAAATGTTAAAACTATTTCATTTCAAGAGAAAACTTGAACATTATATTTAAAAGAGATCGCATGCCTATAGCTATAAAATACTTATAATGACTATCAGCATTTACTATGATGAAGGTATGACGTACAGTTTGCCAAAGGATCCAATGCATTAAAGTAGCACTTTATGAGTTAGAGTGAGTAGATACATCCTCCTCCATTTAGGTATTTTCCACTGGAACCTATCCGTAATATATTTTCTATGTGGGAATATTTACACACGTATTCTCAGAATATAGTAGTTTAATATTCTAGTGTACCCCCGATACCCACTATAATTTTTGAACCATGCTGGGATATAGTATTGTGAACAAGACGCTTTTGGTGTATACATATATACGTTCTGTAAAAGTGTACATTCTCATAAGTATTATTACAGGGATATACATACGTTATATTACATATTTAACAGCGATTATGTGTGATTATAGAGGATTGTATACGACTGTCCGTATTACTGATAAATAGCGCAAATTCATATTTTGTCCAACCAGTCTATTATAACTAACGAACTAATTATACAGGATCAGAACTTAACGGTTGTATATACCTACCATTTGATTGTGCTATAAATCATCCGTGGAACGGAAAATGATAAAACAAATTTATAAATCAACCTAAGCCATTGTTAATTGAATTCTACGGTTACATTACAAACGCGACGTTCAGTTTGATTAATAAATACCAGTATTAATTAATAAT
Source organism: Dermolepida albohirtum (assembly GCA_031893035.1). Classification (NCBI taxonomy): domain Eukaryota; kingdom Metazoa; phylum Arthropoda; class Insecta; order Coleoptera; family Scarabaeidae; genus Dermolepida; species Dermolepida albohirtum. Next base: position 104,559 of record JAVIWB010006079.1, read on the forward strand.
TAATACGTATCTGTCGTAAAGGCCTCTTGTTATAACTAGTAATTAAAAGAAATCAATTTGGTAAGTTCGTTTAGCTATGTAAAATATGGACTTACCAGTATTATTTTGACTATTTTTTTTAAATAAATATTGTTGGTTGTCTTAATTAGTTTATTAAATTAATGGAATAAATCAAAACTGTCCATCATATGCTCATATTTAAAATATAAATTTTTATTATTAATCATTTACGTTTAATTGCAAGAATAGTCTGACAAAAGTACTTCTATTTTAGTCTTTAAAAATATAAAAATAGAAACAGAGATTTTATTGTTTACAGTTTAAAACACTTATCATAGAGCTTAGTAAGTTTCCAAATTCGAGAAATTTGCAATAAAGTCAACGGTGAATAGTATTATAAAAACTTTATGTAAGTATGTATGTATTAATCTTAAATAACGATGTTTTTATCACATTCTATTGGTTTCCCTAAAAATCAGGACGTATTTTTTATTTTCTTCATAGCTCAGTTATTAATAAAAAACATGATTACATATGGAATATTTTTAGTGGTGAAGAACTTTCCAAGATGCTGATCAGAACCAAATCTGTTACATCACGCAAGTAAAGAACAAAATAAGTGGGAATTTGAAGGTGCATGAGCTTGCAATTATTGTAGGAGTGGCAACACATCTTATTAATGTTACAATATTCGCGGCGTCAAGTGAATGTCTTTGAGTTCATAACACGTCCAAATATGAAGAATAATGTCTGTTTAATGTTTCTACAATCTCAGTTGTTGCGTGTTTGAATCAATCAACACTTTTATTATTGTCATGAACCTCATGGGCCACTTTGATCGAGGAGCGTTTTTAAGATAAAAAAAAACCTGCCTGGAATCTCATGAACTTTGATATTCATTCTAGAGCACTATCACCGTAAGTTTTGCACAATTTTTGACACGTTTGTTCCTTTCGGAAATTAAATCAAATATGCCGAAAATATATACTTAGATTTTTCACTTTTTGTAATTTCAAGCACAAATCGTTTATTTCTTTTTGCATAATAGAGTTTGAACAGTGAACTATCATGTGGCGTATAATAAATATAAATGTGAATGATTTCATCACTTGCAAAAATAAACTAACGCCCACCATCTTTTGCAAAAGTGCTTACTTTTCCAATAACCAACAATATTTAGATAAATAATAATATAATAAAGCCTTAATAGCATCTAATTCTATTTAATTGTAATCCTTTTAACTTTTTAAGTTGAGGGTGTAGACAGAAGCTAAATTAGATTATATCAGGACTATTCGATGGACACGATATATGGTTTCCAATTTAACACTTTACACTTTCAAAATTCACAACGATAGCCACTTGCGTACCAACGTTATCGGAATAAAATTTCTAATCAGCTCTGGTTGATTTCTGGAGATCTAACCTTCCTTAACTGATGCAGAGATTCCCTTGTAGTAATTGATAATTACAGTAGTACCATTCTGTTGTAAAAAAATATTGTGTTTGGTGAAAAATTTTTTCCTTTTCTCTCCTTTTTTAGCCATCTGCTACTCCATCTCCAGATCATAGCAATATACTTAAATTTCATCAGCAATAATAATTATTTTCCTTAATTCTTCACATTCACTTTGAACACATGTTTTTCAGTGGATACGAATTTTTGCCCTATGTGCGTCCGGCATTAGAAAATATCGAATTCAGCAAGTAGAAAGTTCAGATATATTTAAATGTTTATATAAGAGGGAACACCAACAAACATTTTAAATGCTAGAGTTGCGAGATAGTTAAACGTAGATTTGTGCGAACAATTACTGTTCCAGTGTTGATAGTTTTCTCAATTGCAACCGCCTTGCAGTTCATGGTGTCTCCGATCACTTTTAAATTCTTTATACCTTCGAAATCTAACAGATTATAGATAATTCCTCGAAACCCGTGTATAAGTTTCGACTGCGTTTTACCTGTAAAAAATCTCATATTCTGCAAGGGTTTGTAATCACTTCCTTATCACAAAACAAATTTCACCCTAAATAGTTTAATATTAGATATTATAAAAATAATAGATCCGGAGAAATCATGGAATTCTATTGTTTTATTGAGCAAAAAGCTATTCAGGTATTTCGTTTAACATGGGGGAAAATAGACAGCTTTAGAATGAGCTATGTGAATGCTATTTTGTATAAATTTATAATTGCAGACATTTGACAAAAATTCTGCAAAAACAAAATGATCGAGTATGCATATATTCATCTGTCGATTAAAAATAAATTTTGAAATGGCACAAAATTCCTTTCGTACTATTGCGAAGGATACTGCAATAGCGCGAATGAAATATCCATCACATTGTATGAACTCAAAGTTATAGACTTTCCTCAACTTCAATATGAGGTGAGATGCAGATATTTGTGTCTTGCTGAAATGTTTTTTACAATTTAATTTTGAAAGGATAAAAAATACATATTGATAGTATCACCTTTATGGATTTTGATAACGTATCTGCGATTAAACCGTCTATACTCTCCGCTCCAATCTTACTTTTGTGTATATACCTACATACCATATTCATGGCATTGACGTACAGTTATTATAGTCAATTGTTTTCTCAATATACTCTCAATATACAATCATAGCACTGAATTTTTTTGTTTTTATCTTATTTCGAAGATATAAATTGACTACGATTCTTGGGCTATAATAATGCCAAACCGTTAGTGTTTATTGAAAGATATGTAATTCAATAAGTAAACACCATCTTATTTATCAATTAGTTTGTATTTACCCCTTATATAAGCTTTTGTAAAGTTTCAGTAGTACTTTCTTCCACCTAAACTGATTATAATTTTCTTGTATGCATTTTCGCATTTCGTTTGTTCTATTCTTGTTCTAGTTTATGGGTTCTTTTAATTATGTCTAAGTTATCGTATTGTGAGCGTGACTTGTCCTTAAACTACTTTCATTTTATTCTATACACTTAGCCCAACGACTTTCTGATTTTAACCCGTCTGCAAAGAAGTGTTTTAGAAGCTCGTTCAAATAAGCTTTGATTGCGGTCATCATCCTCTCATTTGTCTCGTAGCTCTTTCCACCAGGCCATTTGTTCAAATTTGGGAACAATAAAAACTCGGAGTCAGATTTGGTGAATATGATAGATGAGGTACAAATTTTTGTACCAATTCTCAAATTTTGTAACTACCATTATAGATGAATGAAGAGGCGTTTAATTCTTATGGAACGAAACTTTTTTTCTGAATAAAAGTGATCGTTTTTCGTTAGTTCAGTATAGAAATGTGTCGATACATCAGTATAATATTGGTTAGTTATTGTACTGCCCTTTTGTAAATACTCAACAAAGATTATACTTGGAATCCCGAAAAATCGTGACCATAATCTTATTGGCCGAGGAAACGTTTTTTGCTTTTTCGGGGTATGTACATACTTAAGAAGAAATTCATTCCTCTTGCTGACTAGGTTTTTGCTTCTGGAGTATAATGATGTACCTAGACTTCATCTACGGTAGCATATCTACGAAAACATTCTTTTTGATTTCCTTAGCTACACGAGTTTACATTTGCTCAACAATTAACAAACACGGCACCTTTCTGGCGGTTAACTTTTGGATATTGAAATATTAATGCAAAATATTGTGTAGCCTTTCGGTTGAGATGTTTACAGAAATAAGTATCTCATACACTATTATTAGGTGATCGCTCCTTCCAAGGCCTCAAACGCCCAACATATGCGCTTATATGACTACCTTTGCCAGCAATGAACCACTTACGAAACATTTTATGGGATAGTGAGTGTCAATTTTTAAAAAGTTACTTTCCTGTCAAATTATTCTCGTATATAAGAAAGGTTCGCTTCATTTAAAGTTAATGATCATAAATTAATAGCCTGGAATTTTTATTATAAGCTATAAGCCTATATTTCAAAAAATACATCAAGAGATATTTGTATTATATGAAAAACTCAATGAAACTCAATGTAAATTATTAATTAGCAATCTTTTTCTTATGAATCTCAATACTGCTATTTCACTCCAAACTCTAACTTGCACGTTTTTTTATCTTATTATTCATTTTGAAAATACGTAAAGAGGTTTCCAGATCATTAAGATAAGCAAGTCTATTACCTAGTATAGTATTGGCTGTATCAAAATGATTGTACCGCAGGCTATTTTGGGGAATTTTGGGTGCTTCATTCCTCTAAATAGTCATCATTTTTATTTTTCACAATCAAGTTAATTTCGTTTTATATAGATGTGATTTTTCGTCGTTATTTTGTGCTTACTTTTCAGTAATTATTTATTTTTTATTGTAAATTTAAAAATAACAGAAGGCCTAATTAATTATCTTTTTCAAGCCCTCTGCAAATATTTGCTACTTTATAACGCTAATCTATTACACAGATGACTTTCAGTCGGACCTTAGTAATGATTCTTCAACTTTAATAAGATATTTTTACTTTGAGGAACAGAATACAATGCGAGAAGAATATAGTTTCATTCACTGCAATTGTGTTTGATCAATTCTTTCAGCAATCTCCTGATGTAAACGTTGATTGTGAACATTGCATTCGAAAAGGAAAAGGGGTCTATTTTGTTAAAACAGGAAGTTAATGATAGCCATTCTCATGTTGAAAAGTTCAAGATCTTTATAAAAATTGTTAGTACAAACAATAAAATGGGTATTTAAAAAGAAATATCACATGCACTGTACTGAATTTTTTGTTATATCAAAACTGTATCTCAACTATTCAAATAATAATGAACTTTTAAATTTAATCTATAGAGATTAGATGACTAAAACTCCTAACTTTATTTAAACTGAGTTCTATCCAGTAAAAATTGACCTGCATGTAGCAGTAGAAGACAGTAAAAAATAGCATTTATTAAAATCAGCTTCATAATATTGACGGTTTGAACCAAGTCATTCCCCGCGAAATTAAAACAATTACAGAAGCTTTGTAGGATGGAATTTCCAAGATTTCTTATAATTTATAGTAAATAGTTTATTTTCTTGAAATAAAATATAATTTTAAGAAAGTAATATTGTTTTTATACCATGGGGCTTTTGTGATTGGCTTGAAGATTGTGTCGGAATATTCTATATATTTTGATATTAAATAATAATTTAAAATAATCTTATTTAATTTTGTTACTAAGCAACAAACAAATTATTGTGTCTACAGCAATTTTGTTGAACAAACAGGAGCTAAAGCGAGTGTGACAACAAACTGAAGCCTAATTCGTTAATTTTTGTCACATTAGTAACAATTGTGTGGTGCCGTGCATTGTCTTAGTGGAAAATGATTTTTTTCTTGGCTAAACAGGACGTTTTCCTATAATTTTTTCACTTTACTTTTTCTAACAGACTCGTGTAGCAGGCGCCTGTGATGGTTAAGCGTTTTGGAAGGTAATCGATATGATTTTAATTTTATGTAATGCAAAAGGTTCTTACAAGTGAAACAGTGATCGCTTTCTTTGTCAGAGGAGCACAATTGTGACGACGCTGTTGGAATGGTTTTATTTAGGACATTTAATGGTAAACCCAAGTCTCATCTTGGCGTATAAAATCCTTCTTGTCTCTTCGAAAATGCTGCAAACACAAGAAATTTGCGTTCGCTCCAATTTTCCATAAACACTGAGCAGCACCCATTTCGGGGATAGCTTCTATCTTTAACGGTTGTACAACCACATTTAAAATCACGAACTCATTTATCAGTAGTGGAAAATGAAGGAGTCATTTTGAATATTTGCCGCTAATAAGACTTTCAAGAAGAAGTACTTAATGACAGCACGAATTTCAATGCTATTTATCTCATTAAAAACTTAGTAAGTAGTTATCATAATGAAACTGCGCCATCTTTCCTTCCAGCCTTGTGGAATAAAGATCTAAAAAAAAATAGTATGAGTGTAGATATACAATCAATGAATTCGAAATTTACGTAAAGAAATGTAAGTATATAAAGTAATTACTTCACAAGACTTTCTAAATATAAAATTACAAAATTGAAATATTCTTTACTTAACTTTCCGGATTACAACTGCATTATAATTAGTATCAACTGCCAAACTTATTTCAAGAATAGTGAGTATTCTGAGTTGACGTTTTAGATAGTAGTTTATAACTAAAATAATTGAAATGGTAAATTATTGATATCAAGCAAAAGACAATAAGAACATACATATATGCGAAAGACGAAGATTTAAATAATATTAATGTTATTTAAATATTTTTTATCATTATCAACTAGATTAAACAAAACTATTTGCATGGTCTATACTAGAATCATCGTCTGTACCGCGAATAGTTGTATTATAAAACTATCCTTGTTTTTAACTAAGGGAAAATTAAACAAAAATATGTACATTACTCCCTACCATAACTTCAAGGAATAATTCTTTATACAACCGAGAATAGTACGGGGGATTAGATAACAAGATTAGTGCTAAAAACAGGGGTGCATGTTCACTGGAGTGATTGTGTTACAGTAATTTGTCAGATAAGACGAACCACTCAATCAAGCAAAGGAACAGCCGTTGTCTGATTATTCCCCGATGAATTACAACCGCACGTCTTCGGTATTGGATTATGGTCAAACTTGGCCTAATTAAATCATAGAAAATTAGAGGTATAGTATATTCGACAAGTTAATTTGCGTAGCTTTGATGTTTAAAATTTATACTAAATAATAAATTTGAGTTTTCTGCTAAACTAAATATAACATACCTGCATATCTTAGCAGTAATCTTTGTCTAGGACCAGTGTACATTACTTTTTCTGTTCAAACGAAATTATAGATTTTCAGAATATTAGGAATGTTTTAAAAGCTCATTGAATCAATCTTATCAACTCATTTAAATTGTATATATATACATACTTATATATTTTGACTAAATTAAATACTTTTTGGGTAAGTTCTTTTTCTAGTACAATACTCTGGTTTACTTCTGGTTACTATGGGCGTTGAAGAATAGCAAATAATTTGGCTAAGGGCGAATGGAAAATATTTACTTCTTGTATTCTGTAAAATAGTTTACTGTGACAATAGTTCATAAATCACTTTATAGAATATATATTTCTCTCTGTTAATCAAGTTTCAAAATGTACTGTATTTAGTTATATGTCCTAAGGCAGCAGTATACAGACTTTTTGCACGCTCGATATAATGTATATGTTAACATAACATAGTTATACACCATTGATATATAAAATGACTACATATATGCATATACACATATTGAATTACTTATTTGTTAATTTCAATGAGTAATGTTTGATGAACCATTTATTTAATTGCCAATATAAGCGAATATAAATATTTGAATAGTTCTGATGGAGTTCTTATATCTTAATTTGACTCGGATTATTTTATTGCTTAAATAACTAAAACATTTAATATTAAATCAATTACTTTGGAATAATATGCTTTCGAACATTTTCGATACTATCTTCATAGTGCTTGGATATTATTATATTACCCGAATATTTGCGTTCACATTTTTTTTTATTATATTGTTACTACAGTGAGTGATTTTGTAGAAAAGCTGGTAGCCCATGCTGCAAATTTAAAGTTAAAGTGCAATCACGAATAATACATTGCATCTTACAATGCCTATATTGTACATAATATATTGACAATAATTGGACATATCTGCCACGGAATTATTTCTCGTTTAGTATCATATTGTTAAAGAGCGGTGTAAAACTGCAAGTCTAAACCTGTTTATGTGGACGATTTCGGAGAGATGTAGAAGGGACGACGTGTAATATGTACACTACTCAAGACGCTTAATGGATATTTTATAGCCTATATACTTCAACATAGTTTCAGCTAATATTGGATCTATAAATAATCCTATAAACTAGTTTCAATGTTTTTAAATAAGATAGCGAATACACAGACGTGTCTTAACATAGTTACACTTTAAGAATGCGTTAAAATTATGGTCTCATGAAAGTTTAAGGATACGCTTCAACACGGTTCTCCGTCAGTAATCAAAAGTTGACCTCTGCGATTAGTAGTGAAGATTCACAATTTTGAGTGTCGGCCAAAATGGATACACCATGATATGTTAGAAATAGGCGCTTCGAGGGCCATAAGTTAATTATAAAGTAGATGAACACAACAACGTGTTGAAGGAATGTTCGTAGTGAGCCAAAGTATAATTTCTAAACTTCGGATTCTGTTTTTATAAATTAAAGGTGGTTTACGAAAACAATTGCAAAGTAGATCAACATTAACAACACCAAGAGACGATCGAGACCTGGTGCATTGTCATCCAGAAATCACGCCTTTAATGCAACTTAGATCAGAAGTGAAATTGTTGCGGCCACTAGAAGGTTACTATTAACGAAAATAATAAGAAATCCTTTGCATACTTCAGACTTATATATCCGAAGACCGTTACTTTGCATTCTTTTTACTACAGACCATAAAAAAGCCCGTATAATATGGGCAAATAAGCATATCAAATGGTGTCATAATGAATAGTGACGAATATTGTTCAGTGACGAATCCAGATCTATGTTGCAGATAATAGGCGTATTCTGATTTGGAATGAATCCGATATACACAATAGCCCAAAATTTGTCCGAGAAAGGCCTCAATATGTGAGTGGTGACGTGATGTCATAAGCCGAGATGAGTAATGGAGAGCATGCTCACTTTTATTGCATATAAAGTGAAGATCTCTCTGTCCAGTTATATTTGAATGAGATTCTTCAATTCATTGTTTTGTCGTATGCGGCAAAAGTGGAAGAGTAAGTAAAGTATTCATTTATATGAACACCAATGCTGGTTTCCATAAAACAAACATCGTGAACAATTGGATCGGTAAAGTCATTATGAAGAGAATGGAGAAGTCAGATAATTCTTGAAATAGTAATCCAATATAACACGCATGGAATATTGTGGGAAGACATGTTGCTGTACGATATATGCCACCATGAACGTTTCAGGGTTTACAAGTTGCCGCCAGAGAGGAATAGGGTCTGATTAGCTAATCCGGTCTATGGCGTTAAGAAGCAAAACATTTTTCGACGTTCGTAAAGATCACATATTGGGTCTGGGAAAAAGTTCGTGGCGTTTTTTCAGTAAAATTCAACTGGTCCCCGCATGGCGCGTGGACGAATTCATTTAAACCGAATATGCTCCATTATTATCGACAATGTTTCGCCATTTTTTTGGTAGATGCATGATCCCATCGGTGAAAAACTTCTGTGGTTTCTGGTCGAAAAACTGAATCAAGTAGTTTTCACAGGCTTCTTTTGAAACCAACTTAATTCCATTGAGAGAGTTCTGCAGAGATCGAAACAGATGATAGTCAGAGGGTGCTATATCCGGACTGTAAGGTGGGTGCATCAAAACTTCCCAACCAAACTCTCTCAATTTTTGACGGGTCATCAAAGAAGTGTGTGGTCGGGCGTTGTCATGATGGAAGACAACACCTTTCCTATTAATCAATTCGGGCCGTTTTCTTTCAATCGCCTGGCGTAATCTCTCTAGTTGTGCACAGTAGAGTTGAGAATCAATCGTCTGACCAGTTGGAAGTAGCTCGTAGTGGACGATTCCCCTCCAGTCCCACCATACACACAGCATCACTTTTTTTGGCGTCAATGTTGGCTTAGCGAACGCTTGTGACGGCTCACCATCCTTTATCCACGATCTTTTACGCTTCCGATTATCGTACGTAATCCATTTTTCATCTCCGGTTATTAAACGTTTCAGAAACGGCTCGATTTCATTCCGTTTCAGCAGCGCATCGCAGATGTTAATTCGGTCCATCATGTTTTTCACGCTCAACTCATGAGGAACCCATACGTCAAGCTTTTTTTTGTAACCAGCTTTGTGTAAATGGTTCAAAACAGTTTTGTGGTCAATGCCTAGCTCCATGCCAATATCGACACTGCTGATATGCTTATCTTGTTGGACTTTTTCAAGAATTTCATCAGATTTTTCAGTGATTGGACGACCGGAGCGTGACTCATCTTTCACATTGAAATTTCCAGAACGAAAGCGAGCGAACCATTTCCGCGCAACAGATTTCGATAAAGTACCTTCACCGTACACAGCACAAATTTTATCACAAGCCTGCGCAGCGTTCTTCCCCTTATCATAATAATATTGCAGAATATAGAGAAATTTCTCATTATTCCTCTCCATTTTCAAGTGCGAATAACTTTCCAACCACTGCACCGATTACAATGTTTCTACGCTCAAACTAACGTTCGGAAGGTCATCTAAAAAACGAGCCGTCGGTGGTGTCGCTGTGACTTGTTGTTCTTTAGTTATCGGCAACCAATGCCCTCTATCGGGAAAAACGCCACGAACTTTTTCCCAGACCCAATATATTATTACTGCACCACGCAACACTTTATAGTCTTCCAACAAGATCACATTAAAACTTGGCCAAACAAATTAAAATATAATAATGTGTGCAGATACTTATCCATAACCATTAATAGTTTTCAGCAGTGTAGTTTCAGTTACATTTCAATATTCATTGTGTACAGTAATTTTTTACAGGTAAGACTGAAGACTGTGTATTTTCGGTGCTATGGAATGGTTTTCATATATTTTCGTCCAAGAAGACCAAAAATCGCACTTGAAGAAATAGGTAAGTATACGAAAAAATCAAAATAGTTTGTAGATAAGTAAGAAATCAAAAACATGGTAACACTCTAAAAAGGATAAAGCTGTTATTTTACCATTTAATAAAAGTAAGACAATATTGCTAATTAAAGGACAAACTAAATTAAAGAAGAATATATAGAAAACAAACAAATAGTTTGTCTGGCTCCAAAGAAACGTTGGGTATGATTGTAGTTTTTCTCAACAAGAGTTTATACAACATTGGCTCATTTATGTATTGGTCGAGAGAGGGAGATATGATATTATTCATTATTTTCTGTATCGAAAGATATGACA
>JAVIWB010006080.1:0-113786 GCA_031893035.1 Dermolepida albohirtum
ATTTTGACTAGCTCCATTTTTAACTTTCATAGGATTGGAGCCCTGCTGCGGCATTGTAAAAAGAAATATCAAAACTGCGATGAACAGTGCTTTGAAAATAGACTCCAGGACAGGTAGAAGAACTGTATAGGTCAAAGGCAGACGAAATTCTTCCTTAGGCAACAATAACCCAAATATGTAATGGACCTACTACGTAGACATGTAGGGTCTTTGAGGATGATAATTGATATACTGTAAGATCAGCAGACATAGTTGTAGAAAAGGAAGCGCAATCTACGTACAATGCCAATGTGAAAGTCTGGTAAGAACATGGTTTCTCCAAAAGGGCGACGAATATCCTAAACCTGAAAGATACAGTAGAATAGGTTCTATGACTATTACGAGTATTCTAACATCTAAAATCGAACCCGTTGTCTCTGTCTCAGTATCTAGGAATACATACGGTGCTTCTCTCTCTTCCTCTGTCTCTCTCTTTCTCAAGGGGTTACTATACCACAAAAGTCTGAAAAATACTAGATTATATAAGAATTCAATTCATATCATTTGCTTCGTTATTAACTTGAATTTGTGAATGGATTCATATTTTCTCTCTTTTTTCTTAATATTGCAATTTGTAATCGCATTAATTATTATTACTATCGTAGAGAAATATAGATGTATAATATTATGTCGAAATCGTATAATTAGGAAGCTAATTTTTATAGATGAATAGATAAAAATATCTAAAGTAAGCAAAAGATCGTTGGAATTTGTTAATTAATGATTCGAAAACATAATGCGAAATGATTAATTTAAATTGGGAATGCTCGTACGGTAACGACTAAGTTCATAGATTTAGAAAAAATAGGAAAAACTTCGTATTCGGTATTTGGTGGTACATTTTTCTACCAGTTGGTATGAGTAGAGCAAATTCGTTTTTGGAACTGTTTAGCAATAACGCTAAGCTATTCAGACTTACTAGCGAAAATGATCGAATATTCCTATTGTATTGTATATGTTCTTATGTATCTAGTGACGTATTATTTCTGTGGCGTGGAGTATAAAGTTTTAGGTAATCACAGAGATTTTTTCTTCTGTTGAACATACTACGATAGTGAGAAAGAAATTCATAAGTAATTAATTGCATATGAAAGGAGACATATCGATTGTGGTGGTGTTTCTTGTTAACTTATTGTAGTCCACAATAATGGCAGATGAATTTGAATGTTGACGATGGTTAGCAAAGAAGTTATAGAAGTCAAAGAAGTGCGTTCGCAGAACAATTGAACTTAATTAGTGAGTATTATGTATAATATTATTGCATAAGATTATTTAATGGTATATTTTAATGTCGGTACTACTATTCTTGCTTTGAATGCCACACATGTGGTATAGATGGTAGAAGCTTTTCTTGAAAAAGCTAAAGTTACCATTTTTCCACAGTCTGGACGATTACTCGATGTGAGTCCGTTCGAAAATAGGGAATATTATTGGACAGAGCGCAGTAGCATTGACGATTATTATGAAATTTTGAAGAGTTTTGAAAATGAATGGTTTGTGGTATTGTAATATGTCATCCAGAAATTTTGCAATTTTTAGAAAGATGACTAAAAGTAGTAATCAGATTACGACAACGAACTATAAATTCCTAAATAGTTTAAAACCCGTATTACTAACTATTTATGTAGTGCGAAATTCTGCGAAAAAATGTACAATATATTGCCTATAACCCGCTTTTTAATTAGAGACTGGTATATAAAATTCTTTTGTTTAACAAGATTGTTTCACCCGACTATTGTAATGAATTATAAATAAAACATATTTATGCATACTTCGTCTCAAAAATAACCGGAAAGATTTCAGAAAATAGAAATGAAAAGAAACATATATTTACCAAAATCATTTTATTTATTGAAATATTCTCCTTAAGATTACTCGAATTGGCCATAAAGTTTATTTCACTAATAGTTTTTCAAATATTGTAATCTTCATGTTGCCTTTGAATCTCTTGACATCTTGGCACATGCCTGTTAGCTGATGTTGATTACGGATTTTTTAGCATCTATGTATGTAATCTAGACCCTATTTCACAAGTTTGTGCACATGAGCCTTAGAAATTTGATTGAATCTACCGGTCGAATACAAGATACATTTCCTCTAGGGTGTTGACGTTTATAGCTTTATGTATCTTTGTATTGATGAATCTAGTTCATCGTTACTTTCCCGGCTAGTTTTTTCACAAGAAGCGTTCTTGTCTGTCAGCTTTAGAACCTCTTATATGTTCTTTTCTACTTTTTGTTTTTAGATTTTACACTCTACCTTTTCCATATTATTCCCACGATCAGAGAGGGAAATAATAGTTCGTCCGATCACAATTTCGCTTGATCGAACAAGGTTAAATACAAGGGGGTTGCGCTCGGAATCCCCAAGGAATACCTTAGTTTGCTTGGGTTCCTCGGAAGCGCTAGTTTCTGTATTTATATACAGTGTACTCGCCTATATAGTGCGATCATAAGGGCAAAAATATAAAAAAATATTCTCCTTTATCAGACTTTCCCTATCGGCAAATGCAGTTTAGGAATGAAAGGAATATAAAATAATCCCAACAATCTAAATCTGGTGTATACGATGACGTTCCAGGAAAATAAATCGATTTCTGGTCAAAAAACTAGTGATAGATATAAGAAGATGCATTGTGCAATCATTGTCAACCACTCATTCTCTAATATTCAGTGCGAACATATAAATACGGCGTTTACTAAAACGCTTTAATATACTAACCACTGTACCATTTCTAACAAATCGTATGGGCGTAATCGTTTCGAAATAGTAAAAAGTAAGAGTTCTTTTAATTTTTGATTTCTCCAAAGGAGATCTTTTTAGAATTGCTAAATTTTGTGGTTGCCATTCAGGATTTTCACGCTTGATTTCAGGACCGTATTTACTCGTGTCGTTTTTAAGAAGTTTTTGTCCCCTTGAGCTTGAGCTAATGATGTCTTCAATGCCTAGTTCGATACTTTTTCGGCGATCCAAATCGATGTGGACGGCTTTTCGAATTCAACTTTGGAAAACGGCTTTTCAATTAAAATGAGATAAATTGTGGTCTTGGGTATTTTAAGATCATTCTCATTAATTCCACTGAAGATTTTTCGAGAATTTCATGAAATCACGCACTTTCTCAAAATTTTATGTAGTTATTATTTCAATTGATCTATTAGAATGACCTAGGTAAGAAAACAAACTTTTCGGCAAAAATTTTCTTTTTCAACATATTTTCTTTGTAACGTTTATTACATTTAATCCACAGATATTCAAGCCTGCTAGTTCCTTCAGAAAATTAAGATTTAGCAAACTGTTGAAAATATGCGTTAGTTTATATAGTTATATAGTTAGTGATTAACTCGTCAATCGACATGAACCTTTTGCTGTCAAATTTTTAGTTTAGGAAAAAGGAAAAAGTCTGACAAGGCCAAATATGGTAAATATAATGAATGTGTAAGTAGTTCGAAATGTAGATCATGGGTTTTTGTAATTGCAACCGTAGAAGTATGAATTCTTTTGTTCCTTATTGATTTTTCACTAATTACTGTTAATTAATATTGTATTGTGTCTTGACTTCCCATAAAGGAAATTTTTACGGATTATTTATAAATTCTGATATTTTGTTAGTCAATCCCAAACAACGACATGAAATTCTGGTTATTTTCGGAACAATATATTAAATATATATTGTTTAAAAAATAAATTGTTTTTCATTTATGTATACTTTAAATTATCATCCTGTTAATGAAGTCATTTTATGAATGATCCAACGAGAATAATCTTTCATGCGTTTAAATATATTTTGTGTTTTTATATTCAATAGCATTAATCCCTTTTGTTTCACTGATGGATTCAATATTTTATATTTACACGAATATTAATTAATATTAGTGTATGCGTCTGTGAAATATTGCTTATACAATTCATATATAAATCTTAGGTTTTGTATTCAGTAATTATATAATTACAAATTGAACATAATAGTAATGATTTAAGGTAAGGTTTGCAAACTAACACTGAAGCTATTTCTGGTGTAAGGTGAAGCCGTCGTTAAAACCATTACCTGGTCAATTACACTGAATCGAATCGCGGTTTGGGAACTCGGGTTATAATTGAAATCTGTGGGATAGCTAAAATTCCCTTAAATCTAGTAATTGTCAGCCTTTGTCCTAGAATGTGCGAACAGATAATACCTTATCCATTGTAGCATTGAAGTATTTATTGAAAGTGTGCAATATTTTTATAGAATCTCTCCTATAATAAAGTGGACTGTCGGCATATTTAACGTTTTATGTTCGAAGATTTTTTTGCCATGTTCTTCAATTATGTGTAGTTTTATATGCAATTTCTGCTGTTTCGTTTCTTTCGAATATTATTTGTATTAACATGTTAACTTTTACAATCATTTACTTTCTTTAAATATCGTACTCTATGAAATCAAAGAAATAAGTATTTTAAGCCAACTATGTCAATTTAAAAAAAACATATTTTTGTTTTGTCTTGAAAACCAAGTATGCTATAAATTTTTAATTACGACTGTTAAATTCTACGTACAAATATCTACCAAACGCCATCTTTTATATTCGTTTTATCTTCAGTGGTTACAAAGATATGAAAGACTAAAAATTTTGGCAAAATTTTATTTCTTTTTAAATATTCGAAAAAGTTAAAAACATGTGACATTTCTGAAAATGCTATCCCCAAATTTCTAAGCAACTTTTCCAGTATAATCGAATCTGTATCTTCGAAACTAGGAAAGTTACCATTATACCGAGGTGGAAAATGGGTACCTATTAACGGATAATTCATTTGGAGGCACTTCTTTGAAAAATAAATGAAAATAAAAACCTCAATTTTATCATCATATCTTATCATATAAAAAAACATTCTTGACTTTTAGTTTTTAAAAATTATTTCCTTCAAATGTTGGCCGTAACTACGCCCAACATGATCCACTTTGATGTTCCAATTTTCGATGAAGCGTTCGAGCGTTCAAGTGGTATTTGGCGCGAGTATTGTTGGCTTCTAATTTTTCAATCGTAGCTAGCTTATCCGTGTAGATTTTGGACTTTACTTAGTCCCAAAGGATAAAATCTATAGGTATGATATCACATGATCTAGGCGGTCCTTGCACAGGTCCGATACGTGAAATTAAAAGTTTAGTAAATTATTCTCATAATAAAGTCATGCTTTTATGGGCTGTGTGGCAAGTAGCGCCTTCTTGTTAGAACCAAATGTCGTCGAGATCACGGGCTTCAATTTCGGGCAGAAGATAGTCCGTTATCATTGCGCGATAACATGTACCATTCATAGTTACATTGCGGCCGTTTTTATCTTTGAAGAAATATGGACCGTTGATTCCGCTTGCCCAACCGTGGTTTTGTCTGGATATAATGGCAACTCTTGAACCTCTTCGGGTTGCTCTTCACTCCAAATACGGCTATTGTGCTTATTGACGTAGCCGTTAAGCCAGGCTTCATCGTCGAACAAAATTTGGTCGAAAGCAGTAGATCCTTTTCAAACTTTTCAAGAGCCCAAAGATTGAAGCGGTGACGATTCGAAAGGTCGGCCGTTTTCAATTCCTGATGGAGTCGAGTTCAGTTTCGTTACGGGCATCTTCATTTTGGAAAAAATATGGACGGATGATTCCACTTGTCCATAAACCACACCTCACCGTGGTTTTGTCTGGATGTAATGATAGCTTTTGAATCCATTCGGATTACTCTGCACTTTAAATACGGCTATTGTGCTTGTTGACGTAGCCATTAAGCCTCACCGCTGAACAAAGTTTTGGTCGAAAACAGTGGATCTTCTTTAAACTTTATAAGAACCCAAGGACTGAAACGGTGACGATTCGAAAGGTCGGCCGCCTTCAATTCCTGATTGAGTCGAATTTTGTATGTTTTTAAACCAAGATTCTTACGTAAAATACGCCAAGCTGTGGCATACGGCAAGATAAACTGTTGAGATCTACGTCGAATTGATTCTTCGCGGTCATCGTGTGCACTCTCGGCTTCAAATTTTTCGATGGTATAGCATTCGGTGGACCGACTACGTAGACCATAAGTTGCCCTAAGCGCAGGAAACACATTTTTCGTGGAACCCTGATTTTCGTAATACAGCTGAATAATTCGTAGACGCTGAGTCTTTCCATAATAAAATGTTACACAATAATAGCGTGAAAGTTTGACACATCATAATGAATCACGCATTATGTATAATAATAATCTTAATATTTTATAAGCACGAGATAAATTAATTTCTTCTCTAGAATACAAAAGATACTAGGAAAGTTTTGCAATATGACGCAACAATGAATTGTAGGAAGCTGCATGTTGAGACATGCTCATACGTACATAGTAGCCACCGCGCCATGTCGACGGGCTCAGTTATTCATTAGCAGTGACATTGTAAAATGCTTGCGATGGCATCGTGGTCACGAAATGAGATAAGGGAGTTTTGCGTTATAATTTCGTGCGTGGTTTAAACATAGACCATTGCGTCGAAGAAATGACTCTTGCACTAGGTGATGTTTGTCCACATCGCACAACGATATTCATGTGGTATAGAGAATTTCAAAGGGGAAATTTAACTGTGGAGAATGCTGAGAGGCCGGTAATGCCATGAACGTCAGTTACGGTAGAAAACGTTCCTACCGTGAAATAATGCTTGGCGAGGACAGGCGAGTGATCTACCAACAGATAGAGGGTACTTCAGGCCTAAATGCACCAGCAATTCGTTCGATTCTGCATGATCATTTGCACGCGAAGAAACTTTGTTCTCTCAGGGTGTCGCATCGACTGACTAAAGAACAGATAACATGACGTGTGACTTGGTGCCGGGAGATGCTAAAAAAGTTTAATAAGGGACAATCTCGGTATGTGAACAACATCGTGACAGGCGACGAGACTTAACTGTACTATTACGATGTGCCGATCAAAGCTCAAAACAAAGTTTGAGTCTTTGATGATGAGGACACACCCGTAGTTGTCAGAAAATCCCGATCTGTAAAGAAGAAATTGATAGCTGTATTTTTCAAATCGAGTGGAATTGTGGAACGCGTCGTTTTGGACACATAGGAGACAGTCACAGCTAAGTGGTATTCTGAACAGTACCTGCCTTAAGTCATTGGATCTATGAAGAACCTGCGGCAAAAGTCAAGAATTTACAATTTTAATTTTGGAGGAAATTTCTTTGAAAAAATTAAATAAACAAAGCTGTATTGCAAAAATTTCCTAATACCCTTTGTATATATTCTCTAATTAATTATACAAATGTATTTTTACTATTTTCCTTATATACATTCAAACTTAAAACCCTAACCTTAAATTTTTATGTTAATCATAAATTTAAGTAGATTTATTTTCTTTTATCTCTTTAGCAAAAACTATAAGGAATAAACAACTACATATGTGTAAAAAACTTCACGTTTTTATTAATTCGAAAGTATAAAATTCAATTATAAATGAATTTATATTCTTAAAGCTAATTCAGTTCTTTATTATCTTATTAAGTAGAATTAATCTCAGTCTTATCACATTTAAAATTAATTTTTACAATGCGAATGAATTATTTAATAAATGTGTGTACGTTTCTCTCTCTCTCTGTGTGTGTGTGTGTGTGTGTGCGTGCATTGGTGCGAGTGTGTGTGAGCGTATTTCTCTGTGTGTGAGTCTGGGTGAGTTAACTTAAGAAATACTAATATTGCTTAATTTGATTAAATGCGACTCCGATTAGAGCCATGCACACCTAACTAAATATTTCATACCCAATGCTGATATGCTCCTGTCACAGCTAAACAGATTATGCTATAATATTGAAATTAGAAGATTAGGGGGAAGAATAAATTAAACCAAAGTTAAATTAAAGTATATAACTGTTAACATTGTGTATAGATTTACGGCGCTAGGTTTCGACTTTCTTTGATATGTTAATAAAAGGCATGTTTGAAAACACTTATTTTATTTGTTTAAACCTAAACAGCTATTATAAACTACAATTTCACGTAGTTAGTTTCACGTAAAGGCTTTAAACTTGTCTCTTGAGGGTTGCTGTAGAACTAAATTTTATTTAGAGGTAGTCTCGGTGGGTGTAACCACTTTTACATAAATGCACCGTTTCACCAAAACAATTACAAATCTTAATAATAATATAGAAGGTACAGTCTATAAATCATAATATTACTACTACTAAAAACAAGTGGTTAAAGTAGGCAAAGAGAGACATAATTCCCATTTCCAGGAAAGATTAGAGTTTTAAAATTAACATTAAGGGGATTCTCTTACTAATACTTATGGTATATTAATACTCTATTATAAAGGAAAACAAAATATGTATATAATCTAAAAAAGGAACATTTATAATAATGAGCGTAAAAGGTTTATTGGGATTGACAATTTTGCAAAATACCTAAACAATTACAATAAATAAGAATTTAAATGAATATCAGACAATAAACAAATGCAAATAGATAAAAGGTGTTCTGTGAAAAACTAACCCTACATAGCGATTACTGTACAAAGATAAAATATTAATTTAATAGCTAATCTATCTACACTTTGATCAATGAAATAATCTGAACATGCCGGCACCCTTGAAAGGTGGAATACCTTTCAACACTAAATATTTGTTCAGTGCTTTTGGAAAGGCCTAAGCAATACACATACTTGCCTTACTTTACGTTTAACTGTACAATTCTCTGTTCTAATGGTTACAATTCTCGTGACGATTGGGTATAGTTGAAGGACTCATCTAAGTTTACATTGCAAATTTCTTCCCTAAGTATCATAGAATAAAGTTTCCCATGGTTAAGGTGTTTTAAAAATTTTGTTTGATTTAAGCTATTTGCGTGGCTGGAAAGGAGGGAAATAGGACAAGAATTTAACGTAGCCCTATTTGTGTTACAATAGTATAATTTTATGTTTTTTAATTAAATGTGAAATTTTATTATTTCATTCTGTGACACATTCTAATGCTGTTTATATCAATAAAAGGCTTAAGTGATATTAAGACTCTTTTAACTGTCGACGAACCTTCTTTAGACAGATCGTCTAATTCATTTGGAAATGATGGTTGTTGTGCGAGTTTAATTAACAAATTCAAGGCTCCATTGAATACTAAGAGGGTCGTATTGTCTCTCTTAAGTTGTTCGTCAAGAGTTTGAACATTAAGCAGTTATTCTTTTTAGTCTAGTTTAAGTGGAAAATCTTGTAAATGGATTGGACGTAGCCCTTTTTACAGATAGTTATGTACGCGTTTTCAAATCCGATACATTTACATCCTCTAATTTTTTTGAATTTGATAAATCCAATACCAATGGTTAATATCAGGGGACACCAGCATGGACTGTGCCACCAGAGTGATAAATTCGATAGCTTCAAGAGTGTAATACCACGGATAAAAGCTCAGCAAGATTATCTACTAATCTAACATGAAGCTATTCGTTAGTATCCGCCAGTGTTTTGATTCCTGAGACTCTATTAGAAACAAATATTTGCTATTTAGACTATTGAGATTTGATCTAATGTATCGTGATTGTAGAATCCGATAAAAAGTGATTTTCTTTAATGGCGCAACTCGTGAATTTGCCCATAATAATGAAGCATTTGTAATATTTGTGGTGTTCGTTGTACTTAAGGCACCGTATGCCCTTTCGAAAGAATCAGTAAAATTGTGACATTGATTAGATGTTTAAAGTTAAGACATATCCCGATATCTTAATTAAATTTAGCTTTGTATGATCGTCTAGAAACGTTAATCGTTTATGATCTCATGATAAGCGCCATTGCCAGAATTCCTATATGATCAGTTTAACAGTTACGATTACTGAACCTAATAACCCAAGTGGATCGAATATTTTAGCTCCAATTTAACTGTCATTCGTAGCACTGTAATTTTTCATTAGCATATGACCTCCAAAAAATGAGATGGTATTTACTATCCGCTGCTGATAAACTTATTTGACGACACATTTTTCCTTTACCAGAAGTTAATACATAAGAATGACTTCTAAAACGTAATAATATTGTAAATATATCGTCTTGTACTACCGGATCAATTATTTGAACATCATTGATCTGTGGCGGTTTCGCAGATTTATTAAAAACTACCCGAGTTTTTGTGGTTGTGCTGGATTCTTTTATTATAGCGTGATGGCGAAAATAGTAAACTTGGTTTAAATTCTTTTGTTTTGGCTCGTCAGTACGATTCATGTGACCTTGTTGTACATATTCCTCATGAATTTGATGTACTCTGTTTTTAATTATTGATTATGAATAATCCGCTTTTCGGTGGCATAAAATCGTTTCTAATCTGTGCTTTGCGAATCCCCTAAATTGGCTTCTTCTTGTTTGAAAGGAATAATAATAAATCTAATCTAATCTCTTCTAAAATCCAAAATTTTTCTATTTGTTTACCGATTTACACAGTATTTGTTCTATTTTCCGATGGCAGTGATAATATCTGACCTAGTTGCGTTTTGTATAAAATAGATTTGTTTGTTACTAATTTAATTTGGCCTATGCAAAGTTGCCAAAATATAGAAGCTTCTAATAGCATGTCAATTTTTGCTTCTAGGCAATTTTCCGGTAATATTGAGTATGATAAAATAGTCAATCTTAGCTTCAAAATTACTGTCAATTGCACGAAAATGTAATTCGGTTTCGTGAATTAAATTGAGGCTTCTTCCATTCATACCTATTACATTCGATTGATTAGGAATGCCTGGGCCATTTAGTTATTTATAAAATTCATTAGTAATTATGTTAGATTGAGATTCGCTTTCTAAGAGAACACGACATTTCCCAATTTCGTTCATAATCCTTTACTAAGACAACGGCAACAGAAAAATAAATTTGAGAGCACGTGTTGTTTATAGATGCATGATTAATGGATGACACTTTAAATGTAGATATGGCATTTGTTAAGATATTGACTTAGTTCCATTGGTTTGATATGTAGTATAGTGTGATGTCGTTTATTGTAATGTCTACAGGATGAACCTAACTTACTGCTTAATGCTCTTTATATATTACATATGCTTTTTGTGAAGACAAATGAAACAGGTCTTTTCCTTTAACTTGACTCATTTTGCGAATGAGTTACATTATGTTGTAAAATGAGGCAATGGGTTGTAAAACAAGTTTTGCTATTTTTTTAGTGTGATTAGGTTGTTTGCTTTATTAACTACGGTTTTAGGTTTTTGAATGTATAAGTTAAGACATAAACATTCTAATAAATCGCATTTATTTGTTAAGAAATTTAAATTTGATCAAATGTAGACATTGTAGATACATCGTCAATAATTGATGATTGCCATTCACGTTTAGCTGACATAAAATACAAAGGGTACTAGGAGAGTTTTGCAATACGCAACAATGAATCGTAGGAAGCTGCTTGTTGCTGAATGTTGAGACATATTCATACGTGCATAGTAGCCGCCGCGCCATGTCGATGGGCTCAGTTATTCATTAGTAGTGAGAGTGTAAAGTGCTTGCGATGGCACCATGAAATGAGATAAGGGCAGTTTTGTGTTATAATTTCGTGCGTGGTTTAAACATAGACCAGTGCTTCGAAGAAATGACTCTCGCAATAGGTGATATTTGTCCACATCACACAACGATATTCAGGTGGTATAGAGAATTCCAAAGGGGAAATTTAACTGTGGAGGATGCTGAGAGGCCGGGAAGGCCACGAACGTCATTTACGGAGGAAAACGTTACTACTGTGAGGAAAATGCTTGGCGAGGGCAGGCGAGTGACCTACCAAGAGATAGAGGATACTTTAGGCCTAAATGCACCAGCAATTGAAGAAACTTTGTTCTCTCTAGGTGTCGCATTGACTGACTGAAAAGCAGATGACACGACGTGTGACTTGGTGCCGGGAGATGCTAAAAAAGTTTAATAAGGGACAATTGTGGAACGCGTCGTTTTGGGCACACAGAAGACAGTCACAGCTAAGTGGTATACTGAACAGTGCCTGCCTAAAGTCATTGGATCTATGAAGAACCTGCGGCCAAAGTCAAGAATGGATATCTGGCTCCTCCATCACGATAATGCTCCAGCTCACCGCTCTAAAGCCTGCACCGAATATTTGCTCCTTGCGACTTTGCACTGTTCCCGCATGTGAAAATGAAGCTAAACGGGAGGCGGTTTTCCAGTGATGAGGACCTTCTCTGGGTTTGGGATAACGAGTGTACTTTACTCCCTAGTGAAACTTGGCAGAACTGGTTTAAAGATTGGTTTCGGAGGATGGAGAGGTGTATTGAGTGTAAGGGAAGTTATTTTGAAAAAATTAAATAAACAAAGCTGTATTGCAAAGCTTTCCTAGTACCCTTCGTACATGATTCACGTACCTCACGAATCAGTAGGTCGCCCGAAGTTTTTTAACACTTTTAAGTATTTGAAAGTATAATCCAATAACTTACATACGGCAACATGATTCTCATGAGTGAGTTTTTAAGATGAATAGGGCAGGTACTCTATTGTGAATTATCAGGCGTTTGTTACTTCTAAAAATTGAATTATATGTGAGGCTTCATTTTTTAGTGATAAATATTTTATAAATACTTTTTGTAATTTATGATAATAATAGAAACATAATTTATTGTTATTTACCTTAGCACTATTATGAAAAAATAATTTATTAACTAAGTATACAGCGTGTTTCGCTATAGTAACCTGCTGTGATATACACGCTTACAAATAATATTGACTTTCAGATTTGTTCACCGAGGAAGTAATTGCTTGGGTACACAAGAAAATGCGAAGATTTCGCTAAAAAGATTCTCTAAGATGGATCGCTGTAACTAATTTAAAACATTTAAATGTTTTTCAGATTACCTGACCGAATTGAATATATTTGAGCTTGTTCGAAAGCGACCTACAGTCTTCATTCAATAACTTTCTAAAAAAACTGGTGGTTTTGTCAGCGCAACATGTTTTGAAGTTTTCTTTAAAAAAATTAATGAAAATTAGGATGGAAACAAAATTAGATTAGTTATTAGTCAAAAGAAACAGCTTATAATTGCAACAATATTGTGGGAACTTATCTTAGAGGAATGTTTTCATAATTTGCATTATTGATCTGCAGATAACTCTTACTGGATGTGATCGATGGTGTGGAATTTCTTTTAATCGTAGGATTATCTTTTTTAACAGATCAGTTTAAGTGATTTAAATTTCAACAAATATGTTCTCTTCTAGAACATGCCTCATTGGAAGTAAGAAGACTTATGTAGTGCCATGTGTATAATCATAGTACTAACGGGTGGGCCATCTATCGGTTTAAATTTGAACCACCGGTTATTTCGAATCTGGCAATACTTATGTTATTCTATTGTGTCACAAAATTCAGTATATTATCTCCACTGAACGAAATAAATCTTTTTACGCTTAAACAACGTTGGGATTTATTGGAAATTTATTTCCAAAACAAAGACAATTGGTCGGATATTGCACGAAAATGTCGTACAAAATTTGGTCGCAAAGAAGGACCAACAGTGCTCGGTATACGCAAGTTTATTGCTAAAGTTCGTGAAACTGGTTTCATTGTTGATGCGCCAAGGCGTGAGCGTACTCGTACAGTACGTACACTGGAAAATATCGAAGCTGTGGCTGAGTGTGCGTGAGAATCCATCAACATCAGCTCGTTATCGTTCTCAAGAATTGAACATTTCACGCACCAGTTTACGTCGAATTTTGCGAAAAGATCTCGGTATGACGCCTTACAAAGTTCAATTGGTTCAAGAGTTGAAACCGCATGATTATCCGCTTCGTTTTTGCTTCGCTAGATGGGCCAACGAAAAACTGCACGATGATGTCGATTTTGCCAAAAAAATCATCTTTTCGGATGAAGCCCATTTTCATCTTAGTAGGTACGTTAACAAGCAAAATCTTTAAATTTGGGGCTCAGAAAATCCACACGTGGTCTTACAGAAGCTAATGCACCTATTACGAGTGGCTGTTTGGTGCGGCTTGTGGAGCGGAGGCATCATTGGCCCATATTTCTTTGAAAATGAGGACGGCGTAACCATTACGGTCAATGGAGACACCTATCGCAGCAAGATTACCGATTTTTTTATGCCCGCTCTTCATGGTATTGATGTGAACGATGTTTTTTCTCAACAGGATGGTGCAACTCTCATGCCACAATCGATTTATTGCGTCAAACGGTTGATGGCCGTTTAATTAGCCGAACTGGTGATGTCGATTGGTCGCCAAGAAGCTGCGATTTGACACCGTTGGACTATTTTCTGTGGGGCGCCGTTAAAGACAAGTGTTATGCCGACAAACCAAAGACAAGTGAGCATTTGAACGCCAACATTCGTGAAAGAAACCAACTAAAAAATTATGTAAGCTTCAGGACCAAAATGTTAATTCAACATTTTTACTTTACATAACTTTTCTGGAACCGAAAACAAATTACCACCGCCATCTGGATGGTGTCTGAATCGTAACTTGGTCAAAAGCCATGTTGGATCAAGTAGGTGTTGACTGCAAAGTATGAAAAATAAAGAAGTAAAAGTGGTTCTTTCGATTAGAATTTTGTGAATCTACGTATATGTACATTACTATAATTCACTCATAATTTCTTGAGTACAAAAGAAATCATAACATATATATATATATATATATATATATATATATATATATATATATATATATATTACAAATTTATGTAGTGTAGCAAACATTGCAGGGCGCCACATATTTAACTTTTACAATATATTCAAATATTTTCATGTATTATAATATAATGAAGTTAATATAATGGGTCTACGAAAACGATTGTACGCGACTTAGGTCATCTTTTAAAATATCGGTACTGTACTATCTGCCTGTTCACTCATATTTTTGTCAAATCTGACAATAGTTATTCATATACATATATCTGTTTTAATGTAAATAATTATTTTCGTAGTTGAATAGGGAATGCAAATGGAATATGAATTTATTCTCTGCGATCTTTCTCCGATCAATTTAATGGAGAATTTTCATATGCATACTTATAAAGTTTCTATTGTTCCTAAGTTGTACCTCCATGATACTGAACAGAGAATAGCATACTGTATATGATATAATGATGATTTAAACAATGATGTACTAGATCTAACTTTTTTACTGACAAAACGATTTCTCCTCTCTCTATATGTAGGCAACTAAACAAAACGTCAATTCCTTATCGAAGTCGAGGAGTAAGACGTCCTGAATCACCAACTCCTATTTATTTGGTAATTATAAACTATGTTCATAGAAATTAATTGCATAATCTAGATAAATTTGTTAGTAATTTAACATGAGATTCAAATGATCACAGTAGAAAAACAATGTTTTTGAAATTATGAAAAAAGAATTAACTTATTTTAGAATACGATAACAGATATTTTCAGTTTTCGTTATAATATATAATAAAATAATAATGTTTCAGTTCTTATATACTTGTAATTAAATTATAGTTAATGCTAGTTTTTAATCAATATTTTCAAAATACTCTTTGCAATAAAGCTAACAGAAATTCAAATGTAACAGAAATATTTATCCATGAAGTAAAAAACCTTTAAAACGCGATAAGTACAGGATCGTTCTTCAAGACTTGTAAAATTTTTATTCTCATTAGGTCGTATGTATATAACAGGAAGTTATCCAATATTAACGTACTTGTTGACTTTGTGGTACGTTGCCTGAATTAATTTTCAAGCTAAACGAAAACTAGATTTAAAGATAGACCACACAATTGTATATTCTGCTACTATGTATAACAGCAGTAAGATGAAGTCTTGTTAGGTTATCACGTTGTACGGTACCTCTAATATAACATTATATATTTGCTAATAGAATTTGCATTAGATATGAACCCTCAGTAGTTTTATTTCAGATCATTTTCCGGCCTGGTATTAAACACGTGTTAGGGCTATTTTATTTAATATGAAATATTCATATCTTGATTACAAGGACAATGGGTGTAAACAGTAACAGTATACAATGTATTAAAATGCTTCAGTGGTTATTCATCACACAATAGAGTTAATATACGCTGAATTCTTTTCTTGGGAATTTTCGCAATTTTGTAATGTATTATTATACATCTAGAAAATACATTCTCTCATTAAAACTAAATTTAAAGAAGTTAGTATACATATGCTCTAAAAGAACTTTGACATGGATGAACATGCGTATACACTTTAAATTATTATATATGAGTAAGAAGCAAAAAAATATTGAAAATGCAAACTTTTGTTATTAATGTTATTATATTCAAAAGTCCATACCAAACAGATAAAGGGATCAAAAATAAAATTTTTCTATGCATTGTATACTACGTGGGTAATTTTGATGGGGCCTGTGGTTGATTCACTTAATCACTGAAGGTTGATATACAACCCCTTGCCACATTAATTTTACAGAATTCGAAAATTAATAATTAATGTGGCAAGGGGTTATATATCAACCTTCAGTGATTAAATGTATACTACGTTATTATTAGGTTATTATAAAATAAATATTTTATACAATTATACAATAATAACACAATAAATACACACACAATAATAATAATAATCTACATGAATGACAATAATACATCTTACTACGACAATAATTCATTTTTATGTACCTTATGAACTTGATTTAAGTACATGAGGGGGACTGACATATTCTGTGACTTATCAAGGAAACAGTACAGATATTTATCTCTCACTCGCGTAATATATGATCGTTGTGAGATATTACTGACATGCTTAAGCAAATTTAATAACGATAAACAGGTGCTTGGAGCGCTAATCTATAATTTTATTGTTCTTTAATATGATCGATATCTGCGATATTGAAAGGTTTCGCAGTCAAACTTTATTCATATAGATCTACATGTGGATAGTGCATGATTCCTATATTACATACTTAAATTTAATTCAGATTAAGTATTCCAATGTAAACACATTGTATTTATATATATATATATATATATATATATATATATATATATATATATATATATAAATACAATGTGTTTACATTACATTATTGTTGTTGTGTAGATTTATATATATATATATATATAAATCTACATATATATATATATATATTAGGTGCGCACCTAAATTCTCGCTGTTTTTTTGATGAAAATGCAAATTTATTGTGAAAAAATGTTTACAATGAATCATTCAAAATATTGCCCATCGCTAGCGACAACTTTTTCCCATCTTTCTGGCAGAGCTCGAATACCGTCACGGTAGAAGTGTTCGTTTTTTGAGGCTATCCACGAATCAAGATTCTGAGATGTCTTCATATGAGCGGAACAGACCATGTGTCATCGAACGGAACAAGTAATAATCGGACGGCGCAATATCTGGGGAATGTGGCGGGTGGGGTAGAATCTCCTCCCATTTGAGCGTTTCTAAATAGGTTTTAACGGGTTTGGCAACGTGAGGCCGAGCGTTGTCATGCTGTAGAATCACGTTTTCGTGCCTATGCTCGTATCGTGGCCGCTTTTCGCGCAGTGCTTGGCTCAATTGTACCAATTGAGTTTGATACTGTTCCCCAGTGATGGTTTCGTTCGGTTTCAATAGCTCATAATAAATAACACCGCCCTGGTCCCATGTATAGCAAAACCTTCGCAGCGTGAATATTCGGCCGAACCGACAACGTAGAAGCATGACCTGGCAGTCCCCATGATTTTGTTCTCTTTGAGTTGCTGTAATGAATCCATTTTTCATCTCTCGTAACGATGCGATTAAGAAAACCCTTCCTTTTTTGCCGCTGGAGCAGTTGTTCACAGGCGAAAAAACGACGCTCAACGTCTCTTGGCTTCAAATCATAAGGAACCCAAGTTCCTTGTTTTTGAATCATTCCCAACGCATGCAATCGCTGGGAAATGGCTTGGCGGGTAACTCCTAATGCTGAGGCAAGCTTTTTTTTGCGTTTGACATGGATCCTCATCGAGCAATGCCTCCAATTCACCGTCTTCGAAGGTTTTTGGTCGTCCATCACGCCAACGGTCGTCAACATCGAAATCACCGTCTTTGAAGCGACGGAACCAATCACGGCACGTTGATTCACTTAGAGCAGCATCTCCGTAAACTTTTTGGAGTTTTCGATGCGCTTCAGCCGCTGTTTTCTTCGAATGAAAGAAGAAAAGCAACACTTCCGGCAAATGACGATTATTTGACACAAAATCAGACATTTTCACACAACCAAAAGTATATGATGCAAAAACAAAATCACTAATGTGTCAAAGTAGTTTGTTTACCATTTGTCTAAACTTGGTTCACGACGTTTTGTTTATCTCATAATCGACCAGCACTTACTACTGAAGCCATCTCTTGAAAAACAGCGAGAACTTAGTTGCGCGCTTAATATATATATATATATATATATATATATATATATATATACATATATATATATATACATAATATATGTACATATATATACATATAGACGATGAAAAGTTAATATTTTGCAGTTTGGCCTTTCATTGACGACTGTTTCATTTCTTTCTGAATAGTAATTAGTAATTGTTGAAGTCATGAGAATCATTATTGTCAATGTTCTAAATTTGTTATGTACAATATTTCTTGGTGCAAGCGTCGTTGTTACGCCAATTACACGTGAAGAACAAGAGTTACATGATGCTTAAGTGATATTGTAAGAGTTCAAGAGTAGCCTTCATTTGCATTTTAAACAGATATAGCACTAGAATTTTTAAGATTTGGCTGGTATACGTGATCAGCAATTCGTTGCATCAAGTAGTGAGTATGACGAAGACTACGAAGGTATTATGATTTGTATCGAATATAAAACGCGGGTTTTTGAAGCAACTCCCGTTGGACTTTTGCACCATCGGTTTAGAAAGGTAATGTTAAATAATTCGTATGTTAAATGAAGTATGTATTCAATTGTGAACTTTGCTTGTGCTTTTTATAAATATATAATAGAAAGGTTGCTAAAACTTGTACATAAATATATTTTTTACAATATTTTGTCCATCAATACTGATAATAGTATTTGCACCACCGACGCCTTATTATTTTACAAGTAAAATCGACTAGGTAACTTGAGAGGTGGGAGGCAAGTGTTGACCAAGATGGTATGTATCTATCATTCCATATCAGGGAATGATAGATACTTTACATAGTGTGTTCTTGCAAAATTTAAAGACATGCTGAACAGCGGAAGTATTACCCACGACGTAGACCTTCGCAAGTGGCTGCTGCTAGTTAAAGAAGAGACTATTCTTCATTTAGAGCGAATCGTTTGTGGGTATAGCATTCTAATTATAATTATTTCTCATGAAATAACAAAGTTTATTACATGAACCACTCACACTGGTGTTGGCAAATTATGGTTTAAGGGCGAGAGATTTGTTAATCAAGTAATTTGGAAATACATTCCGCTCGCCATGGGAACAGAAACAGTACAAGAGGTCGTACAATTATTATTCTATAGTACGCATAGCTAGCTACACAATCATGTCAACAATTTCAGCAAATGGACGGCTTCTATCTCTCCTCTTCCTTGTGCTAAAAGAAATAACAAGTCAGTAGCTGGGCAGCAGGTGCAAAAAACACTTTTCAGGCCTATCAATGTATACATATCCGATTCAATATTCGGAAAACTAAATTCTCAGCGTTTTACAGATTGGTTTACAGATGTGTACTACTGATAATGGAGTCGAAAGTATTTTGTTATTGGATTCCTTGGTGGCATTGTCCGAGTGATGTGCAAAATTTAGGACAATCTAACAGGAAAGTAAATGTCTTCACAATTTCAAAGAACACAACTTCAGTGATACAACCTTTACACGTTTACGGTTTTAGAATATGAAAAGATTTTGTGAGAGCATTTTCAGATGAAGTACTACTTGTGGATTACGATATAATTCTACATCAAAGAAATAATATTATTCAGTTACAATCTTTAATTTACAATCAATTGTCATCAAAAAATGTTTTGAATCTATTAATATTTTAAAAATTCTCTAGGTTTTTGCTTTTCAGAAGATATATAAAGTACACCAAAATGCGGTATTTATGGCAAGCCTATATTTGTTTGTTATGCATGTTGTAAGCAATATGTCCTTTGTTTTCAACATTTCTACACGGGTTACTATTATTGTAATAAATATGTAGCGTATAGGCTGTCGATATATATATAATAATAGTAATAATAATAACCTTTATTTTACCATCAATTATAATACAAATAAGGAGGTAACGTCATTGTCTATGATTTGGTGTGTGTGTGTGTGTATGTACGTGTATATGTACTGTGTGTAAGCGTGGTGTAAACATATGTGCGCACATAGCAGAACATACAGTTTAATATTTATTAACTTAATCTTCTCTTGGAACTCCGTTACTGTGTAGAATCCGAAAGAAAGAAATGTTTTTATGTCATTTCTGAATTTCAAAATGGGTTTTTCAGTCCACGATAATGGCAACCTGTTAAATATATCCAGATGTTTGTGTTGGGCAGCAGTAGTACGTAGCCTATGGTTGAGAAGAAGTACTTGTTGTCTGGATCTCAGTTGTATTGCTCTTCCCTCTCCTTTCCTTTTCTGGGCTGGTAGCACTCGTTTAGCGCGCAGCAATTGCTTGTATATGTATGTGGAGGCCAAAGTCATTATTTTATTTTTTATGAATATAGGTCTACAATGTGTCGTTATATTAACTTGTTCTATTATTCGTAATGCTTTTTTTGTAAACTAAAAATGTCATTTGCATGCACTGAATCGCCCCATAGTTGGACACTGTATGCCATCCGCGAGTGGAAAAGTACGTGATAAGCTGTTTTTGCAGTTTCCTTATTTGTAATGGCTCTGATTCTCCGCACAGCATATATTGCACAAGAGAGTTTTTTCGAGAGGGCGTCCACTTCATCCTTCCAGGTTAGTCTGGTATCTAAATTTATTCCCAATATTTTCACCGACCCTGCATTCGCGGGAGTTTCTTTCCTTTTGGAAGTGAATGCCAGTTTGACAGTTTTGACTTCATTCAGGACCAGCATGTTTGCCGAAAACCATGCCATGGCCTCCGACAACGTTTCGTGAGCCCCTTCTCCAAGTTGCTGATGATATATATATATATATATATATATATATATATGTATATATATAATCTATCGTTCTTATTATTACTGTGGCACAAATGTATATGAAATACGCATGGTAAAACATTTCTCAACTGGCTTTTTAAACAGTCTCTAATAGACTCTAAACCATAAACTACAACTTCTTTTCCTCTATACCTTTAATATCACGAATATCGATCCTAGTGAACCACAATAGAACTGGATATTAGCGCTCCAAACCTCTGTTCATCTCCATTAAATGTCTCAAAGATATTTTAACACATGATTATGAATCTTTTTATTCAACTATAAAAATTTTGTGACAGACATAAAACATACATACATGTGTGGGTGCGCACGCGTGTTGTGCGTGTGCGCGCACGTTTGTAGGTGTGTGTACATGCGTGTGTGCGTGTGAGTGTGCATGTGCGTGTGTGTGTGCGTGTGTATGGAGGTATGCGTGTATTTTATTTACTCAAGTGATAGTTCCCTGAAAAGATATTCTTATTTTTGACAATTCAATACCCACTCTCTATCAAGCTCTCTTGTCGGCGAAAGTTTGCATTTATTCGTACTCTCAGCAGGATGAAGAATTGACAGAAACAGTTTAAATATATTATTCAACAGTTAGCTATATACTACAGTTACATATTTCTAGATGGCTTGAGAAACGAAAAGTTCGATAAAAGATATACTGATCTGATAAAGCTAAAATGAGTGAAAAGCCCATTTACATAAATTTATTTGAATTAAAATCACAAGTTCTGAGTATTCACGTTTTATTCATATTTATATATACTTATAGCTATTTAGTATATTTTACGTACAGGTACTGTTACTGCCACATAAAGGTTAACGACATACACAAGAATATATCTGCTGAGTTCATGTAGGATGGTCTTTATCCCATGTAAACGAAACATTAGCAGTCGGAGCATGTTTATTGTTCATAACATAATAGTACAGAAATACCTTATTCTTCGAAGATTTGTATTCGAGTAAATATAGTAGTGAGTGTAATATAGGAATAATTCTTCTCTATGACTTTATTTATTCCTTATAACCAATTATAATTATTAAATAGAATTTCGAATTAATGTATGACATAGCTATTCTGATAATAGAATTTTATGGATAACGAATATATAAATACATGGTTTTGTGTAAATGTAATGATCTAATTGCTTAGATCTAAATATTTTTACTTGAATTTAATTTATTGTATTTGATTAATGTTGCATTCGATCTATTGTATTAATATGATGATTGATTTGAAGCAAAACATCAAATCATCACATTACCTTAGGCTTTTAAATTAGCAGAAAAAATCGAAAGGTATGTCACCGAAATTTTTACTTAAAATATTAAATCTTGGAATTAAAGTTAGGGTAACAAAATTAAATATTCTATAGAAAAGAGTACGCAAAATGCAGTGTGAAAGTTCGTTCGTCACGTTCTTTAATTCTATATTTTTCTGAGTGAAGTAAATATATACATTTTTTTTAATATTGCTCAAACGGCGAGAAAGAATGGATTTACTTGAAGTTTCTTTTTAATCAGGTTGAAAATGTAAACAAACTCGTGTACTATTTGAATTAACCCCACAACGCACGCCATTATGCATTTTTTTAATTAAACATATTCTTATATGTTTAATTAAAAAAATGCATAATGATATCAGACTAGAAAAAGAGCAAGAGCTCTTTTTCTAGTCTGAGGTTGCTTTTTGTGATAGTAATTGTATTTATATGACTATATATTTAATCTATTATGTATTTAGTTGTAGGTGAGCATTTTTCTATAGTTATTATGACTTTATGTAATACTTTATTACGTTCCTGTAAGCATTTTCAAATGAGCAATTACATTGTTCGTCCTATGCTCAATACTAATTAATTTCGTACCGACGGCTTATCTAAATTGGTTCATTCCGTTCTATTTTTCTTGTCAGCACAACACGTTGTTCTCCCTATCGCATTTTTTTTCAGAAGCAACGAGATCATTAAATATTTCAATAAACTTTTGCGAAAACGCTTTCGCATTTAATAGAAAATAATTACCTTAGTTTAAAATGAAAACGGCAAGTTCTCCCCGTTGCGGAAGGGGGACGATAGCAGGAAAAAGTGGCAATGAAAATTGAAATGCCCCTTTGTCATCCGATATACAAATATCAATCACGAAGGATGGCTGTTGCAAATATGAATAGCATACACTTTTAACGTATTAATCAATCATACTTTTATTACTATTGACAATTTATTTTTGCTTGGGCGCGTAAACAGCTATTGTTGAAGGCCTATCGGAAAAAATGAAAAAAAAAATGTCTACTTAACCAAGTGTAATAGATCCACGTGGTCGTTTTAATTTTTCTCTTCAGGTAACATTGTACACACAGACGCTAGTGTATTATGAGCCCCAAAGATAACTACTTTTTTATTCCAGTGTGAATGTTTCATAATCTATTCTTCTTCTCAATTAAGAAGATTTACTTTACCACTTTAACTGCAGGAAGTGGACTACTGAAAACAGTGCCGTCAGAAATATTAGACATGAAATGCTTCTTGCAGAATCTATTTAATCTTTTAATACTATGCTAAGCTTAATTCTAATAATTCAAAATGAAATTAGAAGGAATTGTTGAAAAGCTTATAATTTTATTGTTGCAATAGTTTGTTGTGGGAAATATAAAAATTGTGTAGTAGAGCTTCACAATCTTTCTAAATAATTTCCATCACTTTGTCCATTTTTCAAAATAGGTCATTGAGCCCACTCTTCAACGTTTCTTCTGAAAACTGAACACACTTGTCATTCTTCTTCCCGGCATGTCTTTCTAATTTTGTGTACTGTCTTTCGTGTTTTCAGTACCATGCACTTCACAGCTCCTCTTGTAATAAAGACCGCCACCTCTGTCATTTTCGAAGAACCAGACACTATGCGCTTGGTGGGCACATCGTAGTAGTAAAGACAGGTTCTATCACTTGTCGAAACGCAGTTTTTAAAGTTGTCGAGCTTCTTGCGGCAATACCATCTGCTCATTGATTAAAGCTTATCGGGCTCGAACATATTTCTGACAGCATCAGTACTATCCTAGGAAATAGACGAGATAGAGCATCTTAATCAACCAGCATTTTCCAAGCTGAAATCTTCTCTTTAGAATTCGTTGTACCTCCCGGATACGATCGCAAGATGTGGACAGTTATCTTATAGTAAAAGGGACATATCCTGCAAACACTGTTTAGTATTTAATTCACAGTCAAAATTATAACGTACGGTTGCATTGTACTCTGTTTCCACAGTTAGAGAGCAACTAACATAGAGAGACTTAAACAGATCTTAACCTACATTCAACTTGTTACAGTGTGCAATAATCAGTTGTGTCATATTGCAAGATTTTATAGTGTCCTTCGTATAATTGATACGTCTTTTCAGGCAAGTGGTTTTCTAAAAATGACTATAGTAAAACCGTTTTTAGAAAAGGCGATTATAATGACTTGCACAACTATAGAGTTGTTATTCGTTCTCCTGAACTTTTAAATATTTAATATTTACAAGAATCATAAACTTTTTCAATACTTGCGTTATATTCAGTGATTTTCAAGACAGATTTAATAAGACTAAGTCGATATAAACTGTTTTATACACAGCAAATATTATCGACTCTCAAAGATCGTCGACTGACTTATGGAGGCTTAATAAGGCCTTTAACAGTGAATCATGAATTTTTTTGTCTAATTTGAAGCCAAATAATGAAGGCACAATGCATTAACATTTTGAAGGTATTATCATGTAGGTTGGAAGTTAGTATCAGCCAAAGTCATAGAGGGACAATATATACTCAAGTTGCATGCTTGAGTAGGAGTATTTCCAAGAAGTTGGGTAGGGTTGGATACAAATCAATGACATGGTACATGACTTTCAAAATCTCAGAAACAATTTAGATCTAACAAATGAATGCAATAAATACATAGTACAAAATCCTGAAAGACTCCTTTCTCGGCAATGAATTATGTCTGCATGAGTCAAAACATAATATTATTTTATTTGGACCTTCTAATGCTATACCAGCATCTGCAAATATTCGATTAAACACCACAGATTTTAAAGCAAAGAAATCAATGAAATCCTTAAGTGTCTGTACCGATGATGACCATTTGGATAGACTTGGTCATGAATTGAATTTCCAATGGTTATGCAATGCTGATACTCAACAATATAATGAAGTTAAACATTTTGGAAAGAGTATACTATGCACAGCATTATTTATGTATATATGAAATATGGAATAATTTCTTAGGGTCAATCTTAACCAACGCTTTAATTTCACAAAAGTGCTTAATAATATGGTTAATCCAGTTAAAACGATGTAGTGTTAATGAATACATAAATGAATAACATTACTGAATGAGCATTGTTTTATGACGTTTTTATGTATATTGAATATATGTATATTAGATCAAATTATATTATTATTATTTAATTGTATTGTTTTAAAAAAATTAATCTGATAGTAGGCATTTAAAGTCTAAAATATGAAATCTTGCAATTCTATAAAACTATGTATCTAATAATAAAGAAGACATCGTTCAAAATGTTTTTGGACATTCTAACGCACTTCGGTATTAATTTGATTGCTTTCTTATGTTATCCGTAGATATAGTGAGGAATCTTTTTGAGTTGTATACATTTTATTGTCTAAATAAGAATAGGAAAAGTGATTAACATATCGACCTAAAAAATCTTGTTATTCATACTACAAAGTAACGAGATGCATATCTTCTCTCCATGTTGTTCATCTCATTTGGTCTAATGCCATACTTTTATTTTCATTTTCTTCTATTGCCATACTTTTATTTTCATTTTCTTCTCTCATCCGTATCTTCAATTTTGTTAATCCAGGTTATCGTTCATCTTTTTCCTTTTTTTGTCTTTTCTGTTGTTCCGAATTAATCTCACTAATCTACATATCCGAAGCCATTCTAATATGTCCGTCCGTAGCAATATATATTTTCCCGATTTATTTCCTTTCTAATAATTTCATTTTTTATTTTATCAATTATTTTCAATTGTCCTTTAGAAATCCATTTCGATTACAATTAGTCGCTTTCCATGTTTCTTCCTACTTGAGTATAAAGTCGCCGGTAGAGCTACTTGTTTGTATTCTTTTTGTTTTACTCTTTATGTATTTTTTAACTTTTTTGTGCATTTGCTTTTACTTTCGATATACCTTCTTGGGTTTCTCCTATTAATTGAATATCAATCATTAAAATACTTCATAAGGCTTATATGTAAATTTAAACACTCAATTGTGCGATTTTCAAAAAATACTTTTATTAAAAATAGTAACGATTGTTTCGCAAATTGTGGCTTCTTCAGGTTAAAAGGTAAATCTATACTAAACTATTATACAAACGGAATATATTCTAGTCAACTAAATTATTTTCAGAATGGGGGTGATACACAATTATAAGGAAATAAGTTTAACAGTTGTTATTATTCAAATCTACTTGGTCATTTACTAAACTATAATCACTGACATATAACACATAAAAGCCAAAACGCACACTGTACGTGGTGTGCGTAGTGCACACTACGCACTACGCATAGTGTGCGTTTTGGCTTTCAACGGAACAGATAGTGTGAGGAATTTGTTTTGTACGGGTATTTTTAATTATCTGCTGATGATAACAACTTAGCTGTCGAAATAAGTATACAGAATATGAAAATTAATGTGGCAGGTTGTTGTATATCAACCTTCAGTGATTAAGTTAATTAACCACAGGCTTCATCAAAATTACCTAATAAACTATACATTTTTATATTTGTTTATTTCTACAGTTTCATCTAACGATAACTTTATCTCTTTATTTTCTGAATGTAAATATGGTGAGCTCTGAATTAAAAGAATGGTTATAAGTATTTAAATGTACTGCATAGTTGGAATCATTTTTGTTATGATTGAAATTTCTTAATATAACAAAAATGATTAATATGCATTCCGTTTATATTAGACTTATCTTTTGGTCTGAAGAAGCCAGAGTGTCAGCGAAACAACTGTTACAATTTTTCAATAAAGATATTTTGCGAAAATCACACAAGTGAGTTTTTGTGTTTAATTTTATTATGGATTTTCATCAGTTAACTATTATGAAAATTTTTATATTTCTTTTTTATTTATCGAATTTTCTACAGCACATATTTCTGTTTTATTTTGTATCCAAAATGCTAGTTTTAGTTGTTTACATTCTATTACAGTTTTCGTTATCTTTCCTCTCGTTTCTGTTCTCATATTTTTAATCGATCACCAAAACAAACAACAATGCTATTAATTCATTTTTTTCTTTAAATACAATATTTTCTTATACGAAATACCCCTGCATTAAATCTTCCTGTACTGTTACAAATGTCTTCAATTTACTTCTTTTATTATGCATACATATATAATCTTATCTCAAGTGGGTTCGATTAATTTTTCATAATATATTTAATATAATACTTGATAGGGTTTTCATAAATATTATTTTGTTTAACGTTTTGAATTATGCACTTTGATTTTTCATATTTTTGCTGTTCTACGATTGTTTCCTCAGCAAAATTTCTTTATTTATGTTTCTAATGAATATAAATGTATATATATAATAAAGTTTTGACTTTTTTCTAAAAAATCGTTGTATGAACCTGACTTACATCTATTATGTAAAATTTAACTAAGTAAGTGACAATTATAATTATAGTCAATCATTCCACATTTTGATTTAATACTTGATATTTCGAATTGCCAAAACTATTATGTTAACATAATACATTGACAAATAAAGTAAAGTAGTCAATTTAATATTAAAGAATATCAGTCAAATAATATTTAGATATTTAAAAATATTAGAAATAGGGTTCAATATAGTTATGTGCAGTAATAGTAACCCCCCACCCCCCATCTTTCACATCCATATGTATGAAAACTTTCTATTATTCTAATTTGTAAGTAGTTTTTGTGGTAATGTTAGTTGTTTTAGAAACACAGCTTTTTCTCTTTTCTGCATATTTGGTCTAATCTTATTTCTATATTATAACGGTCGAATATAAAACTTGTTCTGTTTCAATTATTCTTTTAATCATATTTCTAATAATGTATGCATAGTATTCGAGGTCTCTTGTTTTGTTCTAAACGTTGATTGGTTCTTATGTTCTGCACTTTCGCCGCACAGACGCATTATATATTCGACTATAGTATCCATAATACGGTTTAGTGGCGTCTATATTTATGTATAGACGGTATGGAGTTTCTTGTCCAATTACTAGATATTTCTTCCTTGCTCCTTACCTCTGGCGGCTCTTTTACATTCATCGATCTAATCTAAAATATAAAGTGCTTTTTAAATAAAATTATTCTTTACCCTTTTGCCCTTTTTCTTCAGAGGTGTTCTCATTTAGATTCTTGATTAGTCTGGATAAGCACACAAAGGTAAACAATTAAATAACTTGAAAAAAAGAAGTGTGCAATTTTTTCTTCAATTCCAGTTGAGAAGTAAATGGTGACTGTTTTGTATTGATTAAAATAAGTTTTCTTGTAGTAATTCCTTAGCACCATGAAGGACAAGAGAGTTAATTTCTCTACTTATGCGATAGTTTCGTCATTCACAAAGAATGTCGTATCATTCGCATAGATTATTGATAAGATACCCACATCTAATCTTGATCATCTAATGGTGTAACTCTTTTAAAATGAACTAGTAATTAAAGAGGGCCAGCGTTGAGGAATATCCTGATTAAATCTCTAGGTGTAATTGTCGCGGTGTTAGAATACCGATGCAGATAGATAGAGATGATTCATATTTTGATTAATAAATTCCTAAAATCTTTAAAATTGACATAAAAATACAGCGCCGCTGAACGATATCAAAATTTACATTTACAATTGTTTTTGAGTAAATTCTTAAAAATATTTTTTTGCAATTTTAATTAAAATTTATTACATATAAACACTCCTTTAAGAAAACGTGTGTCCAGTTATTCCAGTCTATACGGTATACCGTAAAAAGAAAACAAAAGCAATGTCAGTAAATAGAACGTTGGGAAAGTATGTTCAGGTCATTCATTATTCTCGTTTATCTTCCAGAATAATGTGAACGAGAAACATACGACGGCAAATAACGTATCCGAGGCAACTTATGTATTACATTATAATATTTCCACATAATAAAATTTCGTAGCATGTTAACTTATAGTGTGAGTGTATCTGTACTGGTTTCAATAAATTTTAAAAAAGTCACGGGAGAAGGAAGTGGTGGAAAAGTGCAATTTGATATTGTAAAATCTTTGGCCGGGTAATGTTGGCAGCGCAGGGTATAGAGTATAGCATCGTATCGAGTCGGGATTCCCCTAATGTAATAATGCTTTTATCTGTACCCGCCCCAAAACTCGTCAGCTTGTATGCCAATGTCCGCAGGACTACGTCTCAACGAACTAGACATACGGCAGTGTATCATCAATCATTTCCGCGATCAGAAAGACGTGGAACTCATCATGTATACATTCTTCCGCAAGAAGGAAGAAAAGAAAATCATCCACATAATACGCTTACACATTGCATTTTTACAACTACATCCTTTATAATTATATGACATTTATTTTGATTAGGTATTCTTGATATATGTTTTTTCATAGTCTGCAGGAAGCTTGTTTCTAATTATTTCTATTTATTTCTATTTTAATTTTGTTAATACGTACTTAGTGATTCAATATTTTACCATAAAATTTTGCAACATATTTCATTTCTGTTTTCAAATTTAAGTAATTACTTATCGATAGAGATATTTTTTTTAAAGTTATCCAAGTAGAAGTTTTCGTAACTCCATACAATTTAGTATACGGGTGAAATACTTGAAAAAAAATTTGTCTGAGGAGAAAATGGATGAAACCGAGAGATATAGAAAGCAAGATTTAATTTGCGTCGGTACGATTCAATGTACGTCGTTTGAAGTGAGTATAGTTTGGGTTTTCCCTTGCTTTTATTTTTACGCATCGAAAGCATATCGGGTATTCGTCCAGTTTGAGTGACCTGTGTTGAAATGTAATATGTATTCTATCAGGTTTTAAAATTGTCAAATAAACAGTTTATTATAGTAGGTAAGTATTATTTGATTTTTCATAAGATAGATGTTCATACCAATTTATCTTGAAAAATAAATTATATGATAAAGTTTACATAACTGTGCTATTATTTTACCCCTATCTTTCGTTTAAGGCTACATTTACATATATTTGAAGAATTAAATCGAATCCCGAACATGTCCATAGAAACGAAATATTTAGCGCAAGTCGAGGTTAGTTTCAAAACTGAAAATAAAGAACTAAAAGAAACATTTAACGTTAAAAGGAGAAGCGGCGAGTGGATATGTAGAAGTTCTCGAAATTTTCAAAGATAATTTAAACATTTTAACAGGTGGTGGATATTTGCTAACATAGATGAAACTGATCTCTTTTGGAAAAAGCTTCTTAGGAGAATTTACGTTTTACAACAAGGAAAAATTGTGACTCATTTTTTCGGTAGATGATTATCTCTTTCAATTTATAAAAGTAAAAATCCAAGATAATAATGAATAATATTTCCCCGTCTATCTCTTCCTCTCACATTTATTGGTCCTATATTGAATAACAGACCTAGTATTCTGTTAAAAGGTAACTTCGAAACAGTTTTTAAGACTAAAAAATTATCGAATTTTATTTTCAATGCTAAGGACAAAAAACATCGTCTAAATAATTTAGATATAAGATAAAATGTGGGAAACGTGATAATTTACATATAGAAGAAACAATCTACTCTTTCGGTATAAAATATAAAGAACAACTAGGTCTTCACATTTAAAAAAATCATATTCTACTTTTCCAAATCATTTTTTTGGACAAACGACACATTTTTCCTACAACAGAAGACAGAGAAACTCTACGCATAAAGAGAGCTACTTTAGATTCCCCAAGCGCACTAAATACTGCATACAAACGATATTCAAGCACTTTGAATATTTAAACACTATCTTTTCATAAAATTAAATAGCGACTTTTAAGAATTTACAGCGTCTCC
This sequence comes from Dermolepida albohirtum, assembly GCA_031893035.1. NCBI lineage: Eukaryota > Metazoa > Arthropoda > Insecta > Coleoptera > Scarabaeidae > Dermolepida > Dermolepida albohirtum. Next base: position 31,165 of record JAVIWB010006080.1, read on the forward strand.
CATAGCGAATTAAATAACACTTCAAAATACGTTTAGCTTCTCTAAGTGACTGCACGACTAACTGTATATAGGTAGACAAAGAAATTTTAAGGAACGTAATTCTTTATACGCTGATGAATATACTACGCTATATACGCAAAACTTTAACAGACCACCTGCATAGAATCCTTCTAAGCAGCTGATGTTTGACGAGAGTCCAACGCGGGCCACCACAGGTATAAGATTAACAATAACTATTAGGTTTTCCAGTTAATGAGAATAACAATCCTCATAGGGACTCATTTGCTTCATTAATTACCTGTCAAATGTACCGTGATTTATCGGTTTCTTAAAGCCAAATCAATTTCTGGTGTTTTAAATTCTGATTTTTTACTTGTCTACCTGATCTATTTTTCTTCAATCCATGATGCTCCCAGCAAACATGCCTGGGACCGAATATTCATCAAGAAGACCGCCACAACAGAATATAACTTGTACGGCTATAACACTAAATGCCACAAGTACAGCATTAAGATTCAAGATATCTGGCTTGCAATAAGTACAGACAGTGTTCGCAGATTAACCCTCACACTACAGGGGCAGAATAGACGAGAATATTCCACCGAAGAATAATAAACATCTACATAGAAAACGAGCGCACATGCATAAATTAGATATGTATATGCATGAAATTTACATATCTAGAGGTAGTAGCTTCTCATATTCCCCTCCAGTAACCAAGTGGTCAAGTGTGCAAGACATTTAATATTTGGAATTTCTAGACCAAGTGTGTTGTAAATAAATTATTGGAACGACATTTATACTTGTCAGATAATTCCTGAAGCAAATGAATTTATCAAGAAGCAGTTCTTCGTAGGTTTCCGGCGATGACAGTAGAAGAACTGCCGAAACGTTGGATTGCGTAAATCCTTCAAGCGACTGAAATAACCCAAGTAGTATTCCATAATAAATTATTTAATGTTATTGGTTTGAATTATCAATTCTTGATTTCTTATGCTCTAGATTTGAAATTAATTTACGAGGGTGAATGAATAAAAGGAATTCGTCTATGTTTACCAAAAGCCTCTCGAAAAAACCGAGTTCGAAAACTGAAGATGTGACAGGATTAAGAACCTCATATTTGACAAAGAAGCTATGGCGAGAAACATTTTTAAAAATCTGTAGGAAAATCTAGTAAAAATATTTCAGTTAAATATTCGTTATAATAAAAAAAACACAAAAATGTCGAGGCTGTGCTGTATTTTATTTCAAACCTACTACTAATTCCGATTAAATGCCAACTGTGCATAAAAATGTTCATTATGTAACATAAGTATATTTAATTTAAATTTTCTTTTTAAATGTAATTGGAATAGTTTAAATGAGTAGTACATTGACTGTGAACGCAAAAATATGTAGGAAATGTGAAACTGTCAATGGCAATTAAAAACTATTGTAAAAGGAATGTGAAATGAGTAAATCAGTTTCAATACTTTGAAATGCAGTTAATTGTTTGCATCGAAAACGAGGCGGACATATTTGAGTGGCATTAGTGGGTCGATTGTTTGGACTCGAGACGAAGGGTGAAAGAGTAGTGAAGGAGTTGCAAAATTTTCATCATTTATCGAAAAATAACTGCGTATTAATTATTCTTGCAAGCTTAAATATAGCTTTTGAATAATCCATCAATACGGTGTTATAAGTGTATTAGCAGAATTGTTATTGTCAAGGGAGATTGATTCATTAAGTTTTATTAGGCTACTGATAAACAGTTCTATTGTTAAAAGAACGGTACCCGTCTATTCAGAAAATTATTAAGCAGAATAGAGGAAATAATATTACTTTATCAAATTTTAGGAAAGACGCTTTAGAAACGCTGAGGAACATTTCCATTTTCAGTTTAATAATCTATTGATTCCTTGCTATACAATATTCTATCAGCATATTTACACATTTACCTACTTCAATTATTTCTTTAATTTTATTCGTTAGTAATTTATCTCAAAAATAAAATTGCCAAATGGAAATTGGAATCGTTTCATTAATTTTATTTAAATGAAATTAGTATTGTCTCTCTGTCTTTTCCTCCTTCGCTCTCCCTTACAAAGTATAAAAATTACAAAATTAATTGAAAATTGAATTGAACCGATTTTTCTATAATTCATTAAAATTTAATGAAACAGAATGACACATTGAGAAATGTAAAAGTTATTATGAAAATATTTAAAATGTTAGTCTTGCTATCAAGTGCTTGTATAAAATAACACAATTTGCATTGCTTCGCCACTCATAAAGCAATTATTATATTATTAGAGGTAATTCTTATTCGAGTGAAGTGTGGAAAATTTCTATCTCACCTTAACTTGAGTTCTTTAGATTCTGAACGATAACAGTAATATAAAACTAATTCTGAGTACGTCTTTAATGATTATTAAAACTGCCTTTTCCTTCCTACTGAACCTATGCTGTTTTCAAAAATTACTTGTAGATTATTTTACATAAAATTGAACGATTGAAATCATGGTGATAATAATAATACTATCTTAATTGCATACACATATGTCCTAAATATTATATACAAAATATAAATATTTCATAATTTTAACAACATAGTTACAGTGTCTATGGTGCAAGTGATAAGTGCATGAGGAAAACATTACTGAAAAAGCAGCAGACATCTACTGGCAGGAGAAAGATTATATAATAGAAAACGGACTTCAATTCAGCTATAATGGATTTATAACATTGTGGTGAAATTTGTTTTTATATTTGATTTTGCGTGGATGTCACAGACTATATTGATTAAACTGAGCAAGGCCCAAAGACTTGTTTGGTTCAGATTAAGGAAGCATTGCGGATTACACCAATTACTGTAAGGGAACTATTTTGGATTTTAGCACTTCATTAGTTGATACAGAACGAGACTAGAATGATTGTATATAGTCTTCAGAATTTACAGCGTGTTTCAAAAAGAATATACGTGAATAATATCATATCTCCCTCTCTCGACCAATACATAAATGTATTGACCGACAAAGCAAGAACGCTTCTATCTTACAGATCGGAGACTATGTTTCCAGTGTATAATAGACAGAAACTTACATCAAGGCTTTATGCCAATTAAAGAATGTTAAAAATGGCAATTAAAAACTATTGTAAAAGGAATGTGAAATGAGTAAATCAGTTTCAATACTTTGAAATGCAGTTAATTGTTTGCATCGAAAACGAGGCGGACATATTTGAGTGGCATTAGTGGGTCGATTGTTTGGACTCGAGACGAAGGGTGAAAGAGTAGTGAAGGAGTTGCAAAATTTTCATCATTTATCGAAAAATAACTGCGTATTAATTATTCTTGCAAGCTTAAATATAGCTTTTGAATAATCCATCAATACGGATATTATTCACGTATATTCTTTTTGAAACACGCTGTAAATTCTGAAGACTATATACAATCATTCTAGTCTCGTTCTGTATCAACTAATGAAGTGCTAAAATCCAAAATAGTTCCCTTACAGTAATTGGTGTAATCCGCAATGCTTCCTTAATCTGAACCAAACAAGTCTTTGGGCCTTGCTCAGTTTAATCAATATAGTCTGTGACATCCACGCAAAATCAAATATTGGGTCTGGGAAAAAGTTCGTGGCGTTTTTCCCGATAGATGGCATTGGTTGCCGATAACTAAAGAACAACAAGTCACAGCGACACCACCGACGGCTCGTTTTTTAGATGACCTTCCGAACGTTAGTTTGAGCGTAGAAACATTGTAATCGGTGCAGTGGTTGGAAAGTTATTCGCACTTGAAAATGGAGAAGAATAATGAGAAATTTCGCTATATTCTGCAATATTATTATGATAAGGGGAAGAACGCTGCGCAGACTTGTGATAAAATTTGTGCTGTGTACGGTGAAGGTACTTTATCGAAATCTGTTGCGCGGAAATGGTTCGCTCGCTTTCGTTCTGGAAATTTCAATGTGAAAGATGAGTCACGCTCCGGTCGTCCAATCACTGAAAAATCTGATGAAATTCTTGAAAAAGTCCAACAAGATAAGCATATCAGCAGTGTCGATATTGGCATGGAGCTAGGCATTGACCACAAAACTGTTTTGAACCATTTACACAAAGCTGGTTACAAAAAAAAGCTTGACGTATGGGTTCCTCATGAGTTGAGCGTGAAAAACATGATTGACCGAATTAACATCTGCGATGCGCTGCTGAAACGGAATGAAATCGAGCCGTTTCTGAAACGTTTAATAACCGGAGATGAAAAATGGATTACGTACGATAATCGGAAGCGTAAAAGATCGTGGATAAAGGATGGTGAGCCGTCACAAGCGTTCGCTAAGCCAACATTGACGCCAAAAAAAATGATGCTGTGTGTATGGTGGTCCAACCAACTGGTCAGACGATTGATTCTCAACTCTACTGTGCACAAATAGAGAGATTACGCCAGGCGATTGAAAGAAAACGGCCCGAATTGATTAATAGGAAAGGTGTTGTCTTCCATCATGACAACGCCCGACCACACACTTCTTTGATGACCCGTCAAAAATTGAGAGAGTTTGGTTGGGAAGTTTTGATGCACCCACCTTACAGTCCGGATATAGCACCCTCTGACTATCATCTGTTTCGATCTCTGCAGAACTCTCTCAATGGAATTAAGTTGGTTTCAAAAGAAGCCTGTGAAAACTACTTGATTCAGTTTTTCGACCAGAAACCACAGAAGTTTTTCACCGATGGGATCATGGATCTACCAAAAAAATGGCGAAACATTGTCGATAATAATGGAGCATATTCGGTTTAAATGAATTCGTCCACGCGCCATGCGGGGACCAGTTGAATTTTACTGAAAAAACGCCACGAACTTTTTCCCAGACCCAATATAAAAACAAATTTCACCACAATGTTATAAATCCATTATAGCTGAATTGAAGTCCGTTTTCTATTATATAATCTTTCTCCTGCCAGTAGATGTCTGCTGCTTTTTCAGTAATGTTTTCCTCATGCACTTATCACTTGCACCATAGACACTGTAACTATGTTGTTAAAATTATGAAATATTTATATTTTGTATATAATATTTAGGACATATGTGTATGCAATTAAGATAGTATTATTATTATCACCATGATTTCAATCGTTCAATTTTATGTAAAATAATCTACAAGTAATTTTTGAAAACAGCATAGGTTCAGTAGGAAGGAAAAGGCAGTTTTAATAATCATTAAAGACGTACTCAGAATTAGTTTTATATTACTGTTATCGTTCAGAATCTAAAGAACTCAAGTTAAGGTGAGATAGAAATTTTCCACACTTCACTCGAATAAGAATTACCTCTAATAATATAATAATTGCTTTATGAGTGGCGAAGCAATGCAAATTGTGTTATTTTATACAAGCACTTGATAGCAAGACTAACATTTTAAATATTTTCATAATAACTTTTACATTTCTCAATGTGTCATTCTGTTTCATTAAATTTTAATGAATTATGGAAAAATCGGTTCAATTCAATTTTCAATTAATTTTGTAATTTTTATACTTTGTAAGGGAGAGCGAAGGAGGAAAAGACAGAGAGACAATACTAATTTCATTTAAATAAAATTAATGAAACGATTCCAATTTCCATTTGGCAATTTTATTTTTGAGATAAATTACTAACGAATAAAATTAAAGAAATAATTGAAGTAGGTAAATGTGTAAATATGCTGATAGAATATTGTATAGCAAGGAATCAATAGATTATTAAACTGAAAATGGAAATGTTCCTCAGCGTTTCTAAAGCGTCTTTCCTAAAATTTGATAAAGTAATATTATTTCCTCTATTCTGCTTAATAATATACGTATTACAAAGTATTATTTTGTCCAAACTATCGATCGCTGCGCCTCGGCTCGGCTATTGGAGAAATGAATACATAGTTAGTTTATTTAATTGTGGCTAGATGTCAGTTGTCTTCTGTTTTCCTTGGTAACCGTTATATGTATAAAATGGCTACCCCGCAGCAGAAATCATTTTGTGTTCTCGAGTTTGCGAAGTGAAATTTTGTGATTACAGTGCAACGACGCTTCAGGTTGAGCTACCAAATTGATCCTCCGAATGGGTGGAACATTCGCAGATGGTATCGACAGTTTCTAGTTACAGGATGTGTATGTAAAGGAGAGTCCTGGCCGCCCTCGTGTTTCTGAAGAAAATGTTGCAAGAATTCAAACTGCTTTCCAAAATCAACTCGTCGTGCCAGTCGGGAGTTACAACTGCCTACAACAACAATTTGGCGTGTTTTGAGACGTCGGTTGATTACGAAGCCGTACAAGTTACAGTTGTTACAAGCACTGCGTCCTGATGACAAACGGAAACGTGTGTGATTTTGTAACGAGATTCATGATGCTGTTGACAATGATAACACTTTCGCACAACGCATCATGTTCAGTGATGAAGCGACTTTCTATGTTAGTAGTCTGGTAAAGAAGCACAATGTTCGAATTTGGGGTCTATAGAACCCATATGCAGCCATTGAACATGTACGAGATTCGCCTAAAATCAATGTGTTTTTTGCGATATCCCGATCATCTGTTTACAGCCCATTCTTCTTTAATGGAAACGCGGTTAACGGTCAGCAGTATGTCGCTATGTTGCAAAACTGGTTGTTTCCGAGGCTGCACGAAGACAACTTCATTTTTCAACAAAATGGGGTACCCCCTCACTGGAGTCGCCAAGTGCGTGAATATCTGAATGAAACTCTACCGAACCGCTGGATTGGTCGTCAAGGAGCTGGCGACTTAGCATGTCTCAGCTGGGTTTCACGGTCACCAGATTTAACACCCTGTGACTTCTTCCTTTGGGGTTTCGTTAAAGACAACGTTTGTGTACCCCCACGTCCACAGAACCTGGAAGAGTTGAAGAATTGGATCCGTACTGCCATAACATCAGTGACGAAGGACATGCTTGCCCGAGTATGGGAGAAATTTGAGTATCGATGTAATATTGTTCATATCGTTGATGGAGGACAAATTGAACATAATCTGAACTTGAAAGGTTCGTAAATATGTGTGTAAAGTTTCATATTCGTATATCTTAAAGTTTAATAAATATATGCATTCGAAATACGTATATTCTTTTTGAAACAGCCTTGTATAATAAGAGTAATTACAGAGAAAATAGGTGGAAACGTATATCATATAACAAGAACAAATCTGATATGCGACGGGTTGAGGGCTATCTGCGGCACTGAGGAAGGTCTATATTCTTCAAACTCAAACGCTAACTATTGGTATCCATTTGGTAAATGTGCCTTTGCTCTCTAAGCAGAAGTATGTAGCATACTCCGGCACGTATGAGAAAACAACTGAAAATCTGTTGTTAATAGGCCTACCTGTATAAGTTCAGTCAGTTAAGCGGCATCGAAGGCTTTATCAGTTCGAGAAATTAATTTAAGGCGATGGCATTGACAGATCAAAATAAAGTAAATTTGTTTGTCAGAATACTATAGGATTGAAGAGAATGAGATAGCTATGAAAAAGAATGAAAATTTCTCGGACTGACATTGGCTCTGGAAGTAACTGAAAGTCTGACCTAGGATTGCATAACTGACTGGAATCTAGAAGAACATCGAGCCTACTGAGAAGAAGTATTCAGACGAAAATAAGGCAAACACTTTATTGCCAAACTATGGTAGAAAAGAACAATAGAACTGTGTTCTTGAGCAGTTATCCACGAATTATTATAGATTTAAAACTGGTCATGCAACGATAAAAGTATACTTATTTAAGATGGCTGTACGAGGGGAACTCTAGGTGCAGATTTTGTATATACTAGGGAACCAGATACAGCAAAATATGTATTGGAGACATTGGATTACATAACCAAATTATACAGAATATGAGTGCTGGAGACACTTGATAGAAATTTGTACAATCTACTGTAGGGTGTTAGATTATTGAAGCGAACATTATAAGCCGCGAGAAGTTGAACACAGAGATTCTAGTTAGATCACCTTGTTTTTTTAATAGAAAGGACAATATACCTATCGAATCACAAAATACTTACTATTACTTTTTCGACCCATAAAATAATTGACCACTGAAATATGTATATTGGTAGGCCACAAAGGGTTGCAAAAGTGTGGCAGTTGCTTTTGCATGAGTTTATTTACACAGCGTTTTTTATAACTCTGAATATACTGCTATATTCACGTGTTAATACATTGTACAGTATGCACCCAAATATTCCGTGAAGTACATCCATTTGAAACCACATATTGCCAATATTCAAAGTCTGTATTTGTACCAGGAGAGGTTCTAGAAGTTTGTTCACTTTTAAATTCCCATCAATAAAGAAAAGACCTATAAGTACAATGTCAACCACTTCAGCCCAGATGTTAACTCTTTCGTTATATTGAGTGCAAGTTAGATTTTGTACAAGATCATTTGTTCATGATCGATACCCATTGGAATAATATAATAGAATTTCAATAAATAGAAAGATATTAGCAACAAATCTATAATTCTGTGAGTTTACTGAAAAATTTAAAGGAAATCATATGAACATAATTTTCCTTAAAAAATAAAAATTTTCAAGGAAAATAACGTTCATTGTTCAATAAATTAAGTAGTTTCACAAAAAATCTATTGGCTATATACTTAATAAGTATAACATAAGCTACAACTCTTCAAATAACACTTATTTATTGTTAAACAACTCTACAAGCATCAAATAAGTTGATGCACACAAATATCATTCATTTTAAAGGAGAAGTTTGGTTGTATACTTAACAATATATTGACACGTTTGTTCAAAACCGAACATAGTAATATTAATCCCCCGTTCGGAGATATACAAAACTGGTTCGATATTTATTATAAACAAGTAAACATTTTTAGTAGTGCAAGAAAACACAAAGCACAAGATTATATGATTTTGGACTGTAATTGGAAAAATGTTATATTTTCACTTAAAAAGATAACGTAAGATGGATTCTGGTTGCTATATAGAACTTTTAGAAAGGATTCTTGTAGTAAATGAAGAATATATGTTATTATAAGAATCAATATCTGTTTATTTTGGAGTTTCTTTGAAAACCCTCTTTTGAGTATCTTTCGTTTAGCTTTAAGGTTTTCCACATCTACATTATATTTGGAAGATAGTGCGCATTTAAGGCTGACGATCCTTACAGTATTCCTAATTACAATCCTTTAGCCATAGTGAATAGTGTCTATATTGTATAGCCATAATTTGCATCCTTACAAAGGTCTTTGAGTAATTTATCCATGTATTAAACGGTACACATCTTCTGTTCAATATGCCTTTATGGAAAAGTTAATATATATACACATGTTAACTGCGCAGAAAATTTGTTCGCCAACAATGGTTACTCTTTTAATTGTACATTGCTATGATTGGTGTGTTATAGGGATTAAATTTAGGATTGCTAATTTTCATTATGTATATTAGCTATATTACTAATATTAATATCAGTGAAAAACGTTTCTGCTGATGCCTTGCAAATATGTCATAGTGTATCTGATGTGGACGATTGTGAAGCACTTTAGAAGGACTTTTCGACAATTTCTCATTAAATGTTAGTAAGTACAAAGTACCGATCCTTACTTGGAAACGGGCCCTAGTTTTATTCAATTGTTAATTAAACTCCATAAATTTGAATTGGCTTGAAGAAATAAAAGACTTAGGAGTCACATTCGACACTGAGTTAAAGTTTGCGGCTTGCGTGGTCAAGATCACTGTTACTGCAAGGAGAATTTTAGACTTTATTATCCGCAACTGCTGATCTTTTGCAAATCTCGCTTTGAGCATGCTTCGATTATCTGGGCGCCTTATTATTAGACTCATATAAGTTAAAGTGACATGGTATAACAAGATATCCAGAAGGAAATATGCATTAATCTACGATGTTTCGGAATCTGTATTCTTCTCGATTTAGATATATCTCTTCTATTGTATTATTTATATACAAACTGTATGAAAATCTTGTGAATTCTCCGTCAATATTGTAATATATTAAATATAACGATGCTACATTTTTGGACGCAATACGTTTATTGTGCTTATCCTTCTCACGCACCAATTACGTTTGGTGACTTACGTAATTGGTGCGTGAGAAGGTAAGCAGAATGTAACAAACGTATTGTTGTTCTACAACTTTTATTATTTCTTGCAAAATTGTAATATATCACAACTGCTTACCTTGTGAAAGTACTGCTGATTACATACTAACAATATACATATTTGTTGAATCTCAAGCCATTTGCTCTGATTTTCTCATCGTACAAAACGGTTTCACATTTGAGATCGACAATTAACGTAAGATTTCAGAGGTTCCCAAACTTTAACAGTCCGTAGTGTACTTACAGGTTTAGTATTTTGTCTCGGCGTCCTTGTCAAAATATGTGCACAGTGACATAAATCTGGCACAAAAATGAAAACAGTGAAGAGAAACCTTTCAATATCTATTAAAATTGAATTACAAAGAACCATCAGATTAAATATGAAAATTCAAAAAATATGAAACAACTGATGAGAACCTTCAACGACAAGTAAGTTAATGTGATGGGAGGACTTGCTGAACGCCACGCATTTGATCAAAACACGGAATAAGGTTTGACACTGCTACTCTCATTTTTTCCTCCACAGCGATTTATCCTTACAGCTATTGAATCTACAGTTGGATATTCATTTTTGATTGGTGTCCAAAGTAAATTAGAAGAAGTAAGTTTTGTTTTGAGGTTGTTTTTGCAAAAGAACTCGATTAGATTCTCTTCTTCCTGCGAAGTGAATTCTGATGGAACTTGGAAAAAGATCTTAGATCCCCGCGAATTTCTCGTCATTGTTTCTTTCAAAGTAGTTTGCAAACAATCAGTGAGTTTTCTTGAAAAGGGACAGTAAGTCTTGTGAAAGCCACGTCCTTGCGAAATTCAGGGAAACAATGTTGACTATTATCCTCATTGATTTTTCTTATATATAACTGCAGCTTCTTCCCAACCGCAGCAATCTTCTCCAAAAGCTCAAAATATGCATGTTATTGTCTTACAGCGGCAGATTCAAGGCATTCAGCTTGTCAAGTATATCGCACAAATACGTTAGTTTCAGCAAAAAGTCAGGTCCGGCAATGTACCTGGAGTTTTCATGACCTTCCTCTTATAGCAAAGTTTGAATTTCTTAACGTAACTCTGAATTGCAGTAGTACAGCAAGACAATGTATTCAGCTGCCATGTCCATGCTTAACGTGTTGAAAAATCTGGCTTTCGGCGGCCTAGGTTTCATGTAGTTTGCTAAGTCTACGCCACGTTAGGACATGTGGTATTAGAATACCAAATTCAATTGAGATCTCACCGAGTGTGATACAAGTGCTTCCCTATGGATGGCGCAATGGATGCATAGAGCATACAGTGCTTTGCTGCGAATAAATACCTGTAGGATTTCAGGCGACCAGACATTGATCGAGTTTCATCAGTACACATACCGATGTACTTTTCCCAACCCAAATCATTTTCGGTTATAAACTTGTGAAGCATTTCAAATGTCTTGCACCTCCAATAATTCTTTTACAGAATACAAGGTTTTCAACGATAATATCATTATCCCTATGCGTCTTTGTTACTGTCAGTAGTCTCATCAAGTTGCAGACCAAATTCTGTGCCTTTTACTTTCTCTATTAACTGATCATTGAGATGCTGAGCTATATAATGAAGTCTTCGACTAATAGTGTTGTTGGACAAAAATACCTTTAAAATTAATTTTGCTGCCGATTCTCCCAGTCTAATGTTAATCATATCGAGAGCAGTCGGTAGAATAAACTCTTTTGCAATAGTGAGGTTCTTCAGACTTCACTCCTCTGTATGTAACCTTAAAAGATCCTACTAGTAGTGTACTGCTTGGTACTGAAGCTTGTTTGGTAAACATTATTTCCTGCTTTTGCAAATCATGCAACTTCCTACTAAGAATTCGAGAGATTCGCCATTCGAGGTGATTGGTGTCGATATGCCTCTTTAGAATACTTAGGTGCTAGAATTATTAAACAAGGCACGCGCTGCGACCTTTGTCTACTTCTACTGAAATAAAGTCAAATCTAAAATAGTTATTATCGTATTTACGATATTTCCGTTTCTTTGCTATTCCACCAATTATCGATGCTCGATCACTCTTACTTGAACTGTTAACTTGCTTATTTAATAAAAACCTTTTCATTTTCCTGTAACTTTAAACAACACAAAATGACCCAATGCAACAAAGTGGGCGTTCCCGTCATAGCTGGCGTGTTAAAGCAGTTTACTTCTTTTCTCAGATGTTTACTCTTCGCTTGTTTTTTAGGAACTGAATTGGTTCGCTGAAATTGTGCCGTATTTATACTAGCTGGCCTACTTACATAGAACTTTCGCGAAAGTTGGACACTGTCCGATAGTGTGCTGTATAGGCCTACTAAAAGGTTGTATAAACTTCACGAAAACTTCATAATTCTCTGGAATATCCTACCTGCTTCGAGAATGTTTCATATCTTTCTATCAAGTTCTTCTAGATCTGGTCTAGATGTTCTAGAAAGTTCCATTAGTTTCTAAGACGTTTAGAAATGTTCATTCTAGAATATTCCAGACAGTTATGTCTCTCTGCGTTCGCAGGAGTACTACGTGGCGCACATTTAGGGAACATCTGCCCTATATTAAACTTCCTTAATTTCCTGTTTTTCATGGCCTCTTTTATCTTTGTATTTTTTGCGGCATTTTTTGATTTTCTCCAGATTTCTCGTAGTACCTGATTGTGATCAACATTTTTTGCTACCATGGTTTTTGTGATTTTTGTTTCTTCAACGCCTCCTTTCCTTTCTGCTTGTTGATTCACTTCACATGTTCATGTAAATAATTGCACTCACATCACTTGACTCTTAACTCCTACAGAATTTATTCCTTATTCCATTTAAAATTCGTTAAGTGATTTTTAAATAATATTATAACTTGCTTTTATGCCGTTGTCTTGATTATTATAACGCGTTATAGTTTTGTATTGTAATTAAGTTGTATGTCCATTTAATTCATAACAAATAATAAATATTTGTTCTACTTATACATCAATATACTTTACAAATTACTTTTCAACTCTTTCTTGCCTTCAGCCTTTTCCTTCATTCCATTTTATATTTTTAAATATTATCTTCAATTATTCCTTAAATACATATTTCTCGATAATAATACTAATTCATTTATAATTTCATTTCATCATCATATATCTCTATATTTCACATATATTCACCTTTAATTCTGTAAAATACCATTTCAATAACATTATTAAGATCTTTGTTATCCTCCCTTTTAATGTATAAATAAATTAGTTTGTTTGTAATCATTTCCGCTTTATCTCCCATTTTATATTCATTTCATTTTCTTTGAATCTAATATCATATTTCAAATGTTTTCTTTAGTTACAAAATAATTGTAAATAATAATTTGATATTCTGCATTTTCAAAAACAAATTCTGTAATTTCTGTGCATGTAATGGTAAGTATGTATATGAATTCGTCTTGTAAAATTTAGTATTTGATCTTGTTAAGTGAATGTGCTATATTTGTATATCCATCCTTATTTTTAAGTTGTTCGATCTATGTATGTTTAGGGTAAAATTTTTTTATTTGAGTTTAAATTTGTAAAAGCTGTTTTCTATATTTGATTAAATGTCACATTTGTGTAAAGTATCTCATAATTTTCTTTCTTTGATAATCAACAATTTCATATATTAATTTTTTTGATCCTCCTCCATTTCCACCCATATCAATCTTACATTATAGGTTCTATTTATCATGTCCACTGCTTTGAAATTTTATTTCAATGATTTTCTATATCTTCGTATTTTTTCCAACATATCAGTCTTCTCTGTATGAATTTATTCAGTTATTTTGTTCAATATTGTAATTGTTTTTTCTGTTTGTCACTGTGTATCTTTTCATTTCTATTTTGTGAGGTTTGTTTGACTTTTAATCTTATTTATTATTTAGGATATCTATCTGTCCGTTTCCTTCTATATTTGGTTTTATTTTCTGTGGATTATTTAATATTTCTATAATAATTTACTTTATATGGATCAAATTCTTGTATTCGATTAGCTAAATTATTTATTAATTCTTCCTTAATATTATCCAGACCTTGTTTGCATTCCATTTTATTGCTTTGTACTTTTACATCAATTATATTCATATATATTATGCCTTAGCTTGGTTTCCATAATAACTTCTGTTTTTACCTTCTCTTCTAAATCTCTTGATTTACACATTTAATTGTTCTTGGAAATTTTCTATCTCTTTTAATTTTGTATTTTAATTTCTCCTGTTGTCTTAGTAACTTTTGTTTGTTGTTAAATAATTCCTTTAATATTTTATCATGTTATATTTTCTCCTGTTGCTCTTCTAACTGCTTTTTTTCTAAATGGGTAAATAAAATACAAAACTTATTTTGTTCTTCTTTCTCTTTCTGTTTTGCTTATTCTTGCTTCTGTTGCAATTTACTCATAATGGATTATATTACTCTGCACTCTTTCATGTTTTCTGATTTTTCTCCCATTAGTTCAATTTGCTTCTTTTCTACCTTTTTTTCTATTGAAAGCAGTGAGAATATCTCTATGTTTGAAACATTTAAGTTCGCGTAAAAGAAATCCAAGTGTTAACGTTATTCCCAGAATATTTTCCTTACAAAAACATACATTTCTGTACGTACTTTAAAAGTCAATAATATATTTGATTGAATTAATAAATGCGATTGCTATTAAAAAATTAGTTGCATCAATATATTTTTTCATAAATCATCTCTATGGACAGAAGTGTTTTTTTTATAATTCAATAGCTTTCTACAGAAGTTAACTTAGCAGCTTTACCAAAAAAGGTGTAAAGTTCCCGGTATGGCGGTGGATAAATCAATCCTTATTATGCCGCCGAATATAAAAAATAAAACATTTTATTTTGAACAATGCAAAAACAAGAGAGAAGCAATTTCATAAAAGGCTCCTCTAATGGAAATAAATGTACAGTATAACTGTAATTAATCAATGAAAAACTCGTTTATATGAGCAGATACTAAAAATAATATAAAGTGACAGGAGATGGTTAAATTGATCTATTCACGCTTCCATTTTACCATTTTTGTATATGTTGTTTGGGGGAGTTTTGGAAATATAAATTAATTTATTCGTTCTAAAACTATTTATGGTAAGGCACCTTTCTAATAGAAAGAGAGCCCTACTTTTAATTGGATTCGTAATATTATAGCTCATTGTATATATTAGATCCATTAAAAGACAGTATAACAGTATTAGAATGTTGCAGAAATTGAGATTATGAAAATGGCTTTATTAATGTAGTAAAAAGTAACTAAAAATTGTATACAAAAAATCTTAAACAATTATTAACATTTCTCGTCTACAAAGAATAGTTGATTCATTCATTATAAACAAAGTATTTACAAAAGCAACCACATATACATACATATAAGGTTACTTGGTATATGCTAAATATATAATCGCTTTAAGCGACGAATAATATTTATCGAAAAAACTTTATCAATGTTTACTAGTTCGTTCAGAGAATATCCGAACTATTTTGAGCAAGAAAGAGAAAATATAGTCAGATATACATATAAAAGTACAATACCGGGAATGGGCAGGGCTTAAAAAGAGGTAAACTGCAGACAGAAATGGTTAGAAGAATAAAGAATTGGACTTGATTTCAAAGAACTAAGAAGAAAATGATGACTTTTGACATAGATTTATTTAATGAGGTTGATTATTTCCATTTACTTGGTTGTTATACTCTACACTTCGTTTTCCAGTTATGTACATTTACAGTGTTTATAACTTTTCACACTTTGTTTCACCATCTTCTCATAAACATGAGTATGTGAATACTAAAAGAATAAATATGTTATAAGAGCCTATAAAGGCGAAGATTTACGAAACAGCAAGGAACAAAGTAACATATAATATATTTTCAAAAAGAAGAAATAGCGACAATAGAGAAGACTATGCAAGAAATCGAAGGTCGGTACGTGAAAAAAGGAGTATGCGAGATACTTGAATATAGAAATCAAGAAGGAATAATTGTTAATCGGCAATAATTTAGAGAAAACCGAAAAGCGTGGAAAAAAAATTTGAAGAGCTATTAAATGGAGAGAACGGGCAAGTGTAAATCCGACGAGGGTCTAAAGACAGAGAGAGATGACAGACTAAGACACAAGTCGATGAACCCGCAGGCACTTAAACTGGAAAAGTAATAGACCCTTTGAAACAGGAATGGGCACCTTTGACATGTTGTGGGCCAAACTTTAATGTGCAAATACGTTCGCAGGCCGCGTTTAAAAGTAGTGCATTTTAAAGTAGTGTTCATAATTTTTAGCGATAGATATTAGACATGAAATAATACGACAATTAATTAAAATAACAAAATGAAATGAAAAAAATAGGTACAACATTATAATTAAATAGTTAAATTTGGAATTGTTACAAACTATGAAAGTTAAATAGCGACACCGAAATCAATGAGACACATCCATCGATGTTTGGATGAATTCCACTGATACAAAGACGTAAAGAATTTTTCAAATTATTGTCAGTCAGCCTTGTACGATATTTTGATTTATTAACTTTCATCATTGAAAAGAACTGTTCGCATTTATAAGTACTACCAAACGCACAAATCAATTTTCTTGAGAATCTTCTATGCTGCGGAAAATGGTCTTCTTCGAGGTATTTTTTGGTGAAATCGCACAACTCCATGTCTTCAAATTTATATCTTAGGAATGAGTTTTCTTGAATCTAAATCAATTCCATTTGCAAGTGTATTGGAGTATTTTGTACATTACTTTTTGTTGGAGTAGCAAATAAATGGAAACACTCTTCCATGTTTTTGAAATCACTAAATCTGTTCGAAAATTGCTCCGACAGTAACTTGAGTTTTTCAGCATATTGAGTATAAGTAATATTTTAATACGAAGAGAGCGTGGTGAAATGGTAACTGCTACCAGACAGTGCCTCCCACAAGCGGATTTTGTCCTGAAACGCTTTCAAATGGCTGTACAAATCATTTACAAACTGTCCTTGTTTTTGAAATTTCAAATTTAAATCATTCAAATAACCTGTAAGGTCGATCAGAAATGCTAAGTCACATATCCATTTTGGGTCACTCATTTCAGATAGTGATTTATCTTTTATTTGCATGAAGTCTGCTATCTTATTTCTAAGCTTGTAAAATCGTTTAGCATTTTCTCGTTGCTTAGTCATCTGACTTCACAATAACATGTTACGTAGTCATATTCGGCTAATATTTCATCCAAAAACGCCTTGAACTGACGATCGTTAAGCCCTCCGGATCGAATAAAATTGATGGTTTTTACTACTTCATTCATAACATTCTAGACTCGAATGGACTTAGAACACAAGCTCTGTTGATGGATAATGGAATGAAGGACTATCAAATCATCTTTTTGCACATTTAATTCAGTTGCTTTTTTATTCAAAATTCCGATGAAACCTTTACGTAAGCCAACCATAGAAGGTGCACTATCTGTGCATACTCCAACTAATTTTGACCATGGCAAGCCAAAAATTGTGAATACTTTTTGAATTTCATTAAAAATGTCCTCTCCTGTAGCGGTTCCTTTTAAGGGCTGTAAAGCAAGCAATTCCTCAGTAACAGTGAACTCTTTATCAACACCTAAAATAAATATAGCCAGTTGAGCTGTGTCAGACAAATCGGTGCTCTCGTCTAATGCTATGAAAAATGATTCAAAACCAGCCATACGGTCAGTCAATGTTGTTTTTATATCATTAGCCATTATTTCTATACGTCGGGCAACAGTTCGTCTTGACAAACTAATTTTTTCAAATTAATTTTTCTTTTCAGGACACAAAACACTGCAAACTTCTAACATACACTCCTTGATCAATTCTCTTTCGGCAAATGGTTTTAATGATTTTGTTAGTTTTGAACTAATTATAAAACTAGCTTTCACAACATTATCAAGTTGTGTTCTCTGTTCATGAAACATTTGCTGCTGTTTTTCCAAATTTGCGTTCTGGATTTTGTCTTTTCTTATTTGTCCTGTCAGTAAGTGCAGCGTAGGATGCTTAGTTGAGTAATGCCCTTTTATATTGAATTCTTTCATCACTGAAATGGATTCATTACACAGCAAACAAATAGGCTTACCATTGTGCAAGATAAAAAAGGATTCATCAGTACATTTTTCTTGAAACTGGCGACCCTCTGCATCTACTTTTCGTTTCTTTCCACCAGACATCATTTTCGTTTACTTTTCGTTCGATAAACTTAATAACAAAATATAGGTAATTAGTAAGCACTCAAGATGCTCACAAAGCAAATTGACGGCACTAGCAGTGCGCTAGGATATCGCTTGTCGAAATTTTCACTTCGGTAGCTCAAATAGAACTGAACTCCGGGCCATCCACCCGCTTATATAGGCAAAATGAAGAAATGATCTAGAATAGTCTAGTGTAGAGCAATTGAGAAGCAATAATCTTTTGTTGCGCCGCCTGTGAGGCGGCAAACATCAAAGGCTTTGATGTTTGTCGCCTCACTCTTTCGTGATCGCCGCCACTCGGCTTGCTCGTTCACTTGATTCCGTGAGTATGAGTAGTTAGTGTAATATTCTTTTTTAATTGGCTTCTTCGAAATGTCTCGCGGGCCGGTTGCTGCCCACATATGCTTTAAAAGATGGTAAGCATGCGGGACAGAATAGAGTGACAGCAGAGGTAATAAAAATGTATCATTTGTTAATTTTGAGTTGGTGTTAAGGTAGTGGTACGCGTATTAGACTTATTTTTAACTGTAAATATTAGTATCTGGTATATGTCGGTGACGTCGATCTCATTACGCAAACTAAGGAAAATTGAAAAAAATTTTTAGAAGAAGAGTCAAAAGTACATAGACTAAAAATTAATGAAAAAAAAACAAAATATATGAAGATGGGGCAGTCAAGTTAAGAGGAACAAAGTATATGTATTTGAGAGAGTCAAGCAATTCAAGTATCTGAGTGTTGGGGCGATAGAAAAATAATAAATAGAAACAGATAAGAGACTGACTAGAGAAAGTGGAGGGGCGATGGCCATTTACAAGATATTGAAAGCAAAATATATGTTGAGGAAAACAAATATCAGATTATATTAAGCAATCATATATATACTTATGTATATACAAACAGTAATCTGTGAATGTCAGACAAGAGGTAATGAACAAAAGAACTAAAAATAGATTGCAGGTGTATGAGAGAGACTCTGCGGAGACTCTTTAGTGGCACAAAAATAAATGGAGAATGAAGAAAAGGAACGAAACGTGAGTTACAAGTATTTTTCAAAAAACCAAATGCGACACAGATTGTAAGATAAGCTGAATAGGATATACCAACCGAATGTCAAATAATCCCTGAGAAAAGACGGTAGTCAGTCAGAGAATGGGTACTAGTAGAAGGGGCAAACCAAAAAGAGTGTGAATGGAGGCAATCAAGGAAGATTCGGAGAATATTTACGTGAAGAACTGGAAAAAGAAAACATGTGATCCCAAGAGTTGGAGTAAGATAGTAAAAAAATAGGCCGAGAACTGAGAAGAAATACATAAGTAACTTTAAACATATTTTATGTATGTATGTCCGTCCAACACAACAAATTCCAGTTTGTTCTGTTAGATAATAGAGCTCATTATTATTATTCCTGCGGTAATTCGTAATAATAATTGATCGTGCAATAGGTTAGTCCCCATATTATTTCACACCGATAATACGAGAAGCCATAAAAATATAAAAAGTAACGAATAATTTACACGAACGGGATAAATACTGACAAAATTTAGGCGATACGCCTCATCTGAACTGAAACTAAAATATTCTACAGTGACCCGTTAACAGCTACCCATTCTATGAGCTCCATCACACGAACAATGTTTCAAAGACGCTATAAACGTCGCAATCAGTTTTCACTAGTTTTATTTAAGGTAGAGAAGAATTACTTGCTGCAGATGGCAGCAGGGGACTGACAAAAACTAGCTATCCTTAAATGACTTTAACAATGCAGGTTAATCCCAGAAATCAAGAAAACAAATTATTTCCTCAATAATCTGTTTTTTTTTTCATTTAAAGTTTCATATATATTAAATTTGGATTCTGTAATACAAAATCTAAACGACTACAGTTTGCATTTTGCAGTTATACATGTATGTGTATATACATTTATCTCTCTCTATCTGTCTGTGTGTATGTGTGTTTGTGTGTGTGTGTGTGCTCGTGTGTGTATTCATGTACATATAATATGGAATGTTTCACTTCTTTGAACAAAAATTTCTGCATTTGCAATCGTGAAGCCATTGAAATTTATGATACGATCTAAAGTGCACCGTGCATAAGTAACGGAATTCATTTTTAATGATTCCTTCATTAGTAGAATAACAGTGTTGTGTTTTAATGGATTCTCTTCACTAGATTTATGCATTACAGGCAAAGTGTAGTGTCAGGGTTTCTAACCCTAATGAATTACTCGTCTAGTAATTTTTGCCAAAGGCCTGACCAATTGTGACTTCATGTGTATTAAAACAGCTTCATCTCTTTACTTTTATTATATTTCCGACTCCAGTCTTTTTTTATTTAATCCCCTTCTCTTTCGAGTTCTAGTAATTCCATTTTTTTTTTATTTTGGGTGTTATTTTTTAGTGACGCACAGTATAGTTTGAAAGTTGTTTAAATTTTCTAAAGTTATACATTTTCATTTCCAAAATAAAAAAGCAATTAAATATAGAAGTTATTTTTGTGAATTACTTTTTTTATCCTATTTTAATGTACTTAATTATATAATTTATAGTTATTTGAATAAATAACATAAACATCGAAATCGGCATCATGTGCAATTATGTATTATTAAATAACGTTTAAAATTAATTAAAAGTTGCTCTAGAGGATATATTTGGTATAATTAATTGCTATATAAATATTAAACTAACGTAAATAAGCGAAAGTAATTGATATATGCTTCGAACTCATGATATTTGTACATTGTAATCTTTTTTGTAAAATTAAGGTAAATAAAATATTTTAATGTTAAGCAAAAATCAATTCGTAAACGTGTGAAATGAAAATTCCTCGATTTAAAGAAATGAAGGTTAAATAGGCTATTAAGTTGACTCTCTTGTCCCTAGTTTATATATATATATATACACGAGGCATGTTTCCAAAGTTCTGGGAATTACATATAATTTTGTTAATTTTCGTCAATATTACAATGTCGTTTTTCAACATAATCTCCATTTAACTAAATACATTTATCCCAACGATAAACTAATTTTTTTAAGTCGTCCTCAAAGAAGTTTTTCGGTGTCAGTTAAACTTTCAAATCGAACACCCCGTAAGGGTTTTTTCAAATCTGGGAACAGATGGTAATCACTGGGTGCAAGATCCGGGAAATAAGGTGGGTGCGGCAGCAATTCCCATCGTAAATCGTTCAAAACATACTTCGTTTTTCTTGCGGTGTGTGGTCTTGCATTATCCTGTTGCAATAACGGACGTTTATGCAACTTTCCAGGCTGTTTTTTGACTAGTGCCTGTCGCAGTGGTCCGGATAATAAATTTGAATAATATTCTGCATTAACTGTAGTACCTCGCGGCAGATAATCCATGAAAATAATCTCTTCGCAATCCCAGAATACAGTAAGCATTACCTTTCCAACAGACGGAACTGCACGCGCCTGAAGTGGAGGCCCTTTTTCAGGTTTGCGCCATTCTTTGGATTGGCTTTTCGTCTCAGGATTGAAATAAGGAATCCACGTTTCGTTAGTGGTTATTATTCGTTGCTAAAATTCATCACCGTAACGGGCTAACAGCTCTTGAAGTTGAGACAAGTATCGGACTTATTAAGTTTCTGTTCTGGTCCCTTGCTAACGCCCAAACAATCATGCAAGATGTCATGAATTTGTCGTGTACCTATTCCTAGGTGTACACTAATTTGACGAATAGTCATTCGCCTGTCGTCTTTCAGTAGGTTTTCGACGGCAGTAATGTTTCTTTCATTTACCGACGTGCTTGGCCGCCCACTGCGTGGATCGTCTTCTAGTGATGTTCTACCGGCTTTAAAACGATCGATCCACCGATAAACAGTACTTTTGGATTCTGCAGATTCACCAAATACTCCTTGCAGACGACTAATAATTTTTGACCTTTTAGCATCTTCTTTCCACAAAAAGAAAATTATCGCTCTTTGAGATTTTGCCGCGTGTTCCATGGTTACAAACACAGTGTCACTAAAACGCATCTAGATCAGTCGAATACCTGAATCAGACTGAACAATGTTGCACAAGACAGTTGCATAAACATGTCAAGATTTGTTTGGCATCAATAACATTGCGTATAAGTTCTGTGTTATTTAATTATAGCACCAATTCCCAGAATATTGGAAACACCCCTCGTATGTATATATATATATATATATATATATATATATATATATATATATATATACATCCGATAATGGGGCTGTGCACTTCTTAGAAGTTCTTTTTGTCCATTTCACACTTTCTGGATTATTCGGTTCCATGCTTTTCTATATTTTGTTTTATCTTGACAGATATCGACACCTGCCCCTTCGTAGATCTTCCAGTACATCTTCTAACGATTTCAACCTCCGTCTACTTATTTTCTTCCAACTAGGTGCCCAGACTATTGGTAACTTAATTACAGACTGTTCTGTCTTCTATATATACTTCAGCAAATTTTCTCTGTCACTATATTTTTCTCACTATATTATCATAATTACAGCACGAAATTAAATCAGAAGGTATTCTGCTTTGATTTCTTGCTGTAATTCGTTATTTGTGCTGGGTCTGAATTAATCTTGTGCTATTTTTACTGGAACTGTTATTGTTAACATATTTTTTGTTCTAACATTCTGAATTTTCCTCATCTTCATTTAGTCATAGTCATTCATAGCTCCCATTGAATGCATTTATACAGGTTTTGAAAGCACAGGAACACGTATATTGAATTTATTCTATAAAAATCAGTTTTTAATTTAAAATTTAATATTTCGAAGTTGTATATAAACGTTCCAGAATCATACCTCCAGGATTGTGACCTAATTTCGATGATGTAACAAATTTTCTTAAAACGGATAGTTTTTCGAATATTATATCAGATATTGTCGTTAAGGAAATCAGCTGTCTTCAATGAAAAATTAATGATTTAGAAAACGAATTAGTGATTCTCAAAGAAACTATCACGTAACTGATTCATATGTTAAATAACTCTAAATATAATAAACCCCTCATACTCCGGCGAACAAAGCACCTTTGGAAAATAAAAGAAGTGTCTCATTTTCTGATGCTGCTAGAATCCATTTCGGCAAAACAATCTGAGTTACAAAAACCGAAAAAATTAATAAAGTAGGATACAGAGGGTTGTCAAATAATGATTATTGACGGGGAAAATAAATGAAACTTGAAAACTGTAGTTGAAAGAAAGAAAGTAGAATTTATATGAGGTAGTGAATCATCTTCACATTTATAATCTTGAACTAAATACAACTAATGAAATCGTCCTTAGTTTCTCAATTTCAAAGTACATTGAAGAATTTGTGTGTGAAAAATTACGGAGTGGATATCCTGATCGATACTCGTCTTTTAAATTGTCTTTCCCCAGAAAGCTCTTGGAAGAAATCACTAAACTAGAATTCTAGCCAAAAGATGTACGTATTAATCGCTTTTAATTTCACCTAGCGAAGAAAAAAGGAAATGACTGATGCATTGTTGTATTATGCATCAGAATATTCAATGTCTCAGAAATAAAATATCTGAACTCGAAGTAATAATTAATAGCAATTATACCGAATGTTTTATTTTCAAGTGAACATTGGCAATTCCGTGGAGAATTGGAATCTATTCATTTAAATAATTATAAGTTAGTTTCTTTTTCTTGTCGCGCAACTTATCATCATCTACATACTCTAAGAGTGAATAAAACGTCGGAATGATATCACGCAGTTGATTGTGGTCAATACTATTACAGCGTTAAACATAATGAGTACTGGAGTATGGCTTTTTTTGCACTATACGAGGGAGCGTTCTTATATTCGCGGAATGAGCGGGTTGTAGAGGGGTGAGTAGGCGCATTGGGGGCGTGGCCTGTGCAGCGACTCATGATTAGTATAAATACGAAGTTTCATTGTTATTAGACAGTTAGTCTTTGAGCTATCGTCAACCAAGTAACATAATCAGGAGTGAAAAGTGAAATATGGAAAAAATCGAATATCGTGCCGTTATAAAGTTCCTTACCAGGCAAGGAAAATCAGTCGCGACCATAATGAATGATATGTCATTGGTTTACGGCGACTCTTGTCCAGGAAAAACCATGGTGTACAAGTGGCATAGTTTATTTGAAGAGGGCCCGAGGCCGGGCAGGAGCATTGAGGCCGGGCAGGAGCATTGAGGTGACCACGCCAGCACTTATCCAAAAAGTTGAACAAATTGTACTCGAAGATGCTCGACTGAAGAAGAAACAACTCGCAGAAATGGTTGGAGTATCCGATACAACAATTTTTAAAATCCTACACGATCATCTCGGCATGTCTAAGGTCAGCGCAAGATGGGTGCCGAGAATGCTCACGCCGCCGCAAAAACAACAGCGCGTAGAGTGTTCGCGTGCATTTTTGGACCTCTGTAATGAAGACAAGGATGGTGTATTGAGTGGAATTGTTACTGGAGACGAAACTTGGGTTCATCATTATGAACCTGAGTCCAAACAAGACTCCATGCAGTGGCATAAAAAGGGCACAGCACCTCCCAAGAAATTTAAAGTGTCACAATCAGCTGGGAAACTCATGGCAACGGTATTTTGGGACTCGGAAGGAATATTGTTGATTGATTATAAAGATAAAGGTGTTTCTATAACCGAAGAATATTACGCTTCAATATTAGAGCGACTAAAAGAAGCCATTAAAGAGAAAAGACGGGGAAAATTGACAAAAGGTGTTCTTCTTTTGCACGACAACGCGCCCGTCCACAAGAGCCGCGTTGCGTTAGCTGCCCTGCATAAGGTGGGCTTCGAAATTGTGAATCACCCACCCTACAGCCCAGACCTGGCCCCGAGTGATTATTACCTGTTTCCGAAAATGAAAAAAGAGCTGTGGGGTAAAAAATTTACTGCCGATGATGAAGTCAAGGAGGCAGTTTCGGCGTATTTTGCAGATAAAGAGAAATTATTTTTTTATGAGGGTATAAATAAATTAATTGAAAGATGTGAAAATGTATCCGTCTTGCAGGTGAATATATTGAAAAACAAAAATAATTTGGTTTTTTTATTTCCACCCCTTGTCCCCCATTCCGCGAATATAAAAACGCTCCCTCGTACCTACCGCGAACATCAGACTGCGATATTTTCTTCGAAAGTCTATCTTGAATGCTTGATTTTTTCAGGACGAAAATAAGTTTATTATTCTAGGGGGAAACTTTAATATTAACTTTTTATCTGCATCTACTGTAAAATAATAGTTATTATATATTTGTAGTACTTATAATCTTTACCATATAATAAATGTGTCAATTCGTATTTTTGACGATTCTGTTTCTTGCATTGACAGTTTTTTTTTTGTTAATTTTTTAAACGTGAATTATACTGTCTCTTCTACTGGCTATTGTATCTCTGATCGACATGGTCAATTATTAGATATATTAATACGAGTACAACATGAAACATATTCTAACAATGAACATATACACAAACTAAAATTTTGCGTAAATTCTCTTAACAAATTTAATTCCATGTTAGAGAACGAATCATCGCTCATCGTTTATGAATGTAATTGTTCAGACACTGCTTTTATGGCACTTCTCAAAATATTTATATACTATCATAGCATATGTTTCATCCCCATGGAATGTAAACTTAATAATATTTCAATTACAGTAGTTAAATGAAGAAACAATAACTATAAATCACCTTACTGCTTTTGAATAAAATTTGTAAGCAACTCTAACTATAGGATTTTAACGTTTATAAGAATCTTTATAAGGTCGAGTGTCTGATTATGTCATCCTCAAACAAAACTAAAACTCCAGCCTCTCCTAATTATGTTCTACTGTATAATACTTTCAACATTTCAGACTTATGTAATAACTTTCCAATGTTCTGTTCTGCCCTTAATAGGACTTTAAATCAACGTCCATATTTTTTTTACTTATCTAGCGATCCTCTCGTTTAACTTCCAAGGTGCTTACTAGCTCAAAATAAGTGCGGAGAGTAGGAGAGGTTCCCTGTTAATGTGATGTAATAGGACGCCACAATTTGGTAATCCTGAAAGCCGTAACCTGCTATTTCGAATTTAACAATAGTTCATTGGAAAGTAATTAACTCTTTTCACAAAATAAGTCTAATCACGTAATCCAAAATTGAATAACAAAATTGGCGTAAGAGTAGAAACTTGTTTGCTCTTGGAAATCTGATGTGGAAGAGAGCGAAAAGAATGCGCCATTTTCTTTTATAATCACAGGCAAAATAAAAAAGTGAATGCTAAGATTATGGCCAGATAATTACAAAACTATCCGGAAAAAATTCAATCAGTACAAAGACAATAATTACATGAATTGATTAATTAAATTCTATTAATCAAAATTAAAGTTTCAATGGGATCTATGATCGATCAAATAAAATCGGTCGTATTGATTATGAACTACGACGGACAGATACGAGAGGGCGTTAAGTGCACCAGAGAACAATAAAAGTACGATTTCTTTAATCATTTCTCAGTCGTTCAATTTTATATAATGAAATAAACAAATATCTGAAATATAGATCCACTTCTTTATTTATTTCTTATTAATTATAATGTTCAGGATACAGTAAGAAAATTAAGCTCTGAATCTTCCGTTTGTCACAATTTCATGTTGCACTTTATTTTAAAACATTCTTTGCCCTTTATCAGTTCAATATTATCGTATCTGATTAACTATTCTTTTAAAAAAGCTATTTTTCTATCAAAGCAAAGGTTTGTATAATTAAGCCAATATTTAAATGGCGATTGTAATGATCTGGGGTTACTATCGGCCTATTAGCTTATTTTAATCACTTATGGTTGATATATAATCCCTTTTCACATTAATTTTTTCTTTTCAGTATACGTATTTCGACAACTAAGTTGTCATCATCAGCAGATATGAAATTCCAATTTAACAGTGTCGCACTCTAGTAATTAGGAATAATCTTAAAATAGAAATTGATATTTTCCGAAAAGACACTAATGTTAATAGATTCATCACGGTGCATTCCAACTATAGCATGCAACAAAAGATGGCTTCTTTCAGTTTTGTCATCAATTATTTGCTTAGTTTCCAATTACCAGAAGTGAAATATGAAAAAGGTTTTGACATTGAAGTAATCAATGTATTAATTAGGAAGGCTAACATGAGAAAGACAAGTCGAGATACCACATGTCTGTCACTTCAAAGCAATCGAGACAAGCAATTTATATGTTTACATTTTCACCGTTTAACGAAAATTAAATAGTGTTTTTAAAGAGCGTGGTTTTCAAGTTACATTTCGGTTCAATAATTCCATCAAGTCCCTCTTAAGAAATGCAAAAGACAAAGTCGCGGACAACAAAAAATTGGGAATTTACGGAATTAAATGTCTAGATTGCAATAAACAATAATCAGCCAACAATCGTTTTAGCAAAACATGTGTTGAAAAGTAATCATAGTGTAACCGCAATTGTTTGCATTTGGTAAAGAATGTGTGTAATTATCGCGAATTAGATACATATGAAAGCATGTACATTTTGAAGCATAAGGGCCATGTGTTGTATATTGATATAAATCCTACCCATAACTCATCTCCCTGTGATCTCTTATACGATAGATAAGGGAGGGTATAATAAACGTATGCAGGTACTTTTCTTCTGGATAGTTTAAGAATAGAGTACAATTTCTTTAAGATTTATGTGAAAGGAATATACAGCATGCGTTTTGTCTTTCGACGGTACAGATTGTGTATGGAATTTGTTTCGTGCGGCTTTTTGCCATCGTTTGCAGGTGCGACACTGTTTTATTATCTGCTGTTGATGACAACTTAATTGTTTAAACACATGTACACAATACGAAAATTAATGTGGAAAGGGGTTATATATCAACCTTAAGTGACTGAGTTGAGTTAAGCAACTACAGGCTCCATCAAATTTATCTAATTAGCTTATTATCAGTTTTTGAAAAACTTTAAAATTCATCATAAATAAAAAATGAATAAACTATGTACCTACAAATAAAGGCACTGATACGACATCGTTTGCCTTTTTAAACGCCATTCATGCCAATTTAAAAGAGAGTATTCCCTGCCTTGGTACATTTATTAACCTCTCAAGAGCTTTTGATTGTGCTGATTATGAAGATTTGTGAAATTTTCCAAATTATGGTTTCAATATTATCTTTCCGAGCGTAAATAGTTATGCTACGGGATGTCCAATCGACTAGTGGTACTGTTGGTGTAGATGTACCTCAGGGTTCTAAACTGGAACTTACTCTGTTCTTGATCTATATTTATGATATGTCATTCTGTACCAATTTTACTGATCAGATTACTTTATATGCAGATGACGTTAATATATTAGTGACCTTCGACAATATTCTGGAAATAAAGGAAAAAGCAGAACTTACTTTATTAAATAGTAAGTGTTGGATGGAAACAAACGAGTTGGTAATGAATGCCGCTTGGTTTATTTTCATAATAAATTCAAACATACTCTAGACATAGAAATTCAAGGGAAAAACATTCTGCTTCCGCCAACACAGTGGGAATTATAATTACTGAAAACTTAAAATGGTCTTCTCATATTGAATTTATTTTCAATAATGTACGAATAACTAGAACATGTTCACTTTAAGGCACCTTTTATCATTCCGACTTCGTATCGCGTATGGAATATCCGCTCATGCCAAAAGAATTTTTCTATTACAGAAAAAAGCCTCGACAATTATATATAATGAGAATTATATATAATTTAAAATATTGTAATTCTTGCAAAAATATTTTCAGGTCTAAGAATCTGTTATCCTTTTATCATTACTATATTCTGGAAACTCCCTTATACGTCCATAAACGTGCATTCGAACTTTCTATTAATAACCCTAGCCATGAATATAACACCCGAATTACAAAATAAACTTTCTATTTATTAGAAAGAATGTTTTCTTATGCGTTGTAAATTATATAATACATAACCATGCAAACTTGAAAAGTTGAATAGGCTCAAAGCTTTCAAATCAAGCGTAAAAGAATATCTATTATCTTTAAACTGGTATAGTATTAATGGCTTCTCTGTATAATCTACATTATATATTATAGTTTATTTAAATGTTGACATATTTCTAGCATGTATATATTGTTGTACTATGTTTATAGAAATAAATATAAAGAGTGTTTTTTTTGGAAGCAGAGAACTTTAAATTGGTAATACAGTTTTCTGTGACGATCTGACAGTTCTCGGTTGTTTTAGACTTTGGTTTGGCAATTCATGATGCATTTTATAGCACTTATTATAACTGTTCACCAGAGCGATTAATTCAAGCAACTATGGATCGTTTTCGCAATACTTTTACTCTGAACGATAATACGCATCCCCTAAGACGTCGTGCTGTGTCCATCCACTTTATGGAAAATTTTGCGTAAATATCTTGGCTTACGTACTTACAAGATTCAACTTGTACAGGCATTGAAGTCACACAATCATTGTTCGCGCAGTACATTTGGGGAATGGGCTGAAGGAAATATTGCTATTGATCCATAATTCCATTTGAAAATTTTGTTCAGTGACGAAGCACACTTTTGGTTAAATGGCTATGTCAGTAAGCAGAACTGTCGCATTTGAAGCGACGATAATCCAGAAGCCATTGCCTAAACACCATTACATCCAGAAAAAATCACTGGTCGGTGCACTTTATGGGTCGGTTGAATCATTGGTTCATATGTCTTCAAAAATGATGATGGTCAGAACGTTACAGTCAACGGTGAGCGGTACAGAGACATGATTACTAACTTTTTCGTGCCTCAATTGCAAGGCATTAATGTTGCAAATATACAGACGTGCCATACAGCAAGCGATACAATTAATTTACTGAAAGAAACATTTGACGAACGATCAATTTCACGGAATGGTCCTGTTAACTGGCCATCTCGTTCGTCCGATTTGACGCCATTAGAATATTTTGTCTGAGCTTATATAAAGTTGCGTGTCTACGCCGATAAACCTGAAATAATTAAGCACTTGGAAGCCAACATTCGACATGTTATTGTCGAAATACAGCCTGATTTACTGCGAAGAGTGTGTGAAAATTGGACCTCCAAATTAGTCATATTCAAACCTTAATGCCATAAAATTATTTTTTAAATAAAGCCAATTTCATGGATATTAAAAACATTTGTCTGTGTTTTATTTAAATTTAAAGTTCTCGACATCCAAGAAAACAACTTTTATTATATATATATACAATATATATATCCATTAGATACTATCGATTTATCTTCACCAATATATTTATTTAACTTTTATTTATGGTATGCATATATGGATGCTAGGCCTAGTTTATTCAAAAGAGTCTCAACGTTTTATTGTGCTGTACGAAAATACTTTGACTAGTAAGGTAGAATTTATTCTCAAAATTTGTATATATATACTTCACTCGATAAGCACAATGGCAAGTAAAACTTAAATAGCATATCACAACAATATGTAATTATAAAACAAACACTTGTTTTTAATCCACTTATATTGGGCCTACCAAAATTATTAAATGTGACATAGGCTATGTTTCAGGAAATTTTAATTTCCTCTTTATGAGATGGTGTTAATGGTATTATTTATTTGCTCTGGATGTTGGGCTAAAGCTCGAATCACAAAAGTATATTATAGAATTCTCGAAAGGAGTCTCAATTTTAAATATAATGCTGTGAAAGAATATTGATCTCGTAACGGGGATTTTATTCTCAAAATTTATATATACTTTCCTAAGCACGAGGGCTTTTTCATGTGGGTATATAAGTGCAAAAATATCATGGCAATAGTCTTGCTATACTTCGCTTAAATCGTAATATGCTGCCTTGGTATGATATCATTTGAATGCTTACAAGTTCTTTAATTTTGAATCGTTTGAACTTATTCAATTTTTTTCTATTAGCATCGATAAGTTATCTCGAGAAAAACATACCTCAAGATGGTTTGTTATCGCGTCATCACATGCTATCCATCTATACTCGAAGGCATACTATTTATGGATAACTTTCGAAGTGTAAAAATAACATCATTGATTGCTTCTTTACACTGAACCATTTGTCCCTTGGATCATCTTCAATGTTATGAAATGGAACCCAGTGTACACCCCTTGTAACATAAGACACAAATTCTCGAAGGTCTATTTATTTAATATTACTAAATTTTTCCTTATTTTCATAATTATCTTTGCTTTGTTATTTAATTATTGTATTGTATCTTGTTTTCTTCTGTTCTTACTCGTTAGGCACTTTCTTTTCAATTATTCACTTCTTTTACATTTTGTATTGTATATACTTAACTAATTATTATTATATATTTTGAAGAAAATGTTAGAAACAAAATACAAAGAACGTAAATGTTAAATTTGTGTATGCCTTCGGTATAACGCCTACATAATTGTTGAAATTATAATTGTGGAGAAAATTTTATAATTACCTAAACCTGAACTTTTACCTCGCGTTTTATGTCAATAAAGCAGTAAAAAGCGTTTATTCGAGCATTTATATTCTTTTCGACGCTTGCAAAAACAAACCTTAGCGTTTTCAAACGCAACGTTGAGAAATTGTGTTATTTTATTATAATGAAATTAATATTCTTCTCTTTAGGCTTAAAATTTATTCTACTCGACGATTTGCTTAAGCAAGATGTTTTATGGGGAAAATTGACAAAGTAAGCACTCAAACAATTTGCGCATCTCCAAAATATCCCAGAAAGTACTGATGTTGTATTTTCTGTTCAGTCAGATTGCTGTGTTGTTAATTGCTCGATGTTGATGTTACGATCCTTTCTCTACTGGTTGCCATCTATCCTTTGAATTGTAACGGCTTTTACTAACAAATACCATTTTAATGAAGTACAAAGGTGTAAAAATGTGAAAGGGCATTTACTTAAAAGTAATTTTCGCTTTATAGGGCGATGAAATTCGTTGTAATTATCTGCGGTTAAGGGATTTTTTTTGAATAATTTCTAGCCAATTAAAATTAATTACGTTATGTATTGGCGTCCTTTATGATTTAGATTATTTTTTCATTAAATTAAACAAGAGTGTTTTGAAACTAAATAATGGATATAGCTTTTCTAAACGCGTTTCACGAAAGGCATTTACATGTAATCATCCACGTGTTACTTTCCCTTGTAAACAAGAATAAAGTTAGTTATTGTATAATCATGCATATTTAGATATACATACATGTTTTAAAAATAATTTGTGTGAAAACGAAATAAAGAAATACAATTAATAATTCTGTTTTTCTGTTTCTGTCAAAAGCATACGAAATCAACATAAATCTTAATTAATTTCATAAATAAATTCTTAATTAAAAAAAAATTAAAAGCGAATTATATGTAAGTTAGACACACAGTCCTGGATTAATATATTAGGAATGCATATTGAATTTTTTTTTGTGTAATGTATGAAATATCTCTATATATACCGCCCATCTTTCTATTATTATAATTTTTACTTTCTTTTCAGTTATACTGGGTCTTTCAAAAAGAATATACGTATTTCGAATGCATATATTTATTAAACTTTAAGACATACGAATATGAAACTTTACACACATATTAACGACCCTCTGAAATTCAGATTAGAGATATTCAATAGGTTCTCCATCAGTGACACAAACAATATCACATCGATACTCAAATTCCTCCCATACTCGGGCAAGCATGTCCTTCGTCACTGATGTTATGGCAGGACGGATCCAGTTCTCCAACTCTTCCAGGTTCTGTGTACGTGGTGGTACACAAACGTTGTCTTCAACGATACCTCACAGGAAGAAGTCACAGGGTGTCAAATCCGGTGACCGTGAAACCCAGCTGAGACATGTTAAGTCGCCGGCTCCTTGACGATCAATCCAACGATTCGGTAGAGTTTCATTCAGATATTCACGCACTTGGCGACTCCTGTAAGGTGTTGAAAAATGAAGTTGCCTTCGTGCAACCTCGGAAACAACCAGTTTTATAACATAGCGAGATACTGCTGACCGTTAATCGTGTTTCCAACAAAGAAGAATGGGCCGTAAACAAATGATCGGGATATCGCGTAAAACACATTGATTTTAGGCGAATCTCGTACATATTCAATGGCTTCATGTGGGTTCCGTAGACCTCGAATTCGAAAATTGTGTTTGTGTACCACACTACTAATATGGAAAGTCGCGTCATCATTGAACACAATGCGTTGTGCGAAAGTGTTATCATTGTCAATAGCATCATGAATCTTGTTACAAAATGCCACCCGTTTCCGTTTGTTATCAGGTCGCAGAGCTTGTAACAACTGTAACTTGTACGGCTTCATAAACAACCGACGTCTCAAAACACGCCAAATTGTTTTTGTAGGCAGTTGTAAATCCCGGCTGGCACGATGAGTTGATTTTGAAGGATTACGTTGCAAAGCAGTTTGAATTCGTGCAACATTTTCTTCGGAAACACGAGGGCGGCCAGGACTCTTTCCTTTACATACATATCCTGAATCTACAAACTGTCGATACCACCTGCGAATGTTCCACCCATTCGGAGGATCAATTTGATAGCTCAATTTGAAACGTCTTTGCACTGTAATTACGGAATTGCACTTCGCAATTTCGAGAACACAAAATGATTTCTGCTGCGGAGTAGCCACTTTAAACATATGACGGTTACCAAGAAAAACAAAAGACAACTGACATCTAGCGGCTATTAAATAAACTAGACTATGTATTCGTTCCTCCAATAGCCGAGCCGAGGCGGAGCGATCGATAGTTTGGACAAAATAATACTTTGTAATACGTATATATTTTTTGAAATACCCTGTATTATAAATTATAAACTTAAATACGCATAATTAAAATTTAATTGTTAAATTTATTTCTTGACATACTGTCTTTGAACAATAATGTATTAAGAATAAGTTTGCTAATAACGTTTATTCACTTTCCTTTTTATGAAATATACATAGTAAGTACATTGCTGATTTCTTGGAAAATCTAATATGTAAGAAGGACGCCACCATTTCGTACAAATTTTATAATTTAATAAAAAAAAGCCCTAATGTTCTTGTTACATACTAGGATGTGATTTATCAAAAATCAATCATCGAAAAAGTTTTTGAGTGGCATCGACGGTTCAGAAAAAGCGAAAATTTACATCGATTTTGGGACGATCAGAAATTATATCGAGTTAAGCATTTCAAAGACATTATTAGAGAAGTTCGAAGGAACGAAAACTTCTCAAAAATAATTGTAATTAGTGATGTGAAGTAATATTCGCAATACGATTCAGAAACCAAGAGCCAAAGTGCTGAATGATGGTCACCGCATAAAGAAAATTAATAAAAACTCATTTGGAGAAGATGAAAATGAAAACAAAGCACATTATTTTACGATTTCAAGGAGATTATTTTGTTCCCAACAGTACAACGGTTAATTGGCAGGACATGTTCGTCTTACTTCATCGAAATATTGGGAACCAAGTATATAGCGATTGTTATATAATAATGCACGTTTTCATCGTTCGATAATTGCATCTGATTTTCGCACAGCCCCCAATTACTTTATATTTCATAAGCAGAATTTGGCGATGAAAAGTAATCGTTTTACATCAATTAAAGGCAATCAACGATCAATGGCGACTAATGTCAACACCGTTGATACCAACTATGTATTCTTAGTGAATTGTCAGTTCAGGCTTATATTATGAGCACATGCATTACTATTTATTAGCTGGTTGAACAGTGTAAGAAATGTAAATGAATTACTGTTCCTTTTTAATACATTACATGAATTATACATTTAGTTATATTCACGGAAAAGCAATCGGAAGGGAAAATAGTATGGTATAACTATATATATAAACAAAATAGTTTAAGTTTAAATAAACCGGCCAGAAATAGGAGAAATATAATAGAATTTACTATATTTCTTATTGGGTTCAGCAATTGACTAGCATCTTTCCTAAAGGGATTGGCTATTTGTCTGCGTTTTGGGTCAGCAGAGATATCAGCTCTGTCAACACTATAGTGTAGGTATTCCAGTCATGAAACCCGTTTCAACGATTGACTAGGATGGGAAAAAATGAAATGAAAACATTCGTTTACAGGAAGTTTCGTTCGATTCATTTATTTGACTTTAATGAAACTACATTTCGTCTTTCGTTTCAGTAATTTCATTTACACCATCGGTTCGTATAGTTTGCATTTAAATAACGGTGGAATTTTCAATTAATATGTCCTGTTTTTTTTGCTATTTGATGTTTTTGTATTTATTTAAAGAGAAAGAAGATAATACAATTTTTGCATTGAAGCGTGTGCTATAAAAGAAATTTTTGTATAAGCTTTTATTTATTTGACACTCTTAGAGTTATAATAAGTGTTGTAATATAGTTAGCCATTAAAATTCAATTAATAACACAATTTTGTTCGGTAGTAAAACGTGTAGGAAAAAATTATTTAAATTTTTTTAAAATTAATATTTCGTATTCAAAAATATAATACGATTTCAAACTGTATATAACAACAGTTCTTCCTAATTCCTTCTCGATTTTCAGACTGGAATTGTTTTCTTCACAGTACGTTCGTTTCTATTGATGGTTAGCTCGTACAAGAGATACCTTCAAGGCTATTTGACAAGAGGAAACAATAGAGAAATAATAATATTTAGAAAAACATCTTCAAGGCTGTTAATGTCCTGAACATGTCCTTTGGAAGTATGAACGAAACGTCAGTGAAAGAAGAAGTTATACCAAGGATACTGCGTTAATTTAGAAATTAAGAAGAAATTACAGATAATGACCGCCAAAGTCTACAAGCCAGATAAATAAGCTTCCTATTCCGTAACAGATAATTCCACTTTACATATTAATAATTATTTCAAACAAAGGAAAGTTATTGGGTATTCCTTTTAATGCTGATTGTTGCTGTTATTAATCATATGCAGTTTATTAAAAAAATCATAACTTTCCAAAATATGTATTACAAATAGATTCTGCTCAGAAAATAACATAACAACATAATATTGCATTGACTGGTGAAAAGCTACAAAAATAGAGAAGCGATAGAATGAACTTCTTAACAGTTAACACAATTGCCCATACGGGTTTGAATGTCAAACAATAACTTGAAGAAGATGATATTGGAATTTTAGATTGATTTTTATGTCTTGAGAGCTTAATATTATACAATTGGGTACAGAAAATAGTCCTAAATTGCAAGAGATTTCAAGCCAACAATTATAAAGGTACGGAACAGCGTTCTCTTGAAAAATTTAAGTAGCTCCATCACTAATAGAATTTGTAAAATTATAAACCGAAATCGTGATAATAGAGGTCGTTAAAGGCATTACTGAAATATAATGGGGTTTCGAAAATCTGCTTCTGGGTTAACCTACTTCACATTTACTTTCTTAAGTGTACGAAATTTTTAATCTAATATTTAAACCAAAATTATTGCTAGACGTTGTAAAATAAAAATAATTAAATCTATGATTTTCTCATATTGACAGTACTATAGAATTGATTTTATAATTATACACCTATTTATAGGCGCCAACAGATTCTAGATTAATAAATGATTTTATAAGATCTCGACATCTCGGAAACTACCATTTAATAGGAAATATAAAACATCTCCATTCTAGAAACCATCTAAGACGATAAATATAATCAACACTTTAAAAACATCAATGAAATTTTCGTATTTTGACCAATAATTTCTACAATGTTTTTGCAAGCCATAGAACTGATGCAAGTTTAGGCAGTTGGATTGTTTTAGTTTGCTTAAACGTTCGTGAATGTACAAGTACGATAGGAATATAAGAACGAATGTTTTTACAAATTCAGTGGTCCGAGTATTTGCAAGGACTTGGTAAACATGTTTTGAAATCTTCTGTTTTCCTTTTTTATGAATGAAATAAAATTTTACTTCAAACTTACGACTGGGTAGACTGAAATCTTCGAATGAAGGGAAGTGGAAAAATGTAAACCAATGAAACAAATAAATCTCATTTAAAAATAAATTGGCTAGGATAGGGGTCATCATATGTGACGTTGACAAATGATATTTTATATACATGAATATACTATATAGTGAAACGAGCCCTATATATTCTGACATAGAGAGGACAAGAATATCAAGCTTAGATGCTTCTCGTATTTATTACTATTGCTGTTCTATGTAACTCTACACACTGTTCTTGTTAAGTTTGAAATAATACCACAATAATTAAGTATTATTAACTACAATTTAAACGATCTATATGTTTTCAAATATTTTTAAGAAATGTACAAATGTTTAGCTTTAAATAACTTATAATAGGAATCGCGTGTAACTTGTGAGTAAGATTTTCGTCATGTTTTAATAAATACATACATAAGTAAGCTTTTGATAAAATAAGTCTGTAATAATAATACTAATTATTATAAATAGAGAAAATTTAATGTTTTGGGCTTTCGGGTAATTTGTTAAGGCTATTGGAGAACTATCTCCTACGTAAAAGACAATACGTTGCTGTCAATGGCTTTCCAACTAGTGCAGGTATCCAAAGTTGGAAAGTACCTTAAGATCCAAATTTGCAACCTATTTTATTTGAAATTTTTATGAATGATTTGTACAATAATTTAGACTGGGCATACCTTGAAAATTTTGAAGTCGTGTATACTTGGAGATAAATTACTTGAGGTCGCAATTGAATCTATTCCACTGCGACCTTTCTAGGTCTATTGTGGCCATTATGTCTTTTTTGAGTATTTTACCTTCTTTGCATAAGCCTGTTGAAGTTGGTTTTGATTATGAATAGATAACCCTGGTGCATCTTTGCATTTTTGGTATGTTTTTCCTGCGGAAAATTCTCGTCTTGCAGCTTTATCACCACTCACATGTTCTTTCTCACTTTTTTTTTGGGATTTGCTTAGCATCTTTTTCATACTGTTGTCAAGAGTACTTTCAATCACAGTCCAGCTTGGCCAGGTTAGGCTAAATACAAGGGTGTTGCACCTGGAGGATCCAGAAGAATGTTAGCTGCCCCAATACCATGCAGTCATGTAATTCTAATTAATAATACATAATTAAATGTTAGTAACAATTTAAATATAAATGTATCACCCATGACCTTTCGCTTGTTTGAGAAAAGTCTAGAGAAAGCCAGCACTGAGAAGATAACTTGTAAATAATTAATTTGTTTGTATATAAAATGTCAAAAGGAGCAATACAAATTGACATTCTATTAGAAATATAATATAAAATTTAGTACGAAATATGTCTGACAGATGACATAATAAAATGAAGATTTTATTTAAATAGATTAAAATATAAAAAATAATTATAAATTAAATTAAATAGATTTGCAAAAATAAATTTTTGTATTTTTTTAAAAAGAAACAGTTTTTTAAACCATTGGCACTGCTAAGTTACAAGACGGAAAGATTACTTTTACGTGTAATTGACCCGAAAAAAATGCAGCAGAGAATATATAAGGCAGACAGACAGTTGGTTGAAGGAAAGGACATACTGTTATTTTGTTTCGAAATAACAATACGTGTTAAGAATTAAGAAAATTTGCTCTTGAAAATTTGTTTAATTAATTCAATTATGTTTGATAGAGAAGTGTTCGAGGTTTTTATGTTATCATATTTTATGTTAGTACATTAAAGTAATGACAATATTTAAAAATTTCATTTTAATTTATTTAATTTCAATTTTAATTTTGAAATACTTGTAAATTATTGATTTTTTATTTAAATTTTCCCGGAGTTAATTTAAAAATTTTGAATTAATATATATAAATCGTGATAGTAAACTAAACAGGCGGTTGATAGCCACGCAGTTTATTTTATTCTAGGTTTGTATTTCGTATCGCGTCCATATAAAATTTTCTTTTGAATTTTTAGACACCATGTTTTGGACCTGTACTGTTAGGCGAATGGTAGTCATGTGGACATGACTAACATAACTAACTGATGTTTCAATTTATATTTGCTATAACTACATATACAATATGAGTAAGAAATCAAAGTTTACTCATTTTTGGAATATAGTTGTTGCTATTAATTATTTCCGAAAACAGAAGTTTTCGGTTAAACCAATTTGTCGAGTCTAAAATTTTTAAAATTATTCAGTACAAACTCTTTTAAAATTTGTAAGAATATTACCGCTCATTGTTTATTAAACAAGTTGTTCAAGTTTTTTGAAGATTACCTAATTTTATATATAAATGGTATATATATATATATATATATAGAATTAGCTAAAAGTGTTTTGGTCGACCGTTATAAGATAATCCAAATCAATGAAATTCGTCGGGTATTCGGTCAACTGTTAAGAAAATTAAAAAATTAAAAAACAATCATTTGTTTTATCCTCTATATTTCACTATAAATTTATAGCTTCCTCAGGAGTTCTAAAAAACAATAACATGTACAATATTTTAATCATGCTCACAATTATTATCTTTTTATTACAAAAACTAGATTAATTTAAAAAATTCTTTAAAAACATTAAAATGTGGTTTGTCATACTAAATACTAACAAATAAAGTTATAAACTATTGTACTAGCGTCAGTGGTAAGTAAAGGTCAGAGCATGTTACACAAATAATTTACATTTGAAACTAAATCATTTTACGTGTGAAATCCTTAAAAAGGGGGAACCTTTTTTTCTTTTTCTCCGAAAAATGCTAGATTTTAAAAGAACTAATGTACGAGGTGCATAACAAAAACAAAAAATATATGAATGTGGTCAAGAATTGATCCGTGTGAACTGATTTTCATTCTATTAAATTACAATAAATAGTACTTAATTGGTTTATATCAGATTTATAATTAATGGTGTTAGGATGTTTACAGATATGAGCCATTTCCAAGAATATTCTTTTCTTGTAATTACTCTCTATCTCTAAAATGACCAGATTATTAAAATCTAAATTGTGATCTTTATTTTTTACATGTGTGGCCAAGGCACACGAGTTCTTACCTAGTTTGCAATCACTTATGTGCTGAGTCACCCTTTGTTTTATAGATGTTACATAGGTCACACATCACAATCTATAAAACAAAGGGTATATATATATATAGTATATATATATATATGTCTTAACCAAAATTAAATGCTCATAGGTGAAATGAACTCAGATATGTGCCTTGGCCACACATGTAAAAAATAAAGATCGCAATTTCGATTTTAATAATCCGGTCATATATATATATATATATATATATATATATATATATATATATATATATATATATATATATATATATATATATATATATATATACATATATATATA
Organism: Dermolepida albohirtum; assembly: GCA_031893035.1. NCBI lineage: Eukaryota > Metazoa > Arthropoda > Insecta > Coleoptera > Scarabaeidae > Dermolepida > Dermolepida albohirtum. Next base: position 71,684 of record JAVIWB010006080.1, read on the forward strand.
CCATATATATATATATATATATGATATAAACCAATTAATATATATATTTATTGTAATTTAATATATATGAAAATATATATTATATATATATCATGATAGATGTTACATAGGTCACACATCACAATCTATAAAACAAAGGGTGACTCAGCACATAAGTGATTGCAAACTAGGTAAGAACTCGTGTGCCTTGGCCACACATGTAAAAAATAAAGATCACAATTTCGATTTTAATAATCCGGTCATTTTAGAGATAGAGAGTAATTACAAGAAAAGAATATTCTTGGAAATGGCTCACATCTGTAAACATCCTAACACCATTAATTATAAATCTGATATAAACCAATTAAGTACTATTTATTGTAATTTAATAGAATGAAAATCAGTTCACACGGATCAATTCTTGACCACATTCATATATTTTTTGTTTTTGTTATGCACCTCGTATATTAGTTCTTTTAAAATCTAGCATTTTTCGGAGAAAAAAAAAAAAAAAAGGTTCCCCGTTTTTTAGGATTTCACACGTAAAATGATTTAGTTTCAAATGTAAATTATTTGTGTAACATGCTCTGACCTTTACTTACCACTGACGCTAGTACAATAGTTTATAACTTTATTTATTAGTATTTAGTATGACAAACCACATTTTAATGTTTTTAAAGAATTTTTTAAATTAATCTAGTTTTTGTAATAAAAAGATAATAATTGTGAGCATGATTAAAATATTGTACATGTTATTGTTGTTTAGAACTCCTGAGGAAGCTATAAATTTATAGCGAAATATAGAGGATAAAACAAATGATTGTTTTTTAATTTTTTAATTTTCTTAACAGTTGACCGAATACCTGACGAATTTCATTGATTTGGATTATATATATATATATATATATATATATATATATGTGTGTGTGTGTGTGTGTGTGTATAATCTAAATATTTAAACCTCTATATATTATTATCTTCACCAATGTATATATTTAATTATTTTGGTGTTAAATATTAGTTCTATAAGTTGAAATCAATCGCTTTATTTATTTGAATGTTGTGAATAACTGGCTGCTGGGCCTAGTTAAGTTCAACCCAAAAATGTTAATAAAAAAGGTTTAAAAGGACCTTAATTTTTAAATTTGATGCTGTATGAAAGTATTTATCTTCAAGTATAACTTTAAAGAGTATATCACAGCAATGTGTGTAAGAATTTCTTGTCGTATTTAGTTCACTTTTATTCCGTTACTAAAATGATTGAATGTGTCTGTTACGTTTTGAGGATTCTTATTTCCTCCTTTTACATAATTTATTATTTTTTACTTTCAAATTTGCTCTACTTTACATAGAAGTGCCAACGATTTTTCGAGTTTGTTTTGTACTGGTTTTGTTTTATTGTAAATCTTCAAACAATTTTTAAATTCTGTGTAGGTAATAATTGTCATTTTATATACTCCAGTTTATTGCTCAGATGACCTTAAGTTAGATGTTAGTGATGCGTTTCGACCTCAGCAAGATGCTTTTATTTTGGCAACTCGTTTTCATAGCGGACTTAATAGTTTTGTATTGTAAATATTGACTACGGTACAGTTGCAAATGAAAATCAACAAATAAGCCTACTTCGCGTACACAAAAAATGTCGTTGATATTATCCAAACTCATGTCGAGCAAAATTAAAAGAATCTTTATTAAAATTGACAGCATAATAGGTAATGTTAACAAAATTATATAATTCAGATTAACCCAAATATATTTTATTATTTACAGTGTTATTCATAAAGGGTTCAAGGTTCCTTAAAAAGAAACATTACCTGTACTCAAATTTCTCATTGAGTTGAAACTGTATGTTCATGTTGTTGAATCTGGAATAGCTTAGGTAATTGTTCAGGAATCATTTAAATAATAATGATATTTTAAATTTAATCCATATATAGATCGATTCAAAAATCTCTTAAATTTATTGAAATTGAGTTGCATTCAATTAAAATTAGTATGTGGATGACACAATATTTTGCAAGAATTCATTGCACAGTTACATAATGAGATTCTTTTGATATATTTCTAACAAGGTAGCGTAATACTTATTCACAGACTTCTTTGAATTTCGTTTATTTTTTGTTTCTGAAAAAGGGAGAATGCTTTGTAGAAATAAAACAGGATATGCGCTGTGTACGGTGATAGTGTCACGTTTCGAAACTGTTTTAGACAACGACACATCACATTCTAGATGAGTAACTAAGACTAAGGACGAAACGACGAAACATTGACACTATTAAAAGTGGCTAGCATAGTATAAAACGAGAAATCGAAAAATTTTTATCAAAGCGATTAGTCAATTTGGAATGGTTAGCAAGATCAATGTATGGATACAGCAAGAGGTAATGGAGAAAAATTTGATAGATCAAATTTCTGTTTGGGATTCTCTATTAACAAATCTATTGTTTTTGGAAATGGACGAGAAAAATGAATTATCTGGATGTTATGGTAAGTACACCCTACAGTGTCGAATTTGCGCCCTCCGATTACTATTTATTCATTTCGCTTCAAAACAGCTTAGATTTTAAAAATTTTGTTGGCTTGGAAGACAGCAAAATCACGAGAATCAGTTCTTTAGCTATAAACGTCAGAACTTCTACGAGCGCGGAATTATGCCGTTACTGAAGAGACTATTGTTTAAATGTAATTTTTAATAAATAAAATTTTTCTTCAGCAAAAAAACGGGACAAAGTTTTGTACCAATCTAATAATTAGCATAAATATAAGGCAGATGATTTATGTAAATAACTAGTCATTCTCAAAAATTCTATATAAAGTGTTCGTAAATAAATACAAATGCAAGTTATCAAATACATATTTCTTTAGCAGTTTTTTTCTCAGAATTTTAAAATATCTAAAACTTTTTTTCGGCAGGAACTGTATTAACTTACATTGTACATAAATATGCGAATATTAAAAAGAAAAGCAAATATAAACAAACGTGAGATAAAGACGGCGAAATGAACATTTTTATAACATAAACTAATTTTATTCGATATTATGTGCCATCTATTTTAGGAACATGAGCAAATTACTTGTGTAATGGCACTTCGGATGAACTTGTAAAATAAAATAGGAAGAGTTGACTCAAGTAGAGTAACAAATCTCGACGGGATAAAGTTAGCGTATCTCTCTACTTTTTATTCTCCTTCTCCTCGTTACAAATTAGTAGCATCGCCAGGTTGTTTATAAATAATATCCTCCGTCTCATTTTCGCCGTCCGTAAATTTCCCGAAACTAAAACGAAACAGAACTCCTTTACGTACGTAAACATTAGATCGAAATACGCCCGAGAACGTTTTGCAAAGTGAGTTCAAGCGTCTCTATTATACAATCTCTACTTGTATATTGTCGAAATTATTGCTATTAATTATATTGAATACGGAATTCGTTCATCTTTTTGTCTGTTTGAAAATACGCCAGTAACAATAAGTTATGAGGTCACAGTTGCTAATTAAGAAATTACTGTTTTGAACTTAACTTATAATTACAGCAAAGATTTTACCAACCACCGGTTCTAATGACGGTCTCTTTAATCGTGCCAAGACCTATTTCATGTTTCCATTATTGAAACATTAATTTTGTGAATTTGAATTCTAAGTGACGAAGTCCGTTTTACTTCATCCTCTTCAGTCGCCCGTCCTTCTCGCAAAACTTTCGTATGCAGCTCGAAATGATGACCATAATATTTAATTTCAGCATTTCATGGCATAGACTTACAATCATGTCTTAACTATTAGAACGCATTGTGTCATCTGTGTAACAAGAAAAAGTAAAGTAAATTTCATTTTATATTGCATTTTTATAATTTGATTGGTTTTTTTAATGAGTGTAAGTGATCACACAGTTCGGCATCGACTTTATATTTACGTTTTATATTTGAATACAAGTTTGCATAAAAATTACGCAAAAATTACCAGGCTAACTTTACAAAAAATTTATCAAAGATACTAAATTGGATTCGTATATTACATGAAAATCAATAATAAAATCAACTGCGGTATACTCACGACCGGCTAATTGCGAAAGTTGACTTTGATTAAAATTTACTGTATGATATACTTATATGACCCTTTTTCAAAATTCGATTGCCAAAACTAAATTCAAACTAAATGCAAAAATCTGTGTAATTTGGGAGGACACTTAAGAAGGGTATTCTAAAATTATTGTGGTACAGCAAATAACTTAAGCGCAGCTTTTTTTAGCGTCATATATTTCTACAAAGAAATTTTCACTACTAGTTTACTAATTTAAATGTTAAAAAGATTTCTTACAGCAGTCTGTCCTTCTGCAGTAGTAGCAATTATTCTCACACCTAAAAGATTTTCAAGCAAACAATGATGTTAGTATCTAACAACTTTTAGTATATGTTTGTTTTCCTAATACACGACATACATTGCTTCTTTAACGAATGTTTTATTTTCACAGTGACCTTTACAATCAGTACTAGACGTATTGGTACGTAATATAGAATATAGCTTTCGTCATCGAATATAATTTTCGAAATTATTTAGTGAGAGTTAATTTAGTAATCGTAATACTTTTTAATGGTTCTTGCACTCTGAACTTTTTGTCGTTTTCACAGTTGGACTATAAAGGCTACCAGGAGAGTTTTACAATGTGACGCAAAAATAAATCGTAGGAAGCTGCTTGTTGCTGCATGTTGAGACATGTTCATACGTGCATAGTAGCCGCCGCGCCATGTTGATGGGCTCAGTTATTCATTAGTAGTGAGAGTGTAAAGTGTTTGCGATGGCATCGTGGTCACGAAATGAGATAAGGGCAGTTTCGCGTTATAATTTCGTGCCTGGCTTAAACATAGACCAGTGCTTTGAAGAAATGACTCTTGCACTAGGTGATGATTGTCCATATCGCAAAACGATATTTAGGTGGTACAGAGAATTCCAAAAGTGGGAAAGTTTAACTGTGGAGGATGCTGAGAGGCCGGGAAGGCCACGAACGTCAGTTACGGAGGAAAACGTTACTACTGTGAGGAAAATGCTTGTGGAGGACAGGCGAGTGACCTATCAACAGATAGAGGGTATTTCAGGTCTAAATGCACCAGCAATTCGTTCGATTCGGCATGACTATTTGCACGTGATGAAACTTTGTTCTCTCTGGGTGCGGCATCGACTGACTGAAGAGCAGACGACACGACGTGTGACTTGGTGACGGGAGATTCTAGAAAAGTTTAATAAGGGACAATCTCGGTATGCGAACAACATCATAACAAGTGACGAGACTTGGCTGCACTATTACGATGTGAAGACCAAGGCTCAAAACAAAGTTTGGGTCTTTGATGATGAGGACACACTCATAGTTGTCAGAAAATCCCGATCTACAAAGAAGAAAGTGATAGCTGTATTTTTCAAATCGAGTGGAATTGTGAAACGCGTCGTTTTGTACACCCAGGAGATAGTCACAGCTAAGTGGTATACTGAAGAGTGCCTGCCTAAAGTCATTGGATCTATGAAGAACCGGTGGCCAGAGTCAAGAATGGACACGCGGTTCCTCCATCACGATAATGCTCCAGCTCGCCGCGCCAAAGCCTGCACCGAATATTTGACTACGACAGGATTGAAACTGTTCGAGCACTATTCCAACAGTCCAGATCTTGCTCCTTGCGACTTTGCACTCTTCCCGCATGTGAAAATGAAGCTGAAAGTGAGGCGGTTTTCCAGTGATGAGGACCTTCTGTGGGCTTAGGAGAACAAGTGGTTTTTCCTCCCTAGTGAAACTTGGCAGAACTGGTTTAAAGATTGGTTTCGGAGGATGGAGAGGTGTGTTGAGTGTAGAGGAATCTACTTTGAAATAAGTAAATAAACAAAGCTGTATTGCAAAACTTTCCCTTTGTTTAAACTATTCGGAAATACTTTTTATCATTCAAATTTTCGTGTCGAATTCCATGAATTTCTTGATATCCAAGGTAGTATCTATCATTTGAGAGGTGCGTCTGTCGTTATTTGTTATGCGTTTATTCACAAGTCTATTTTGTACAATAAATATCACGTCATGTATCGAATCACAACCTTTGTAACAACTATACAACCTATCAACAGTTGTTTCGAATAATACTTTATTTCCCAATTCCAATGTAGTATTTATTCGATAGTTATTCAATTTTAACGTTACAAAAGACCATGCATATGTATTTTCGCTTTCTGTGAGTTGTAACATTAAAGTGCGTCGATTACGTAAACCATAAGTTTCTCTAAGCGTACGAAACACATTTCTCGTGGAACGCTGATTTTCGTAATAGAGCTGAATAATTTGTGGACGGTGTGTCGAGCTGAGTCTTGCCATAATAAAATGTCACACAATACTTAACTAAACTAGCGACTCACCCTTTATCTGTCAAAAAATCGCTATTGAAAAAGTACATAATGAATCACCCATTATATGTAATGTTTTACATTAAGTCAATTTAAGCGCTATCATACTAAATACTAATATTTGACACACTGCATTTAATAGAGTCTTAATAAAAGTTTTGCCTTACCAACGACATGCAAATAGCCAAATTGAGTTTTCACAGTAACGGTGTTGATTTGACACATGTATCTTCCTTTATCTTCCTCTTGGACGTTACTTATATGTAGAAACCAAGTCCTGTGTTTATCATGGGTAACGCTGATGCGCGGATTTCTTGTAATTACATGATTGTGAACTGTCAGTAAAGCAGACTGCTCAAAATGCATCCACGCCACCTGGAAGTATTACAAAACATTTATATAAATACCATTTTAGAATGTTCTTTATGAGTACTGGTTTATTTCATACATTTTAATATTTGTTTATAAATTCCAATCTTTAATTAATACATTTTGATTTTTATTACTGCTTAATTTATATTTGCTGTATTTAACGTTCCGCAGCAGCCAACATAGCCGGTAGTTAAATCAGGTAGAAATCCTACCCACCTACTTAAATTGTAAATTTATTGGATCATGTACCCGGTGTTAGTATCCTAGATGAAAGCTTCGAATTAATTTTTCCACATTTAGTATTAAAAATATGTTTTGAGTAACATAATTTACTACTATTGTTTGTGTCATATTGGGTTGTTAATTTCCAATGTGATGTATGAAAGTCGACAACTATTATTGTAATTTTAATTACTATTACTATAACAATCAATTATAAAAGTAAATCACAGCAGCAAGAAAAACTTCGAATGACGATCTACGAAAATAAAAATTCTTATTAATCTAGGAATATTTTACCACCAACTAATGATTTCTCGATGACAGGGCTGTTTTTTGTAGACTTGCTCAATAGTAAAGTATTTTTTCTTGAGTGAAGCTAATGCTAATGAGTAGGAATTAAATTTATTTAATATGTTATTGGTTTCAATCTTTTAGAAAGCTATTTTTTGCACAGTTTTGCCATAACAGGAAACTTTCCAAAATAAAGTTAAAATCTGCACTTGCAAATATTTCGATATACAGGAAAATGACTGTAAATGTAGGTACGTATTTTTGACGAAATAATATAAAAATATATAAATAATGTTTAAATGGAACGTTAAGTTAAATATTTTTGAGAAAATATTTCCACTAAGGTATTGAAATCCGCTGTCTAAGATTTTTTTAACTGTAAAAAATTATGTAATACATATTCGTTATAAATGGGCATACATTTTTAAATAATAGATATCACTATTAGTTGGCATAGTCGGTAGTTAAATCGCGTCTATGTAGAAATCTTACCCACCTTCAGAAATTGTAAATATCGTACTTGTACAAGTTTTAAAACCTGGCGACAGCGCATCAAGACTTGAATTTAGTCCCTGATTAGTAAGAAATCGATGACTTTGTTGGTAAATATTGCTTAGTAATGTATCCTCCTTCACCAGAAACGACATCAATAATATCAGGAATTTACATTGTTAGGCACTTGAAGATCCACTGCAAATTTTCAAGATAGATTTTCGTGAATGTTTAGTGTGGTATTATTGATGATCGTCTCATTGGTCCATTTATAATCAAAGTACGGCAGAACGGCAGTTATTTACGTTTACTAGAAGACTATGCCGCAAAAACTATTTGTACTGATCCTGAGACTGTTAGCAGAGCTACCTCTTAAATTTTAAGAAGAGCGGACTATGTATATAGCAACTGGGTGAATAATTTGAACAACTAATGCAATAAAGCGACTTCTTTTTAAATAAATTTCATTAAAATCTTTTTTTTGCAGCGGTACTCCTGTATTAGGAGGGTTATCTAAAAATACAAATGCTTATAGCTCAGTTATGATAGAGTTTTGGCCATATGTTTATTAGACATTGTTAATTTGAAGTTGTTTCAGTAACACATCCTTAAATTCTGGCAATCATGTCATGGAGCACTTGGTATATACTTATATATATATATATATATATATATATATATATATAGTTCAGAGCATTTTCAATATCGACATTTCTAATTGCGTAAACCAAAAAATAATCGTGAAAAAATAGTGAAAAGATATGACTGGAACGTTAGAATTAATGTAACCATTGATTAATTTATTTAAAAAAACGTGGACTATGTTGTAGTACACTCAAATATTCGACTTAGAAGAAGTTTTTAACAACAGAAATTTAAAAAATGTACATTGTAGTCTTTCCACGGTAATTATCTGCATTAATAAGTAATTTTTATCTAAATTTGACGAATTAATGGTGTAAATGTCATTACAATAAAGCCAACATAATACATCTATTTATAATTAAATCTCTAGTATTGCCGCATTGGAATACAGAAGAACAGTCCGCTTTCTATTTATATAGTGACTTAATTTTTTAATTATTCCCTTATGGTCTATGCTTCCGAGAACTTTCGAGAAGTCTACGAGAATACCATAACGAATCTTTTTGTTTTCCAAGAAAATGTATAGTTGCTTCAAGCCATGTTGGAACTGACTACTTATACTATATTTATTGAGAAAGTTGTTCAGGTGACTATAGACTACTTTCTAAAAAATTTCTGAAAAATCCGTTAATAGATTTATAGATCTATAACAAAGAATATTCGTATTACTTTTCTTGAAATAGAAATCACGACTGTGTACAGTAGGTAATCGGGAAAACAATCAATTTCAAAGAAATTAGCAATAATGTAGTAAAGAGGTTCGAGGATGCTAAAAATACGTTCCTTTAAGATATGCAGGAGTATATTATCTATTCCAGAAAATCAAGAGTTACGAAGTTTTTCAATACATAAAGTGAAGAAGAAGAAGAAATATGCATTGTAAGTTAAAGTTATATTTTCTTCTTTATTTGTGGATACCATCATTAGTAAAAATTCATTAGATTTATTGACAAATAGATGCAAGTTTAAGACAGAAGGGGATAATCTCAGACATACTTTTGCACAAATGATTTTTAATAATTCACTATGCATCCTGTTTTTTTGGAAAACATTTAGGGAGATTGCGTTTATTTGTTGATATAGCATTATTATATACTTTTTTGTAATAAAAATATGTGTATAAGTATCATGATAAGTGCAGATAATTTGTAAAATAAATAACGCATGTACAAGCTTAATTAAATTAAATAAAATAAATTAAAATTGTGAACTTTTCATCGGTACTATAATGATCATTATAAATATCTGGCCAATTTTCATTTAACACAGAATCATTGACTTAAATTCTTTTATTTTCGGGGTCCCTAACATGTACGATTTTTTGTACGATGACCGAGTTACTATGTCTTTACTTAGATTCAGATTGGCTACTATCGCTTCGTGATCTGAGTATTGTGTGTGAAAAATAATCACATTAGTGGACTAAACCGATTATTTATGTAACTCAAGTAAAAGAATGTTATCTAAACATGTCATAAAAATTCATGTTTTTGACACTCGCGTAGGTCCTTTTATCAGCATTTCGGTAGCAAAAGATCGAAAAACATTTAAGATTTGTAGAGTTTTTTCGTTATCTGTTAGAATATCAACGTTGAAGTCACCAGCAGCGATTATTTTTAAGTGCAACTTGGTACCTAATGTTAGCATTGATTCAAATTTAGCGCAATATTTTGTAAAGTCACTGGAAAGGAGTATATAAATGCATAAAAGAATATACTGCACATTACCTAATGAAACAGTAGCACCAAACACAATAACTTCCGCAAGATCGTTAAAGACGGTATTATGCAACGAGGGAATTTCATTGTCGTTCGTATGTCATCTATTGTAGGTAATTGAACCTCTGTTGAATGAACTTATTCAACAATAGAATGAAACAAGAGTGAAGCTTTATTAAATGGATACTTTTCAGATATTCCAACAGAGGTAAGTGTCTAGAAAAGAGTCATGACAAATGTGCCAATCTCAGTTTGTCGTCTAGACGTTTAGAGTTAATTTTCTCATATATCACCTCATCAAAGTTTTTAACTTTTAAATAGTTCACAATGTCATCGCAAGTAATATTTTTGCCTAATTGAGTTAGATATAAATTGTTGTACTTAGAAATGGCTTTTAAATTTGTATTTGTTGTAGGTTTAGTAATGGTTTTGCGTTTACTAGATTCCTTTTACGATTCGTCACCTTTTGAAAACTAGTATTTCAGATTACATAAATGCTAGTTTGTTTTCCTGTTGAACCGTGTATTCCGTTTTATGAGAGAAGAATCTTTGTTTTTGATAACCTCTGTATGTTTTTTATGCTTATTTGCTTTCCGCGGGTATACCTTCAATGATTTTATACCACGTGTTTCTCAAATTCTATTTTTGTGGTATGTCAGGATCTGTTGAAAAAATATAAATTTTAAAAGACGACGTCGAAATTTAGTTTCAAATTATTAATTTCATTTTTTATATTAGAGCTTCCCATTTTTTAATTTCATTATGTCGTTGTATAGTTTAATTAACTCTTCAGAAATGCTGCTGTACTATGTATCTTGTTTATTTCAAGCTTGTAATAAGTTTATAACTTCTTCGGTAACATAATGATCGTTTGCTTTAGCTTGAAAGCTATGATATCAATATATATATATATATATATATATATATATATATATTTGCTTAACAGTCGTTGCCGGCAACTCTTGCACATTATGGAATCATCATAACGTATAACACTTTGAGAATATATATTACACATACAATATTTAAAGATAAACGATTAACATCAGATCAACTAATGATAGAATTAATACGCCTGACATTAACATTAGTTGATAGTATATTGAAAGTTTTAATATCATCAGCATAATCTAAGTCTTTAGATGGCAAATTTATAACTAGTTTATAAAAAGTAAACATAATAATAGACTAAGGTTTATACTTTGATGATAAGATGAAATTATTTAATAATAGAACACGATCAAGAGGTATTGAATGCACAAGAAAATCTAACATGTTTTATAAAAACTGCTAGAGTGGTCGCAGATCTTTTGGAGAAAAAGTCATGCGGCTGCAGGAAACTATAAATTAATATTATGAAATATAGAATTGTAAAGATACTGTTAGAATATTTTGGCAAAATTAGAAATAACAATAACGATAGTTATTTTCGATTTGTCAACTTTATTGAAAACAAGAATAATTCTAACTCGTTTTCAAAATTTTGGAAAGCGATGTAGAAATGGAAGCGTTAATGATTTTTTGCAAAGAAACCGCAAGTAGATGTGCATTTTAAATAAGAACACTAGGGACTAGATCGTCACCAGATGAATATATATTTGGGAAAGGAAACATAATTTTCGCCAATTCGCCATTAAGAAATGATTAGATATATAACAGCTTAGTACTTGAAATATTAAAAAATTTGAAATATATTTAAATAATCAATAATTATCATTTATCTAGAGTTATACTTTTCAGAATACTTAATGTTCAAGGTGACGTTTAAATTTACAAAGGGTACTAGGAAAGTTTTGCAATACAGCTTCGCTTATTTAATTTTGTCAAAGTAATTTCCTCTACACTCAATACACCTCTCCATCCTCCGAAACCAATCTTTAAACCAGTTCTGGCAAGTTTCACTAGGGAGTAAAGAACACTCGTTGTCCCAAGCCCGCAGAAGGTCCTCATCAATGGAAAACCGCCTCCCTTTTAGCTTCATTTTCACATGTGGGAACAATGCAAAGTTGCAGAGAGCAAGATCTGGACTGTAGGGAGGGTGCTCGAGAAGTTTCAATCCTGTCGTGGTCAAATATTCGGTGCAGGCTTTGACACAGTGAGCTGGAGCATTATCGTGATGGAGGAACCACGTATCCATTCTTTACTTTGGCCGCAGGTTCTTCATAGCTCCAATAACTTTAGGAAGACACTGTTCAGTATACCACTTAGCTGTGACTGTCCTCTATGTGTCCAAAATGACGTGTTCCACAATTCCACTCGATTTGCAAAATACAGCTTCATTTTCTTCTTTACAGATCGGGATTTTCTGACAACTACGGGTTTGTCCTCATTATCAAAGACCCAAACTTTGTTTTGAGCTTTGGTCGGCACATCGTAATAGTACATCTCCCGGCACCAAGTCACACGTCGTGTCATCTGCTCTTCAGTCAGTCCATGCGGCACCCAGAAAGAACAATGTTTCTTCGCGTGCAAATGATCATGCAGAATCGAACGAATTGGTGGTGCATTTAGGCATGAATTACCCTCTATCCGTTGGTAGGTCATTCGCCTGTCCTCGCCAAACATTTTCCTCACAGTAGTAAGGTCTTCCTCCGTAACTGACGTTCGTGGCCTTCCCGGCCTCTCAGCATCCTCCACAGTTAAATTTCCCCTTTGGAATTCTCTATACCACCTGAGTATCGTTGTGCGATGTGGACAAACATCACCTAGTGCAAGAGTTATTTCTTCGAAGCACGGATTTATGTTTAAACCACGCACGAAATTATAACGCAAAACTGCCCTTATCTCATTTCGTGACCACGATGCCATCGCAAGCACTTTACTCTCTCGCTACACATGAATAACTGAGCCCATCGACATGGCGCGGCGGCTACTATGCACGCATGAACATGTCTCAACATGCAGCAACAAGCAGCTTTCTACGATTCATTGTTGCGTCATATTGCAAAACTTTCCTGGTACCCTTTGTATATGTTTTATAATAACTCTATCTTTCGGTATTGTTATATGTATACATTGTATATTTAAATTTTTAAAATTCATAATAATCTGTTCCTAGGTCTAGTGCTAAGCTAATAAAATCATTAGTATGTATAACAAATGTATTTAAAATAAAATGTTAGAATCAGATTACAGAATGCGTGAAACAGAGAAAAGATGTTATTACTTAAAATATAGAGAACGACGGTCAAATATATATTTAAGTACAATTGGCTTTTATTAACTCATGATGTGAGAAAAACTTCAGTTGCAATACATAGTACTTTAAAAGCATTAATGTTTACAAACGTAGTGGTAAAATTTGTAACAAAAATATATAAAATATATTCGAACTTCCGCGCTACCACAATATACCGTAATCTCAATTTTTTCATGCTAAGAACTAATATCATAAAATTTTAATGTTCAAAGTTATAGCCCTACAATTATATTTTAACTTCTTGAGTTTTATGGCCTATTTTATTTGTTGTCATATGTTGTATTAGTGTGTTAAATTTCAACCTAAACAGCAATCTTCTGCCTCCATCATCTCGTAGTTTGTAACTACATCTTTGATTATATCATGTTTATGGATACATACTATATGTATATAAAACCCTCACAAGAAGAAGAAAATTAATTTTTTTACACTGTTAAAATTCTATGTGTTTGTATATTTCTAATATAAGTGAAAACACATTTTTCACAGTAGACACATATTCATGTAACGCACCGTCCGAAATGCAGCATATGCATTTTAATTTTTTTAAATCTGTTCTTTGTATGTCCGAGTTTAAAACTTTTTACTAACAGAGAATATTTATTAATCCTTAATGCTAGTTATGAATTTAATGCTTTCAAGGAAAAAAATTTCGTCCGGTGACCTAGTTTTGAAAATTAAGTTACGTAGTTTTGAATTTACATATACATATTTATACATAAACAGTAGGACATTTCTATGAAAAAGCGTGAAGAAAGTGGAAAGTATCAAAATCATTTTAATTTATTTAAATAATAGAAGTAGCAGAGTTATAGCGTTAGTTATTATAACAGAAGAATAAAGTTAATATCAGTACTAGGCTTGGAAGTATCAAAAGATATTAATAATGCGTAAAGTAGTAAAGGTCATAATAAGTCCCAAACAATACGTCTTTCCACAATGTTTCATGCAACAGAACCACCTCCCTGCTCTCTGTTATGTCGAAACGGTATTACTCTTTCAGAGAATAACATTAATAAACGGGGAGAAAAATTTAATTAACCTCACCAGTTCAACTTTAGAGAAAAGGACTCTACTGTTGATCAAGTCCATAAGATCACCAATGTCGTCGAAAAGTTAATAGTGTAGAAAGTATATACGCGGCTCAGGCATTTTAATCAAATATAGCGGAAGAACTTGATTTATATAGCAATGTTACATGTTAATCGTAGTTAAAACTTAAAGCCTATGGGATACTAGTAAGTCCTTACTTTAATAAGTTTTCAAACATTGCAACGTAGGTTAGAAGAAACCATATATTAATTATTAAAGACCAGATTATATTTTCGAATTGTCTCCAAACATATTTAATAAAAAAAACTCTAATGAAAATGAAATAGGAGGCATAAAAGATGTGAAACAAAAATTTGGCTAGCATTTAGAAAAGAGCTGAACTATAATTACATTTATAATAATAGAAAGTGTTGGAATTCAATAAGAGCAATTAAAAGGAAAAAAAGTAAGAAACTGGTAGCTTGACACATAAGTGAAGTGCTAGAAGTATGGAGAGAAAAAGAAAATGAAGAAGGAAGGGAAGGAGACGAAGAATGAGGGAAAGAAGAAGAAGAAAAAGAAAAAGGATATCTTTTCTTACAGTTCGATTCATTATAAAAACGCATATAACAGATGTATCTCCTGGGTTCTATTTTGGTTGATACAAGGTATGCTTCAACATCACAGAATTGGAACAAGAGGACTGCCAATGTCCCCGTGGCCTGCCAATGTCCCCTTCAATTGGCGTTTAGCTGTTTGGAGACGTGTAAAGGTAGATTGTTATGAGAGCAATTTTCTCTTTTAAATTTAATTGTTTAGTTTATAAATGTTCAGCATGTTAAAGGATTTTCAATAGTTCTTTCTCTGACAAGCAGCACGTATAGGTGCTGCTAAGTTCATTCGCGTTTATAAACATTTTAATTTACCACTCGTAACTAATTTGTATGTATTTATTACTTGGAATTCATGTTTTAAGAAATGTATGTAGTTGCTCAAATACATTTGCTAAATAACTAAGTTTCATCATAAATAAGTGATTTTGAAACAGTTGTTTCTTTATGATTTCGTCTATTAATTTGTAAATTGTAAATACGTTGTAAAAATTTGACAACGTGTAAGTCGCTTTGATCCATAAGAAAAACATAATATAAAATATTCTGCACCACCTCTTTGCAAAATGCTGTAATAGGCCTTTAAGGACCACATTTTTAAGCGATTCATGATAGTTATTGTTAACATAATATTCAGAACAACACTAACTTTTTTGTCAGCAAAAGTTTCTCAGAGGCTATTAAAGTGTAAAGCAATGTAATTAACGTTCACAGAGAGGCGTAATTCCTTTATATTTAGCCTTATTCAGTCAAGTGGCGCTCTGATCGAGTGGATTGTTATTTGCTTTGCTTCTCATGGAATAGTATGGAAGAGATATAGTGCAAATCCCGAAAACAAAAAAAGTAGAACAGAACTTGTCAGGAGTTCTAAGGCTGCAAGGCTTGGAAAATAAGCCGGGGAAGTAAACATGAACTAAAGTCAACATAGTGGAGGAAGTGGATCTGATGTTCGACGGGGAGATTTGATTAACTAAGTGAATCTGAAAGTTCTAAAATTAAAGTGGATGAGCTGGCGCAACAGGATCAAGATTACGTAAAAGATAAAAAGTCAAGAATCAAGGCCAACTTCAACGAACATATACAAAAATCCAATTAACTTGAGACAAGGACCATAATAGGTCTGAAAAACTGCAGAAAATTAGACTTTACTGTCACATCAGTCAATCTTAATCTTGTTTCCCCGTGTGTAAAATTAGATCTTCACAAGAAGCTGTTATTATTTGCATATGTAGCTGTTGGAATTTCTCTTAAGGCATTAATACCGCACAGATGATAAATAAAACAAGACCTATGATACTCTCTTGTGGTACGCATCAATTGCTGTATGTTTGAATTGATAAGTGTAATTATTCTGCCGAATTTCTGCTTTTTTGTGGTTGGTTCAGCAAGTATTTTACCTTCTCTCTCTCCTCTGTGCTTGTTGATGATTTACATTATGTAACTCATTTGCACCCAATTAATAATATCCATTAGTTCATGAACGAAAATTAACATTTTTGCAATACAATTTGAGTTGTTATGCCTATCTAGCTAATCAAATCAAATATGCAACTTCCGTTTATATCAGCATTAAATAGGAACTCTCGTCTTGGCAGACGATGATTCTGCCAAGTATGAAGTTGTAATTTTCTTACTCATACAGAATTTTGGCCTCGTGGCTGGGTATTAATGATAAAATAAAAATAGTTATAGAACTGATATAGAGATTTGGATATCGGATACAATAGGAATGGTTGAAAACAAGCTTTGCAAAAAACGTTACATAAATAAAAAGCATCCGGATAAGATCAACAATTTTGTAAAAGAGAAAAATTGTATTTTCAATGAATAAAAAGGAATCGTCTGTGTGCAAATCTTTTCAAAATTTAAAAGTCAACTTAGATTTAATTTTTAAATAGTAATTTCTTAAATAATTAACGATAATCGTATTTACGGAAATAATAATTTTTTTGTGAAGAATTTCTAGAATTTCTTTCTACAGAAATTTCATGGGAATCGTTTAATTTAATACGCTATTAACTAACCCTTTTCCTAGATATGCGAAATTGTTAGAAAAGTAAGGATTTTGAAAAGCATGAAATATTTAGAACGACTTTTATTATTTTATTAATGCATCTATAATCAATCGCTTTCAGTGTGTACGCTTTTAAGAGAAAACGTAAAGTTCCATTATTCATAATAAATTACATTTGCAACATGACACAATTCGACAAAAGGATTAAAGTATAATGAAGATTACTAATTTTAATTGTACCGCGATCTCGATCGGCCTTAAAAGCACGAGCTTTGTTTTGAATAGCAGTAAAATTAATGGCTAATGGTTTTAAACCTGTTGAATGTTATGTATAAATATGTATATCTGGAAAGCACAGTATACGGGAAAAAAGGCGTCGGATTCGCAAACAGAGTTTAAATCTAAGCTTACTCAAGTGTGAAATGAAAAACAATGACTTTCTAAGCCCACCCGTGTTTTTATAGCGTTAACATTTTTCACATCTATCACCTTGGCATTTGTGTGTCTTAATTTCATCCGCAGTTAATGTACACAAAAATAACCGTGTATATGTACATACACATGTACGTGCATGTATGTATATTTGGAAAATATATAAGTGTTTTTTCTAATTTAGTGACAAGGATAATAGTTTCTTCAATCGAAAAAAAATACATATAGTGCTTCATTTATTCATTTTACATGTACTACACGTAATTTTGAAAGTATGTGCAACCATTAAAGGTACACGGACCAATAATCCTGTTTGTTTGTTTGCTTTTCTGTTAGGAATTGGAAATTCGATATGACAAAATTTATTCATTTTCTATTACAAGGAGTATAATGTTCGTTACGGTAAATATTATATTTTATTTGTAGTATATACATATATATACAGATATCCAGTGACATGATTGCCACGGATGAACATATGTCCAAAAGTTCAGTATGACTTTTTCACAACAGACACGCATTAATTATTAGCCCAGGAATCCTTTGTCTGACGTAGGTAAGCACCTTATTTTTATATTGTGATTTTATATTGTGCATGTGTTGTGATTGAATGTTGTTTTTGTTTCGTTGATATTAAGTCGAAAGTTATCTTGTATATTTTGTATAGCTATTATTATCCACATATTGAAAATGAAATTGCATAACTTCCTGATAAATAGCTACTATAGAGGGTGATTGAACTTGCGTTAAGCCAATGGCCGGGACCATATTCGAAGAAATAAAGAAAACACAGAAGGAAAATATTACTGGAAAAAATCGATAGCGATTATATAGCTGATAACTTATTTTAAAAGAAAGTAACTAGAAACATAGGCGGTTATTTTAATTAAAAGCCTTAAGATTACCTACTGAAGATCTAAAATAAAGGACGACGAAAAATTAGATCTGATAATGAAAATGGCGAAAGGTATAAAATAGGACGAGAAGAATATAAAAATTAGGTACATCAAATAAGATGGATAATATATATAAATTAAAACAGATATCAGAAAACTCAGAAATACCTATAATAAGAAAAAAATGAGGAAAAAGCTGATAATTATCCAATTGGTAATTATCTGATTACAACTAAAGGATGGAATGAAAGACTTCACCAGGCAATACTTATAATTCGATGTTAGTATTCCAGTAGCACGGAAACAAAACATATTTGGTAGAATTAAAAGATGAGGAAAAGATGACTATTTTGAGGAATAAATCTACATTCATTATTAGAAAAAGAAATAAGGAACAAACTAAATAATCGAATACTAAATGAATAAATAGTAGAAAAAACTTAAATAAGAATATCAAGGTAATGTTTATGCATCGAAATATGGTTATAATTTTACACCGAAATACAGCGTGTTTCAAAAAGAATATACGTATTACAAAATATTATTTTGCCCATACTATCGATCTCTTGAGAAGGGAAATTCGGTGATTAGAGTGCAAAGACGTTTCAGGTTCACCTACCAAATTAATCCTCCGAATGGGTGGAACGTTCGCAGATGGTATCGACAGTTTGTAGATACATGATGTGTATGCAAAGGAAAGAGTCCTGGCCGCCCGTGTTTCTGAAGAAAATGTTGCACGAATTCAAACTGCTTTCCAACGTAATCCTTCAAAATCAACTCGTCGTGCTAGTTAGGAGCTGCCTACAACTGCCTACAACAACAATTTGGCGTGTTTTGAGACGTCGGTTGGTTATGAAACCGTATAAGTTACAGTTGTTACAAGCTATGCGCCCTGATGATAAACGGAAACGTGCGGCATTTTGTAACGAGATTCATGATGCTATTGATAATGATAACACTTTCGTACAACGCATCGTGTTCAGTGATGAAGCGACTTTCCATGTTATTAGTCTGGTAAACAAACACAATGTTCGAGTTTAGGGTTTACAGAACCCACATGCAGCCGTTGAACATGTACGAAATTGGCCTAAAATCAATGTGTTTTGTGCGATATCCCGATAATCTGTTTACGGCTCATTCTTCTTTGATGGAAAGGCGGTTAACGGTCAGCAGTATCTCGCTATATTACAAAACTGGTTGTTTCCGAGGCCGCACGAAGACTACTTCATTTTTCAACAAGACGGGGCACACCCTCACTGGAGTCGCCAAGTGCGTGAATATTTGAATGAAACTCTACCGAAGGACTTGATTTATATAGTTGGATTGGTCGTCAAGGAGCTGGCTACTTAGCATGTGTCAGCTGGGCTTCGCGGTCACCGGATTTGACACCCTGTGACTTCTTCCTATGGAGTTTCGTTAAAGATAACGTTTATGTACCACCACTCCCACAGAACCTGGAAGAATCGAAGAACCGGATCCATACTGCCATAACATCAGTGACGAAGGACATGCTTGCTCGAGTATGGGAGGAGTTTAAGTGTCGATGTGATATTGTTCGTGTTGCTGATGGAAGACATTAAACATCTATAATCTGAACTTGAGTAGTTCGTAAATATGTGTGTAAAGTTTTATATTCGTATGTCTTAAAGTTTAATAAATATATGCATTCGAAATACGTATATTCTTTTAGAAACAGCCTGTACTTAGGTAACAGGAAATAATACGGAACAATACGGAACTGCTTTCATGATTTTATGTGACTTCAGAAACAAATCATTAGATTTTGAAACATCGACTGAAAATAATTAAGTGTAGAAGCGAGGTCAATGCATTTTTATTGAATGTACACAGACAAACAGAAAAGGTTGGTGCAGATAAAAGAGGGTACAAACGAAGAACTCGGACAAAAAATACTGAAGATTTAGTATGAGGATGCATTTATTTCGGTAGCGCATTTCGATGAACAAATAAGAAAGAACATGTGTAGCTTGAATACAAACTATGCATGAAGCAAAAGGCTAATGCCATGGACTATGTAACTTAACTGAAGTAATAAATTTGACTGTAAGCAGTACCAAGATCAAATAGCTAAAACACTATAAACACTGGTATTTTCAGATAAAAAAGTTGCTGATAAGTAGCTCACGTACAAATTAATAAAAGGGAGTAAAAATACAAGGATTTGTATATGGACATGTACAGACTCCTGCCATGATATAACAATAGGCACAGTCAAACCAAAAAATAAGAAAACCAACTAAAAACAAGATTATCAATTTGTGAAATATTGATAAATCTAATAATGAAGGCGAGAGTAACAAATATAGAAAGCCTTATAAACCTTATAAGAAATGTCCCGGAAAACGTGGGCAAGCTTTTGGAAATTCAGAGTTTAGATAAAAATAACATTATATCCTCCTGTAATTTTCGATGGAACACATTCCAACTGAGATATCATATTCTCAAAGTATTGTAACTTGTTTCAAATAATTTGAAAAATTTGCTATTTTAAAATGTAATTGTGTAAATTGTGTATTGTTTTAATATATAACAATATAATATAATTAATATTGCTTTGAAGATTAGGAAGTAATATGCAGAACGATATCTGAACCGCAGAATTCCAGACAGGAAAGCTTTTGGATAGGCTCATCGACGTTTAGGAGAAACTGCTAAGAAAGCATTTATGGTAGCTGTATGTTTAAAACGTAGCCTGCATTATTTTAGGTAAATTTGAGAACATACTGCTAATAGTTACACAACGAATGATCCACACTGTTATAAACGTAATTTCAATCTCTGTTTAATGTATTCGATTGATTACATTTTTATTGTTCTTTGTTACTCTTAACTCCCTCTCATATCTGTGAGTCGAAGAATCATTACCATCGATTATAGTTCCCATTAATATTATAATATTGTTTTAATTGATAGAATTTAATTAATCAAATCGTATGATTATTGTCTTTATATTAATTGAAAGTTATTCCTGGTGATTTGTAATTATTTGGCCATAATAATAAGCGTTTATTTCTTTTTCGAGTGTGGATACGTCATAATTTCAGTGGGTTAAAAGTCTAATGGTGGGCTATGATCGCTCTTTTCATCGATTTCCTCGAGAGAGATAAGTATCTTCCTTACGCCATTTAGAAGTTCGACTTTTAATTAGTAATTACGCTTATTTTAGTGAAATGGTTAATTATATTTCTTATAATATGGTTGGATTAGTGTAAGCCGATTGCTTGGTTTATCGACTTTATGGGAATATTTAGATAAGCTGATAAAAAACCCGGCACATGGTCGTGAAATTCAGTTTGGATTATAATTGGCTTTCTACTGAATGGGCGATCTTAAATACTGTTGATTAACTCTAGAAAGCAACTAGAGGTTTGTAATCTTACAATATTGTATTTCTTAATGGTCTAATTCCTTTCTTTGTGTTTTTTCTACCTTAACTTTAGGACGTTTTCTTTACCTACCACCTTTTTGGTAATTTATTAATTATCGAACGGATGGAGTGGTTCTGCATGTGAGGATGTCACGCCCATCTGTTTCAGAAAACAGATCTGCACACTTAAGGATAACGAAGTAATTTGACCCTATCAATCGAGGTTATTGGAGTACTAAAACCAGGGATCAAAGACGTTGATACCCATTATTTTTACATTAGTTTGTTGTTAATGTTATTTAATTATTAAGACGGTGGTAGCAATGGTTGAATTCATAGGTTACCGTACCGGTTAGTTATGGGATCATTTAACACAGTTTAGGCCCCAGAGTAAATTTAAGAGCAAGGAAGTTAACAGAAGGTATGTACATAATTATTTATTTATATAACCCGTAGAACTAATAGCTGTAACTAATTATTGATTGGATTAACAGCTTTTGTTATAAAAAAGTAACTTTATTAATCTATTAGCTTCAATTTTGTTAATTAAGGGCCTCATAAACATAGAGTTCAGTATTAGTCAGCAAGATATTGCCTTTACTTATTTGTCAACTAACTTCATTAAGGGCTTGCTGTACGGTTAGCAGTAATTGCTTTTTTTTGCTCGTTAACAAATAATTAGTTTATCATTAGATAATTATACTAGTTTTTTTTTAAATTCATTTAATCCTTTGCCTTTTTTACAAACCACTCTTTTTCATTATGTCCATTATTTAAAGTAACTATTATTCTTACTATTATTTTGGTTGGTTCTTTTGTTGTTGTTGGGAGGTGTCCCATGAGTGGCATATATATTATTGTATGTTCCTTTTGTACCACAAGTATGAATCAACTATACGTATAGAAAGGGATTATTATTTTTTTATATTTATGTTAGAGATTAGAACAGTAACGCAAGCATTTCTTTTTATCTATAAATGCTTATTCAATATCAATCTTGTTTCATATCGTGTATAATGTGCAGAAATTTTAATGTAATTAGTGCGAGTTATGATTTATTTTCTACCATGCGAATTATTTCAAATTCTATAGCGGTACTTGTGTATTGACATTTTATCTTCGTCTCTGTCATAGAATGGTAAAATTTTCAGTTAGTTATAATATATTGTTTAGTTTGTAATTTCTACGTAATACTTCTTTCCAATAATTGATTTCATCCTGTGGGAAATATGCATTTATTTGTTATAAGTATAACATATTTCCGCATTATTGTTTATTTAACTTAATTATTGATTCTATCTTTTTTGCACATTGGAACTATTATTACTTTCATAATGATATTTAATAGTTTTAACCAATAAACGAAAACAATACATTTTATTTTCGAATTATGTACATAATGAATACACAAGAAAATGGAGTAAGACGTCGATTTAAATTAAATGTTGAAAGGACACAAATTATATCTACATTTTATGTTAAAAAAAAACATAAAGCCTCCCTTTCTTGACTTTAATAACTTGGAAAGTGTGATGAGTCTAATTTATCAAAAGCCGCGGGCAGTTAACTAGGTATATTCAGAGTGAAAAGGACGTAGTAAATTTAACAAAATTATACCCATTGAAAAAACACTTTCTCTATAGTTTTTTTAAACTTTATTCGATAAAGTTAGCTTATCTCTGAATTTTCTCATAATAACGTTTACACGTTCAGACGATTTTTGCTACTAGCTATTAACAATATTAAAGAAACATAAATAACGTGAATGTAAAACACCTTTAACATTTGCCACCGTAAATATAGTATACCTCATTCGAGACAGTACATTAGGATGTACGAGGGAGCGTTTTTATATTCGTGGAATGGGGGACAAGGGGTGGAAATAAAAAAACCAAATTATTTTTCTTTTTCAATATATTCACCTGCAAGACGGATACATTTTTCACATCTTTCAATTAATTTATTTATACCCTCATAAAAAAATGATTTCTCTTTATCTGCAAAATACGCCGAAACTGCCTCCTTGACTTCATCATTGGCAGTAAATTTTTTACCCCGCAGCTCTTTTTTTCATTTTCGGAAACAGGTAATAATCACTCGGGGCCAGGTCTGGGCTGTAGGGTGGGTGATTCACAATTTCGAAGCCCACCTTATGCAGGGCAGCTAACGCAACGCGGCTCTTGTGGACGGGCGCGTTGTCGTGCAAAAGCAGAACACCTTTTATCAATTTTCCCCGTCTTTTCTCTTTAATGGCTTCTTTCAGTCGCTCTAATATTGAAGCGTAATATTCTCCGGTTATAGAAACACCTTTATCTTTATAATCAATCAACAATATTCCTTCCGAGTCCCAAAATACCGTTGTCATGAGTTTCCCAGCGGACTGTGACACTTTAAATTTCTTGGGAGGTGCTGTTCCCTTTTTACGCCACTGCATGGAGTCTTGTTTGGACTCAGGTTCATAATGATGAACCCAAGTTTCGTCTCCAGTAACAATTCCACTCAATACACCATCTTTGTCTTCATTACAGAGGTCCAAAAATGCACGCGAACACTCTACGCGCTGTCGTTTTTGCGGCGGCGTGAGCATTCTCGGCACCCATCTTGCGCTGACCTTAGACATGCCGAGATGATCGTGTAGGATTTTAAAAATTGTTGTATCGGATACTCCAACCATTTCTGCGAGTTGTTTCTTCTTTAGTCGAGCATCTTCGAGTACAATTTGTTCAACTTTTTGGATAAGTGCTGACGTGGTCACCTCAATGCTCCTGCCCGGCCTCGGGTCGTCTTCAAGGGATTCCCTTCCTTGTTTAAATAAACTATGCCACTTGTACACCATGGTTTTTCCTGGACAAGAGTCGCCGTAAACCAATGACATCTCATTCATTATGGTCGCGACTGATTTTCCTTGCCTGGTAAGGAACTTTATAACGGCACGATATTCGATTTTGTCATATTTCACTTTTCACTCCTGATTATGTTACTTGGTTGACGATAGCTCAAAGACTAACTGTCTAATAACAATGAAACTTCGTATTTATACTAATCGTGAGTCGCTGCACAGGCCACGCCCCCCAATGCGCCTACTCACCCCTCTACAACCCGCTCATTTAATATAAAAACACTCTCTCGTTCGTCCAAAATAAATATGAAATACGAATGTATTCATATATGTATTGTATTTAAACAAAACGGCTTAAACTATATGTCGGAGATTTCGTTTTCTTCTAAATAAATCATCAAAGGAAACACATAATGAATTAATATAAATTTAAACGTGGGTGTTTTAGGGTCGAATACTTAATTATTGTAATCATTACCAATTACTGTATCCGTAAATTATATTTCTTATTTAATAAGTTAACTTAACGTTCTACTGACTACTATAATATTATTATGTTGAGGGAAAAAGTCTTTACGATAAATTTAGATTAAGACGAAAGTTAAAAATTAGGTAAAAACTACTCTTGCTATAAATTTTCTAATTTAGGCAATAAAAATCCTGTATTACTACTACTCGGTGTTTGCTTCGGCGGGGAAAGAAAATTAAAAAGAAGCTCAATTAATAAGTAATGAACTTTTTCATTTTATTATTTATAACGCGGTTATGTAGCCAGTGGTGCTCTTCTAAAGATAAGGAAAATAAAGGTGGATGAAAGTTAAATGTAAAAATTATAGAGATAAAGAGAAAGAGAGAGAGAGAGAGAGGGAAACTCGCTATTTTATATATGCATGTAGAAAAGTGAAATTATTTAATAATAAAACTGACAATTCTACAAAACGAGGCGCACATCGGCGGTTGTAACATGTGTAGCTTAAATTCTGACATAATGTATATGGGGTTCTCCTGATTTAGTTTCTCGAGGCATCAGCTGTTCAATGCGATTGCAGTTCGAATTATCCAGCCCTACGCGTAATGTGGCTTTTGATGTTATTGATTTTCGTAAATTGGGATATGAAAAATCAAATTGAAATAGCAATCGTTGCTTTGATAATAAATATGTGATCGTTTAATCAAACAACTAGTATAACATTTTACTTTATGAATAATAATTTATAATTATTTATAATTATTAAAGTAGAAGGTTTCGATAAAAAAAGAATTTTAAGATTAAATAAAGTAATTTTCATTCAATACCTGCAAGTTTAATATTGGTGCTAATGTTATAATATTGTATATTGTTTCCTATTTTACAATTACAGGAGCATATTGTAACAATATGTAAAGTATAGGTGGCATGTGGTTATGATTGCAAGATACATTATACTACAATATATGTCTATGTATTTAAGCCTAATTAAATAAAGTTCTTAAAACTAGGCTACTGTCAGTATTATGGCTGTGTTATTTTATTTTGTGTATTACAAATGGTATATATGAATTACAAAACGTTTTAGCCATAGAGGTTCCATTAAATACAATTTGTTTAACAAAGTCGTGACAATAGACTTTGATGAAGAAGAAACACCCTATCTCTATATAAATAATAAAGGTGTTTCAAATTGCGCGGTTTTTTTTAAGAATAAATAAAATATAGATGGCGCACTGAATTTGTCTGGGTATGTGGGCATTTAAAAAATGTGATGTATGACATTTATAAAAATGGCTTCGTACATGGTACAACAACGCGTTCAAATTGTTGAGTTATTTTATGAAAATCAGCGTTCTGTTAAAAGCGTTTTTAGAAAATTATGCGAACTTTATGGTTTACATAATCGTCCATCTGAAAGCACTATTGGTCGAATTATTAAAAAATTTCAAGAGACCGGTTCCGTGGAAGATCAAAAAAATGAAAAATACAGTCGTAGTGGTCGTTGACAAGAAAATATTGGTTTGATTCGTGAAAGTGCTACTGAAGATCCTGAAATGTCCATTAGACGACGTTTATAATAATTTGGACTTAATGAATCAACAACATGGCGTATTTTACACAAGGATTTGGCTCTGAAGGCATATAAGATTCAAGTAACACAGGAACTGAAGTTATTAGATCATTTAAAACGTCGTTCATTTGTCAATTTCATCAATGAACAACCAGCTGATTTTTCGATTTTTCTCAAAAAATAATGTTTTCCGATGAGGCACATTTTGAACTTGGTGGCTATGGTAATAAACAAAATTACCGTATCTGGGGTGAGGAAAATCCACGAATTATTCACAAGAAACCTATGCATCCTAAATGAGTTACTATTTGGTGTGCATTATGATGAGGTGGTGCTTCGAAAGATGAAATTATTCGTGTCATTGGTGAGATATAGCCAAAATGTCATTGAAAATTTTAACAAAAGAATGAATGTCTGTGGAGCTGCAAGAGGAGGGCATTTGGCCGATGTTATTTTTCGCATATAAATGTCATAACTGATACTACTACAATTACCAATAAAAACTTTTTGAAAGTAAATGCAAATTATGTGTTTCATTTATTCTTTAAAAAAACCTCGAAATTTGAAACACCCTTTAGTATAAATAAAGGATATAACGAGATGTGGAAATAGCTCATATGTATAATATATAATATTATATTGTATATAATATATATATATATAATCCAGATCCCTTCTACCTTTTGCTGTAGGGTAAATTCTCGCTTCCACTCTCTCTGAGGTCCATTATCACTCGCACTGCTCACTAGGTTCGGTTCTCAATTCACCTACACTCAGTTTGATTATCACTTTCTCATCTCACTGTGCTTGTTTGCCCATATGCACGAACTCTGCCCATTTCCTTTTGCCTCGGGCCAATATCTTAGCAGTTTTTGTCTTTCTTCCTTAGTATTTCCTCTATTGTCTCGCCCCAGCTCCTCCTTGGTCTTCCTCTCTGCCTCTTTATATTTGTCTTTGCTTGCCAGATCTTTTTTGTTTGTCTGTTAGGTCCCATTCTGATTAAATGACCAAACAATCTCCTTCGTTATTTTTCTATTGAGCTCTTTATTGATTCAACTTCCAACATTTCTCTTATTACCTCATTTCTCATTTGGTCTCTTCTCTCAGGAACTTCATTTCCGTTGCTTGTATTTTCGACTCTTGTTTCTTCGAGAGGGTCCAGCTTTCACATCCAAAAGAATACCGTTATTTTTGTTTTTTTGCTTATTTCTATGTTCCTGATAAGTGCTTTGTTCAGAGCATAGTACGCTTTGTTTGCTCTTTCAATTCTATTGTTTATTTCTGCTTCATTTTCCCATCTTTTTGTATGGTAACTCAATTTCTTTGCCATAGATCCGCACGCTGGTTCGCGTCTTGTTCTTCTCGAGTACCATAATTTTGTTCTCTTCTGTATTTATCTTTAGGTTGCGTTTATTGAGCGCTCTGCTCCATATTACTAGATTTTCTTGTAGTGCATTATTATTCCCGCCGAATATCATAAGATCAACCGCAAACGCGCACTCTGATATGTATACCGGCTCCAAATATCTATACTCCACGTGGAGCTACTTGGCTTATTCTTTAATGTCTTTAATAACATCATCCAGTATGATATTAAATAGCGTTGTGCTTAATATTCCCCCCTGTCTCACTCCCTCCCTCGTCACGAATTCTTCTGATTCCATGTTATTAGTTCTTACATAATTTCTGGTGTTCTTTTATAAGCTAGCTATATTATTCATCAATTTTTTCCCAATTTTTCTTTTCCTCAGTATGTTTCATATAGTTTTCTGTAGTAGACTGTCGAAACCCTTCTGCAGATCGATAAATGCCACCTATAGTATATGTCCTTTCCATGGTATTTTTCTATGAGCTGTTTTATCGTGAATATGTGGTCTTGTATCCCTCTCCCTTTTCTAAATCCGCTCTGTGATTCCTCCATGTGGTCTTCTATTTTCGCTTTCAGTCTATTATCCAGTATTTTCTCGTACACTTTACTTACATTGCTTAATAGCGTTATCCCTCTATAGTTGTTGCTATCTCTCTTATTTCCTTTCTTGTAAATAGTCAGTATTGTCCCTATCTCCCACTCTGCCGGTACTATGTTTTCCTGTACTATCCTGTTCATCAGCAAAATTATCATTTTCACACCTTAGTAGCTTCAGCATTTTCACTGTTATACCGTCATGTCCTGCCGATTTGCCTCTTTCCAGTTTTCATATCGCCTCCATAACCTCCTCTACTTTGATATCTTCTTCATGTTCTTTGATTTCTACTTCGTGTTCTATCATTTCCTCTTTTTGGTCTTGTATTTCTGTTATTTCTGCGTTTAGTAACTCTTCGTAGTATTTCTTTCCATGGTGCCATTATTTCTCCGTGCTCCGTTAGTATTTCTCTTCCTTAGATGTTATATATTGACATTTTATTTCGTTTCCCTTCCTCAATGTTTTAGATTCTGGTTACCTGTACTGTCCTTTTCGATCTTCTCTCCGAATTTCTCCCTTTTTGCCATTTCTTTGGTTCTTGCTCTCTGTTCTTTGTAATCTGTATAGTTTTCGTTTCCTTTATCTCCTCGTTCCACCAGTGCGTTTTTTTATTATCTTTGTAATTACTTGACACTCTACAAGTTATTTTAACTGTTTTAGTTAATATTTCTTTCAATTTAGTCCAGAATTCTTGTCATGGTTGTTTGCGTTTCGTTTAATTTTTTCCATTTCTTTTTCTATCTGCTTCGAATATGCATTTGCTATATCTTCTTCTCTCAATTTATATATCCTAATTTTGAGCTTTTTCGGTTTGTTTATTTTTATATCCCTCTTTCTTTCCATTTTCATCTTTGACACTACTATAGTGATCCGAGTATATTTCCACACCTCTTCTTACTCTCGTATCTTGTATTTCCTTTCAATGTTCTTTATTAATTATCACATAGTCTATAATTTCTTTTTCATCTCTGCTGGCAACTTCCCTGGTATACTTATGTATATCTTTGTGTTTAAAGTAGGTGTTTGTTATAACTAGGTTGTTATTCAGGCAGAAATCTATTAGTATCTTGCCATTATTATTTCTTACATCCTCTCCGTGTGTTCCCATTGTCTCTTCTGTCTCTTTATCTCTTCTCCCCATTCTACCATTTAGATCTCCTACCAAAATTATTCTTCCTCCAATATTTTCCATTACTTCCGTTAATTGGTCCCAGAACTGTTCTTTTATTTGTGTTTTTTTCATCCTCACCGGGACCGTATGCTATTATCATCGTTGTTTTTTGTTGTCTTTTCCCATATGTATAAAACATTATAAAATCATGTTTTTTAAAATACCGATCAAAATAACCATTTTCCTTATGTCAATTTGATTAGCGAGGTAATAAATTAACGAAAGAAAGTTTTTCATTCGAAGTAAAGGCAATAACTACATGTAAAGATAGCAGCACGGTTCAGTGAAAACATCGAAGAACGTCAACAATTAATTAAAATTTTAACGTAAAATAGCATTTTAAATGAAAATTAACAATACAAAATAAAATATTATCAGAAATAATTTAAGATCTACATAAGAATAGATAGTTTGACACCACGCCGCAAAAAGCAAGGTGGAGCTAGTTTGAAAATTAGAACTAAGGGTGCACGAGAAGAAGCACATAAAAGGGGGGATGCGAGATCAAACGAGATCAAAAGAATTCGCTCTTATGCTCGAAAGCAATCAAACGTGTTTTTGCTCATTACTAATTTCGTAATGATGCAGTCGCTAAATTGTGGTTCATAATATTGTTTTATGTGTCATAAGGTCCTTCAAATTAATTACTAAGTACTAAGTGAAAGGACTTAATTATAAATAAATTTCCTTAAGATAATTACAAAATTCGGGCCACAAACAATGTTAAATATCTTATATGCTCTATTATGCTTGATAGGCGCTTATTATGGGCCACGTACATTAACTGTTTAGTATACCGTCGGAAAATGGTGGGGAACAGATCTTGCTGTTTGAAATTTTATGGAGCACATATTCGCTCCATTTTGGATTACGGCAGTATCTTTTTGGTTTAGCCAGTTAATGTCTAATAAAAATAAAGAGGATTCAATGTAAGGCCTACTAATATGTATTGTAACTCGAACCCACTCCGTATCTCCCTCTCTTAGCTGAATGTTTAGAATAAGCTCTCATTATTCGATGAGACTTTTTCACTAAAAAATATATTTTGAAGATTAATTCATAAATTAAAGTAGATACTGACACTCATACATAAAATAATTTTGGTTGACGTAACAAATAAGTTCTAGTGGCCCAAAAAAACTCATGGCTTTATTGGCGCGTTCAGAAAGATTTACACTGAAAGTTCAGGTATTTCAATGTATTACCGTATAATACAGTACTGGAGTACGAGTATGAGTGTAATTTTATAGACCTTGTAGCTTTGTTTTCTAGATATTATGAGGAGAACTACCGTAAGGAAAATGTATTAAAGTTTCCGAGAAATCCGGAAATTATATATTAAGGTATCTTAGCAGTTTTATGGTAGTTTACATCCCTTAGAACTAGTTTGAATGTTTCGTCAACAATAATTATATCTAAAGAAAATGACAAAACGATAAAAGGATATGGTGTACCTACTTTGTTTATAAATAAAATTACAGGAATCGCTAGACATTCCTTTAGAAATAGTATACTAACTTTAGTAAGAAAATGTAAGTTAGATAACATCAGCGAATTAAGAATTTTATTTAAAAATATTCGTCTGCATTTCAAAATGGTACTACGGAAATGTATATATATATATATATATATATATATATATATATATATGTATATATAATTTGTTTGATATATCCTGTTTGACAAAAAAGGAGTTTCAGGATTTATATGCTCAGTTCAGGTAGAATAATGCTTTAAAGATATCTTAATTTCATTTTATTTAAATTTTAAATTTTTGTATATATTTTTGGGTTGGACTTTACTACCAAATAGATTCTACTATTTTTATTAAAGATAGGAACACAAAGCTAAGTAGGGCATGTTGCTTTGGATGTTCTAAATCTATTTAGGATAGTGCTCAAATTAAAACCTCATTCTGAATTTTTAATTAATTAAGTTGTCATCATCAGCAGACAATTAAACAGTGTTGCACCTGGGAAACTATGGCAAAAATCCGCACGACACAAATTCCGTACACGATTGTACTATCGAAAGCCAAAACGCACACTGTATATTCGTTTCACATAATTTTAACGAAAAATTGTATTCTAGTCTTAAACTAAGACAAGAGAAAAGTACCTGCATGCGTTTATTGCACTCTCCCTTCTATTTAACCTTGTTTTAATTCTACTTGAAGTTGAATTAAAACATAAGGCTAAATATTTCCAAGAATTTGGATCGGGTATGTGGGTATATGAGGATATTTTTGCGATTATTAATACACAAATGCAACTTAGACGATTTTGTAAAGCAATTAAAATTAAAATTCTCGACGATTAAATTTACAGTAGACAAAGAAAACAATGACACGTTGCCTTTCTTGGACACCCTAGTTATTAGGAATAATCTTAAAATAGAAATTGATATTTTCCGAAAAGAAACTAATGTCAATAGATTCACAATGGCGGACTAAAATCATAGCATGCAACAAAAGATGTCTTCGATGGGTTTTATTATCAATCGTTTGCTTAATTTCCCACTAACAAAAGTAAGGTACGAAAAAGAATGAATTTTATTAAGAATATCGCGAGATATAATGGTTTTGATTCGGAAATAATCAATGGGTTAATTAGGAAGGCTAACATAAAAAAAAGCAATCCGGGATACCACATCTCTGTCACCTCAAAGCAATGGAGGCAAATAATTTATATGTTTACCTTTTCACCGTTTGACAAAAAACTTAAATAGTGTTTTTAAAGAGCGCGGTTTTCAAGCTCTATTTCGGTCTACTAACTCCATCAAATCCCTTTTGGGAAATGCGAAAGTCGAGGACAACAAAAAATCGGGAATTTACGGAATTAAATGTCTAGATTACAGTAAACAATACTTCGGCCAAACCAAACGGCTGTTAGAAACCCGGTATAAAAAGCATATTGAGCACATAAAATTCAAACGGCCAGAAAAATCCGATTTAGCAAAACATGTGTTGGAAAATAGTCATAGTGTAACCGTGGATTGTTTGCATTTGGTAAAGGATGTGTGCGATTTTCGCGAATGTGTAGCATACCGACTTGAGTCCCAACCATAACTCACTCCTCTTTGATCTCTTATGCAATAGACAAGGGAGGGTGCAATAAACGGATGCAGGTACATTCCTTTTATCTTAGTTTAACACTAGAACACAATTTTCTGTTAAAATTATGTGAAACGAATATACGGTATGCGACACTGTTTAATTAACTGTAGATGAAGACAACTTAATTGTTGAAATACGTATACAGAATACGAAAATTAATGCGGAAAGGGTTTATATATCAACCTTAAGTGATATATATATATATATATAAATATATACATATATAGGTAATATTACATATATGTAGGTGAACGTTAAAACTATTTTTAATTTTCTATGCAGATGTGTTATCTCTTCTTGGTAGAATATGTTTGTTTCTTCTGTCAGTTGATAGTGTAGCATTTGGTGTTGTAGTTATATGCTACTTCTTATATCTTTCTTTTAATGTAGTGGTCTGCCAGTCCTTTAATGGTAATTCGATCTCATGTAATTTTATATTTCCTCCATGCATATTGGACAAGCCGTGATTTATCTGTTTTTCTCAATCCAAGAGTCACAGATGCATTTTTGTTCATATTCATATGGTACTGTACATAGGGCCCTTCGTCCTTGAGTTTCCGTTGTCGAGTTTTATCTTTATTAGGATCTACTTATTTCGTCGTTCGTCGTTTTAATGAGTGTCTTGGCTTTGTATTTATTACCTATTCATCGGATTTCCTTTGATAGACTTCTGACATATGGAATTACCATGGTATATATGGTGTCTTACTGTTCCGACTTTAGGTCACTTCGCATTCTGAATTTTTTCTTTCTCTTTTGTTTTTGACGTCTTATCTGTATAACCAGTTTATTTTTATATGTTCATTTTGTTATGTTATATTTCTTTTTTTCTTATCGTGTCATCAAGATATAGTATCTTGCCTTTGGTTTCTACTTCCATAGTGAATTTAATAAATTGTCTTTTATTGTTAAGGTATAAGAATCCTTTCAACGTATTGTCACAGTACGGTTAATGAAAGCAACAAAATATTTGGGACCATCTACATTAAAATTCATATGTGTATACTTCAGTATTATTTTTTAGAAATTTAAGAAAAGTTAAAATTTCATATACCTTCCAAATTATACTTATTACAAGTTATTTAAAAACATATAGTGATTGAAACATGCCAGACACTTTGCCGCATTCATTTAAATGAAAGTTGAACATTATCTAAGTGATGCATGATGCTCACGTGAAATATCCGGTAATGTATAAATATTAAATTGTAAAGTTGTTTAGACATGACAATTTTGAGATATACATACATGCTTCAAGCTTTTATGAGGTTAACTATGATGAAAAAACTTGACTCGAATTTGCATCTTTAGACTCGCATTCGATCGATACCTCTAGCGAATCCGACATGCTGATTAGATATTTGATCTTACGATGATATTCGAGAAGTTATGTCCTTCGATATTTCTAAACTTAATCGAGTTTTATCATACGTGATCTGCTTTGCGCAATATACGCATGAGAAGAATCGGAAAATAGATGGGAAAGCAACAGGGTCGACATTGTAACTCAATGTATAAAGTAAAAAGTTTTTTGTGTATGTCGTTTTGTTTCCCTCAAACAAAAATAAAATTTATTTTGATAAAAATAGATATAACATTATAAAAGTTTCGAAATATTTTTAAAACTTAAAATCATTTTACTTTATATTTTTTCCTCATGTGAGATGTATTTTCTGCGTTTCTGAATATCGAATTTGAAAATCTCGCAAAATAAAATATAGGTAAACAAAAGGTTTATAATTTTGTTCAATCGGATAAAAAGTTAACATTGGAAATTATCATATGCCTTAATTTCGAATATGAGTTGGTGAGTTTCTTCAAATTTAGGGTGTTTTTAAAGTGTGATAAAATTATGTAAAATTACACGTTGCATGTAAGAGGTTAGGAAGGAACAATGAGCACAAGGGAGGATTAAAGGTGGTGGTGTGGTGATGGGGATGGCGGTTATTGTAGGGGAGATGCCGTACACCGGGTGTTTATAATGTGGTTGCTCAAATAAGGACAAGGCTTTACTCCTACTTCCTTCCCTGGTTCTACTCAACATTTTAATTAATTATTCTGCATATACTATAATCTATAAATTATTTCTATCGTAATTCTTATTTGTTTTACTGATTCGAAAAGATTTCATTCTACATAATTATGCTATTATAAAGAGTGCATTGGATTTGATATTTATCTTTCCATTTCTCTGTCTCTCTCTGTGCGTGGCTGTGTGTGTGTGTCTATATATATTATTGTTAATACGTAAATAACTGATGTAATAAAATACGTTATCTTTACAGATTTTATCAACGCGTAAAATAGATATTATTATGATATTATAGCTCTTCAATGCATAATTATTCATAAAAAGAATTGCAATAAGTCGTGACTTAAAATTGACTCGTCTTAATTTAATCTTATACTGTTGATAATTTAAACGTTTTTTACATGTTGTAAATGTCAAAATTGCATAACAAATC
This sequence comes from Dermolepida albohirtum, assembly GCA_031893035.1. Taxonomy (NCBI): domain Eukaryota; kingdom Metazoa; phylum Arthropoda; class Insecta; order Coleoptera; family Scarabaeidae; genus Dermolepida; species Dermolepida albohirtum. The sequence goes on from JAVIWB010006080.1 coordinate 106,942, forward strand.
GCCTAAATTGCTTGGGCCTCGAAAGCGTAAAGAGCGTCTATACTGAAATTAATTGTAAAAAGGTAATTAAAATGTCTGTCATTGACTTTAATAATAATAATAATAATCTTAGTGCTTTTGAAAAAGAAGAATAAAAGTTATAAAAGTAAACGCCAAGAAAATAATATGTGTATATATACGAGGGTAGCTGTTTATATTTCGGGAACTGGCAACACTGCTAGTATTGCCTCCGGTTTATCTGGTCGCTATTTCTATTGTTGACAGTTACTTGAAAATTTTATGTCAGTGAAAAAATGGAATTAACTCGCGAACATTTTCGTGAAACTATTTTTCATAATTTTCGGCGTGGATTATCTCAACAAGAATGCATTGACGAACTGAATTCTTTATATGGTGATGAAGCACCATCGAAAACTACAGTACAAAGGGTACTAGGAAAGTTTTGCAAAACAGCTTTGTTTATTTAATTTTTTCAAAGTAATTTCCTCAACACTCAATACACCTCTCCATCCTCCGAAACCAATCTTTAAACCAGTTCAGCACACTCGTTGTCCCAAGCCCGCAGAAGGTCCTCATAACTAGAAAACCGCCTCCCTTTTAGCTTCATTTTCACATGTAGGAATCGTGCAAAGTCGCAGGGAGCATGATTTGGGCTGTAGGGAGGGTGCGAACGCGTCAGCACAATATAAACCACAAAGGCGCGCTCGCACTTGCACTAACACACGGGCACGCAAACAAAACACACTCGCACACGTGCCCGCACGGATACAAAGTCACGACATACCTGGATTCACAACCTGGCCGAGGATAGTACAACTAGCTACTGTTTGGCGGACCTGGGCAAATAGAACCAAGGACCAGCAATAAGTAAAAGTTAAGTAGTTAGGCATAAATGAGTGAGAATGATTGTCAGGGTGGAAGACAGGCAAATGTACAAACAAACATACACGTCAGACAAATTCACATACATATATACACGTCAGACAAATTCACACACACACACACGCACACATATTTGAGTGTATATACAGGATGAATGAATCTCTGTGGCTGAATGTGCGAATATATGAGCGAAAAGAGTGGCTACCGGGTTCTCTGATATTTCAGGGGTCCCCTAAAGGAGGAGAGGCGGCGGAGAGATTCCACCATAGCGAGAAAATGGTAAGGACGTGCGGAACGATGACCAAGGTGACTGACGATCGATCGGCCTCTCAACCTGGAGGAACCACTCAGGAGGAATTTTGATTTCTTTTGTTAAAATAAGATATTTAAGGGCGGACTATTTCCGCAGAATGTATTTAATGTATACATAATTAGATGAGAATGAGATATTTAAGGACTAGTCTAGATTTAGAAGTTAGAGGTGAGATGAAATAGTAAGGTTAGGACATCCGGTGTGGTGCCTCAGGCGGAGCACCGGAGCTAGGACAAGTATTGTCAAATAGTACTAAAAATACAAATAAAGTGTAGGGAGGGTGCTCGAGAAGTTTCAATCCACTTGTTTTACTTTTTTCATTTTGGCTTTCGGGCTAGAACCGCATCTTAGACAATTTTGGTACCAACATTTTGTCACCACTTGTATAGGACTCCTTTAGGGCTTAACTGCTGCCACTATTTTTGTTATTGCACTGAAATCGGTGTATGTCAATAGTGGAAGGGTTTATATAGGAATACTGTATCTCACCAACCTCTCTCAATGGTCTTTAGTTACCAAAGAATTTTCTGTTTCTTTCAAAAGGCTCGATTTTGCGCCTGCTCTAAAACACATTCCTACAAAAGACATCATTACTAGCATAGGGTCAGCTCTTGTTCGAATCTCTCCGTCTATCGCCGATCCCATCCGTTTCGAAACTTTGAAATACCTCGCACAGGCTAAAAAAAGCGAAATATTAGGTGCGCAACTCGCTGTTTCTCAAGAGATGGCTTAAGTAGTAAGTGCTGGTCGATTGTGACATAACCAAAACGTCATGAACCAAGCTTAGACATATGGTAAACAAACCGCTTTGACACACTAGTGATTTTGTTATACTTTTGGTTGTGTGAAAATGTTTGATTTTGTGCCAAATAATCGTCATTTGCCGGAAGTGTTGCTTTTCTCCTTTCATTCGAAGAAAACCGCGGCTGAAGCGCATCGAGAACTCCAAAAAGTTTACGGAGATGCTGCTCTAAGTGAAACAACGTGCCGTGATTGGTTTCGTCGCTTCAAAGACGGTGATTTTGATGTTGACGACCGTTCGCGCGAAGGAAGACCAAAAACTTCGAAGACGCTCAATTGGAGGCATTGCTTGATGAGAATCCATGCCAAATGCAAACAGAGCTTGCTTCAGCATTATGAGTTACCCGCCAAGCTATTTCCCAGCGGTTGGATGCGTTGGGAATGATTCAAAGACAAGGAACTTGGGTTCCTTATGATTTGAAGCCAAGAGACTTTGAGCGTCGTTTTTTCGCCTTTGAACATCTGCTCCAGCGGCAAAAAAGGAAGGGTTTTCTTCATCGCATCGTTACGGGTGATGAAAAATGGATTCATTATAGCAATCCAAAGAGGACAAAATCATGAAAACTGCCCGGTCATACTATTACGTCGTCGGTTCGGCCGAATATTCACGTTGCGAAGGTTTTGCTGTGTATTCGGTGGGACCAGGGCGATGTTATTTATTATGAGCTATTGAAACTGAAAGAAACCATCACTGGGGAACGGTATCGCACTCAATTAATACGATTGAGCCGAGCACTGCGCGAAAAGCGGCTACAATACGAGCGGAGGCACGAAAAAGTGATTCTACAGCATGACAACGCTCGGTTGCCAAACCAAATAGACACGCTCAAATGGGAGGTCCTACCCCACCCGCCATATTCCTCAGACATTGCGCCGTCCGATTATTACTTGTTCCGTTCGATGGCACATGGTCTGGCTAATCAGCAGTTCCGCTCATATGAAGACATCTCAAAATGGTTTGATTTTTGGATAGCCTCAAAAGACGAACACTTCTACCGTGATGGTATTCAAGCTCTGCCAGAAAGATGGGAAAAAGTTATCGCTAGCGATGGGCAATATTTTGATTGATTCATTTGTAAACATTTTTTCACAATAAAGTTGCATTTTCATCAAAAAGATAGCGAGAACTTAGTTGCGCACCTAATATAATAAATATGTTTACTTAGGATCTTCGAAGTATTAATGCGTAAGGAGCGTTAAACATCAAATGAATTAGAAAACTATAAAATTGAAATAACAGCGCTTCAAAAAACATAAAAGAATGGTATACAAGAAAGGGATGGCTGCTTTCTTTAGAGCTGCAAACCCAAAGTAGGCATTTAGGAGTTTTTTGATAAAGTAGAAAACAGGTAATAAAAATTTCAAAGCTATGTCAGGTAGAATGTGCCTAACATACAAAAATAAAAATATCGCTACAGTAAACTTTCACGCTCCAACTGAATAAAAAGAAGAATAGGCGATAGACAGACAATATGACGAACAAAAATATTTTAATATTCGGAGGTGATGACAAGATTGGAAGAGAAATTATTTAAGAAAAGATTGTTGGTCATTAGAGTAAGTATCGAGAGAGTCACAATAATAGTATAAGATTAATCTCTTAACTAATAAAAAAAAACCTGAAAGAAAGAACACATATAAAATCAATCGCATGTTAATACAAGATGAACATGAAAGTTTAAGCATAAAAGTAAAATCGCACTGAGGAGTTGATGCTAGCTTAAAGTAGTTTCTTATAGAAACAAAAGCAAGGCTTGTATATAGAGAAAGAACAATCGACAGTCAAAGAGAATCAGTGAAGTACAAAATAAATGAAATGCAAAATAATAATAAAAAAAACAAAAATATGGAATGGACGTTAAAGAGGCATTTAAAATGGCTATTTAAATGCTCAAAAATATATTTACGAAATTTCAAAACCATTCGCTTTATTATATATCCAAGGGCTATATAATGCTATATTCCAACAAAACAATGCCCGTACTCATGTTGAAACTGTTACTGTCGATGAACCTATCGTCTGTGAAACATAAGTCAAAGGTTTATGTGCATCACAACTCTTCAATGAACTTATAACAGGTATATGATGCCCTAGAAGTTGTTGAAATAAGATTCCACAGAAGTTCATAGAACATTTTACTAGAAGTATTCTCGGGTAAAAAGCATAATACATACATTATTAAATTTTCCTCATAAAAGAAACGAATTTTTCATTTAGTGTTCTCAATACAGTAAACATTCGCGCAAAAGTTGATTTAAAAATGTATATTTTGACTAGGTGATTTGTGTTTTCTTGCCACAGTAATTCACTATGATGTACTTTTTTCAATAACGATTTTTTTAACAGATAATCGTGTCAAATTTTCACGCTATTTTAGTTAAGTATTGTGTGGTATTTTACAATGGAAAGACTCAGTCCGGCTTAGCGTCTACAAATTATTTAGCCACAATACGAAAATCAACGATCCACGAGAAATGTATTTCTAGCGCTTAGCGAAACTTATGGTCTATGTAATCGGCCCTCCGAACGCACAATTTGCTATACCACCGAAAAATTTGAACCACAATTTTCATTATTAGATGATACGCGATCAAATAGATCACATCCAGCTCTTGGTGAAGAAAATATAGCGATTGTAGAGGAGAGTGTACGCGGTGACCGTGAAAAATTTATTCGACGTAGATCTCAACAGCTTGACTTGTATGTCACAACTTGGTGTGTTTTACGTAAGGATCTTGATTTAAAAGCATAGAAAATTCAACTCGTTCAGGAATTTAAAGCGGCCTACCTTTCGAATCGTTGCTGTTTCAGTCTTTAGTCTCTTGAAAAGCTTGAAGAAGATCTACCGTTTTCGACCAAAATTTTGTTCAGTGATGAGGCCCACTTCTGGCTTAATGGCTACGTAAATAAGCACTTATGCTGTATTTGGAGTGAAAAGCAACCCGAAGAGATTCAAGAGCTGCCATTACATCCAGACAAAAGCACGGCTTGGTGTGATTTGTGGGTCAGTGGTGTTATCGATCGGTATATCTTCAAAAATGAAGACGGCCTCAATGTAACTGTAATGGAGCACGTTATTGCACCATGATAACTGACTACTTACTGCCTGACATTGAAGACCATGATCTCAGCATTAAGTTCCAACAAGACGAGCTACTTGTCACGCAGCCCGTGTGAAAGCATGGCTTTATTGCGAGAATAATTTGGTAAATATTTAATTACAAATAATGGACCTGTGCAATGGTCGTCTAAATTATGTGATAACACACCTTTAGACCTTTTTCCTTTGGGGCCACATAAAGTCCAAAATCTACATGGTTAAGGCAGCTACGATTGAGCAGTTAGAAGCCAACATTACTTGCGTTTTTCGCCAAAAGTAGCGTCTTTGAAAATTGAAACTTTAGATTAGACCATATTAGGCGCAGTATATATATATATATATATATATATATATATATATATATATATATATATATATATATAAAGAATACCCCATAAAATTGTTTTTACTTTTTTTATTTTTGAAAAGAGTACCTCCAAATGACGTCAAATGTCAAATGATGTCAAAAATAGTTCCTTTATATATATATACTTATACATAAAGTGTACTAGGAAAGTTTTGCAATATGGCGTAACAATGAGTCGTAGGAAGCTGCTTGTTGCTGCATGTTGAGACATATTCATACGTGCATAGTAGCTGCCGCACCATGTCGATGGGCTCAGTTATTCATTAGCAGCGAGTGTGTAAAATGCTTGCGAAGGCATCGTGTTCACGAAATGAGATAAGGGCAGTTTTGCGTTATAATTTCGTGCGTGGTTTAAACATAGAGAATTCCAAAGGGGAAATTTAACTGTGGAGGATGCTGAGAGACCGGGAAGGAAACCAACGTCAGTTGCGGAGGGAAACGTTACTACTGTGAGGAAACGGCTTAGCGAAGACAGGCGAGTGACCTACCAACAGATAGAGGATACTTAGAGCCTAAATGCACCAGCAATTCGTTCGATTCTGGACTATCGTTTGCACGTGAAGAAACTTTGTTCTCCCTGGGTGCCGCATCGACTGACTGAAGAGCAGATGACACGACGTGTGACTTGGTTCCGGGAGATGCCAAAAAAGTTTTATAAAGGACAATCTCGGTATGTGAACAATATCGTGACAAGTGATGAGACTTGGCTGTACTATTGTGATATGCCGACCAAAGCTCAAAACAAAATTTAAGTCTTTGATGATGAAGACACACCCGTAATTGTCAGAAAATCCCGATCTGTAAAGAAGAAAATGATAGCTGTATCTTTCAAATAAAGTGGAATTTTGGAACGCGTCGTTTTGGACACAGAGACCACAGTCATAGCTAAGTGGTATACTGAACAGTGCCTGCCTAAAGTCATTGGATCTATGAAGAACCTGCGACTAAAGTCAAGAATGGGCACCTGGTGCTTCCATCACGATACTGCTCCAGCTCACCCTGCCGAAGCTTGCACCGAATATTTGACCACGACATGATTGAAACTTCTCCCTACAGTCCAGATCTTGCTCACTTCGACTTTGCACTGTTCCCGCATATGAAAATGAAGCTAAAAGTGAGGCGGTTTTCCAGTGATGAGGACCTTTTGCGGGCTTGGGGCAACTAGTGTGCTTCACTTCCTAGTGAAACTTGGCTGAACTGGTTTAAAGATTGGTTTCGGAGGATTGAGTTGCATTGAGTGTAGAGGAATTTACTTTGAAAAAATTAGAAAAACTTTCATAGTACCCTTTGTATATATATATATAAAGGAACTATTTTTGACATTTATTTTTTATTTATTTAAAAATTATTTCATTCAATTGTTGGCTGTAACTGCGCCTAA
>JAVIWB010006081.1:0-114912 GCA_031893035.1 Dermolepida albohirtum
TACTTGTGAAATCTATATAAAAGGAAAAAGGTATTACTTATAATCCGCCTTTCACCTATTGCGAACAATCTCAACTGCATTATAAGTAATAAAGGTTCGACCCTGGTAATACATAAAAGATTACTATCGGGGATTATTATTGTACTAGCATTATGATAAAAATGCGGGATTTCCAGAAAACTTACGGTGTTGAACTTATGTAAATATACAACAATAAAATAAATGTACAAAAATAGAAATAATATTATTCAGGATATTCCTGAATGATAGATATACTTTGTTCAGTGAAATCTGAACAATATCAAATGGCTTTGTTACCGTAAATTAATTGATTAAGTACAACAGGAGGTCCATACATATACAGGGTTATTATAAAAGAATGAGCCGATTTCACGACACATAGTTTAGCCGCTCTTTTACTGACCATCCGAAAGTGGCGGTTTTGAAAATTCGAAAGACTGTTATGCGAATGCTGTAGGTGCGTTAGCAATTCTACCGGTAAGTTGTTTGCTTGCACTTGAATTGGTAAGTTAACAGCAAACAGTTTCTGTGTTTTCCAAGTTGTAAAAACGAATTCGGTTGTTACGATGCAGTGCGCTTTTCGAATATTATTCTACATTACGTCGCCCTCTCTGAAAAACATACAACAGTGGTTTCGACAGTTGATAGAGTGTAGATATCTGTGTAAAGGCAAAAGTTCAGATCAACCGTAAGTTTTGGAGGAACAAGTGAGAGAATCCGTGCTATGTTTAAGCGAAATCGACAGTTCAGATTAATTTTAACAAGATGGAGTACCATCTCATTAACGCCTATGAATCGAGATCAACAGTTAGAAAGTTTCTGAATATATAATGAAAAAACCTACTTAATTTCATCTGCATTTAAATACATGTAAAACAAAGTAAATACACAAATTAATGAGGGTAATGATAATCATCTTGCGGACGGAGATGCAAAGCATGATAAAGTTTGTATTAATTCATCGCTTTGTGATGCATAACAGCACCCTAGTAGCAGCCGCGTATAGTCTAAGCTCAAACTCAAAGATATTAGTCTGAGTAAATGCCTGAAAAAGTCTACACAGTAATGATAATAATAATAAAAAAATTGAAAATATATGTACATACATATCAATGATAACAGATGAAATAAAATTAATATATAGAAACTACAGCAAATATATTTGTATATGTAAAAAAGGACTACAAAATGAGAAAATAAAAAAATTATTCAATTCATTGCATGAGGAAAATAGACAACAAAATTTCATTTTCCATGTTAAGCTCTCACAGTCCGAGATTGTTAGGAAAAAACCAAACGGGAATCCTAATAAGTGGATTTTTAGTGACATATAAAACACATGAACGTAATCATGTGTTTTATAGTATCTAAGAATCTCAGTTATAAGTTCTTTGTAGTTATCTGTCTTTTGATTTCCAAGGAAGTTGTTTAACCTTTTCAAATAATTTCCTCGTAGCAATTACAATCAATCGAACTGCCTCCGAATTCAATATCAGTCATTAGTTTTCTGAATTGCGGTCCAATAAATATACCTTCTTTTATCTTACCATCATTTATATTAGAGAACTAATCTTTTAGAAAGTGAAATCCATCACGATCTATTCATTACTTTAACGAATTTTTTCATTAAACCTGTTACTGTATATTGTCGGAAGGTAAACTTTTTCAGGTTTTAAAAATAACAATGTACGAGGGTGTCCCAGAAGTACCCGACCCGTGTTATATCGGTTGGGCTGAGGCCTTAAAAATAAAAGTATTGTATCACGTAACGATGGCTAATTTTCTCCTTTTTTACAAACAAATACAAAACAACGTGTCGTCTTCAAACTTGAAACATATGCTTTATAGATTGTATACTTTCTAATATAGTGCTATTTTTCAAACAACTACCGCCATTTCTAGGTCAGGTCGGGTACTTATGGGACCACCCTCGTATTGTATTTTGCATTGTTATTGCAATTACAAAAATCTGAGGCGAAAAATACATAAGATTTAGTAAATATTGATTATCTAACAAAATCATTGTTGACTAGTGTAATTAAATGTCTTTTTAATATTTCCATACACTAATGTTGAAAAGAAGTTCTCGTACAAAATCGTTAGTGGTTTACGTATTTTCATCAATAGTATAGAGGAATAAATTATCAAATTTGTTACATTTTCTGTTTTAATTACACATTTACTATTAATTACTACTCTACTTCGTTTTCTCCCGTTCAATTGATACTATTGATAATGTAATATATTAAAATAAAATTTATTCATTTACTATTTTTCTTTGACATTTTATGCTTAGAAGGTCGAATCTGAACAATATAATCAACTAGATTTTCTGTATTTGTATATTTGTTGTATACTATTTAGCCATCTCTGTATTTACCTTCGGGATTCCTCAAGATTCCAATCTTAGTCCACTATCATTCTTACTTTTTATAGATTGACTTGCAAGTATGACCTGACTTATGGTTCATTTTCAACTGCGTTAAATAGTATCTTGAAAATACATGAAGCCGCTTTTAAGAGTCGTACTCAACTCGTTTGCTTAATAGGCGAGTTATTTAACATTTTTCTATGTTTCGTACACTGTGCGTTTTGGCTTTCGACGGTACAGATTGTGTACGGAATTTGTTTCATTTGGGTTTTTGTCGTAGTTTTCCAGCTGCGAGATTGTTTAATTATATGCCGGTGATGACAACTTAGTTGTCGAAATACGAATGTAGAATACGAAAATTAATGTGGAAAGAGGTTTATCTATCAACCTTAAGTGATTAAGTTAATCAACCACAGGCTATAGCAAAATTAGCTTCGTTTAGGTTTAAAAAATAATTATCGACAAATTACTAAGACGAATTTTGGATAATACTAATGCTTCTTCACCTCCATCACTCTTTCTAGTTGACCCGTTGGAGAAGGAAATTTCTTCAATTTCGTCTGTTCGCTACGTCGAATCGGTGTTGAAAGACGTTGACCGCTTCATGTTACAGTTAAGTATAACCATTATACGAAAATGATAATTTTCCAAGAATAATGATTTGCAACAAAATTTTATACAAATTCAATAAGATCCAAACGTTTTACTACTTATTTTATGGGATGATCAATGCCTGCTCACAAGAGATGGTGTCTTCTACAGTAACAACTTCAGTTTTTGGGAGAATGACTATCCCATAGCTATTCGAGAATTTGGACGCCAAAGAAAGTTTTCTGTGCATGTTTAGTCAGGCATCTTCAATCTTCAAATTGAACGACCAACATTTCTTTCAGACTAAATGCAAATGAATACGTAAATCAGTTAGTGGAAGTATTGGCTAATGTTACATTAACTGTCAGAGCCAACATGTTATTACATGCGCGATAATGCATAAGCTCATAATTCAAGTATTACAACAGTATGGTTGAACGAACTTTTCCCAGATTAGTGGAACGGACTAAATGCACCAATATCATGGCCTGCTGGGTCACTAGATAGGAATCTCCTTAACTTATTTGTTCGAAATTTTTCTTGGGCGGATGAAAGTCCCGGAGCTATTCGAGAATTGGAACAGAATTGTGTGAATATTTGGTTAGGCATCTTAAATTTTCAAATTGTAGGATCAATATTTATTCCAAATAAACTGAATGCAAATACATACGTAAATGTGTTAGAGGAAGTATTGGATAATGTTCCATTAAGTGTCTCAGTTAACATGTATTACAAGCACGTTGGTATACCAACTCGTAACGCAAGAATTATAAAAGCGTGATTGAACAAACGTTTTCGCGTTCGTGTCGGTGGAACGGACGAAATGGGCAAATATCGTGGCCTGCAAGGTGATCAGATATGAATCTCCTCGATTTCTTTGTTTGAGGTTTTTTTATTGAACAGGAAGGAATAAATCGAATTAATGTCAATACAATTAATTGCCCCGCATATGATACAATGCGTCCTGAATTGAATTCTGCAAAGGCTACAGCCTTATCTTCAAACCAATGGCTACCAGTTTCAGCATTTACGTTAGTTATCATTATTATTGTTAGACTTAAATAAAATTCGTATTTAATCATATCATTCCTACTGATTTATTAATGGTTTTATACCATGTTGTCAAATCTACACTTCTGATATTCGTATGGTTTAACTAATGACAATAAAACATCTGTGTATTGCCATGGTCAACTCAGAATTAAGCATAGAATCGCATGCCAACGCATTGACAAGCTTAAGAGTTTCTATTTAAGATATTTCAGTCAGCAACTCTTAAGCAAAATATCTTTTTCCAAACCTTGTGTAAGAAGACAGAGAATGCAACTGAATTATTCCGTGCAAGATAATGTTTGGAAAGAAGATTAATTCTGGACAGGAAAGACGAATACGGAGAAATTTTATTTCTGTGATAGTCCCAAAATAAATGTCTAGCATTACAATGGTTGAGATACTTGGGAAAAGTGGATGAAAGAAGGATAGTGCAAAGTATAACTTGAGAAATTTTTGATGATAGAAGGAAGTGTGGAAGACCAAGACAAAATAGGAGACAGGTAGTTATAGAAGACTTAATATCAAAGAAGTCAATGAAGAAAATTACCAAGAAATTGGTTTAAATAACATATACATCTGTCTGTACATAATTTATTAAATCCAATGCTTTAAATCTTCAAAGATCCTCTAAACAAGTGTCGACATACCGGCAAGCTTGTAAGTTTTCCTTTAAAATACCTTAGAAATTCTCAAGTAAAATCGTTTTAATAATTATTTCGTATAGGGTATGGAAAAAATTCTTAATCTGATGAAGGTAAAAATGCGTGGTCAACATTAGAAAGTTTCTTTTTCTATCGCCAATTCTATGTTGTTAAATTACTTACTATAAATGTAAATAAGGAGAACAAGGAGCCCATATTGAATACTTTCAGTATGTGCTCTGATTGTTACTTTTAATTTTGTGAAAATTGTATAATAACATTTTAGAAATTTTATTAGAAATGTCTTTTATTAATGTAATGCTATATAAAATTTATTTTTGACGTATTAATATGCAAAAGTTAGAAGCTTTTATGACATTTTGGTTTTATTTATTATCTACGGCTGCACAAATATGTGTACTAGGATTATGTATTTTGTATTTTTTAGTATTTGCTGGTGCATTATGCATGCTTTTTATCTATTATTTCTGGATAAAGCCGAATTAATTTTAAATTAAAAAACAGTAATTGTTTTCAGTGGTTTAAATATTTGTTTGCATCTACTTCCTTTTTTCCATTGAATAAAAGTGGTCCGACTGTTCCCATAAACAACGATATCCTCAGAGAAAATCCTCGTATTACATAAATTTGTTTTAAGGCCCGACTGGTTGTTTTAGAGCATTATTTTTTGTAAACGAGTTCACGAGTAGATACACAATTATCCTGGTGAATAGATGTATTGCGGAAAAGAATGTAAGTTTTACCAGACGTTGTAGTTTTAAAAAGAAAAGGTATAAGCTTCAGTTTCCGTATTTTAGAAAACAAATGTAGAACAAATCAATTGAAATTTCTTCTTTATAATTGTGCTTAAAAATTAGAAACTTAGAAAAAATTAGAAACTGTTTAGAAACTATTATACGTGAAGAGACGAATTTTTTAATTTGATTTTATAGGACAACGATGAATATTTTTCTGATATTCTATTTATTTAGTTGTATTTGATCAAAACACTTTAAAGTTCCTCAAGTTTTTTAAGTTCAAGGAAACATGAAATTTCATAGTCCATCAGAGTCAGCGTTGTGATTAATAATTCAATCTTCTCTGCTTCTTTTTGTGGTTCTTGTAATACGAGGTGTGGCTATTAAATAACGAGACTGACGCTGGTACAGAAGAAGTGCGCATACGCCAAACGCCAACGACTGACAGCTATTTATCGTGTAGTGCCTTTCGCCTCTGTAAACAAATCAGTATAGCTTCATTCGCATTAGAGTCGTCTTTTTGTTTCGCCGGAAAAATGTTAAGTAACTATTAATCAACATTACTACCTTCACATTCTTGCTCAACACCGTGAAAGAATATATATAATATATAAAATTGTGGAAGGACACGTCATGGATTTTCCACCAAGACAATGCACCGGCTTATTCCGCATTGTCAGTCAAAAGGTTTCTAGACAAGTACAGCATCCCAGTGTTAGACCATCCGGCTTATTCGCCGGATCTTGCGCCGTGCGACTTCTATCTGTTTCCTAAGGTGGAATCTGAATTAAAGGGAACGAAATTTGAGTCCGTTGAAGCTGTGAAAGCGAAAGCGGCACGCGTTCCGAAGGAGCTGACAGAAGAAGACTTCCAGCACTGTTTTGAAAATGGAAGATTTGCATGGAGGGTTGTAGGGACAGAGGAGGGGTGTATATTGAAGGTGATAATAAGTAAATATGAATGAAATCAAAATAAAATGTTTTACAACGTCAGTCTCGTTATTTAATAGCCACACCTCGTAGTTATATTATTACTACTGACCATAGTGCATCCCAAAAATTGTATTGTTCTGAGGTTTTAAGGAATATTAACCAAAAAGCTAAAAAAACTCTTACCGCATTAATATTTGTATCCTAGCTATTTCGACAACTAAGTTCTTTTATTCAGTAGAAAATAAACACAGTGTTGAATATACTTGCTAAGGCTACACAGAATAAACCACGAAAGACTCCACTCGATGCCATTTTGAGTAGAAAATTCGAAAATACTCTAATGTAAGCCCATGTTCAACACCAATTATTTTCTATTGAAGATGATAACTTAGTTATTGAAATCTACGGTACAAAAATTAATGTGGCAAGGAGCTTTTCTTACCATTTGATTATTTAGTTAGTCACAGTCTCCAGTGTAATTAACATTGAATAAGATTAGTTTTTTTTATTACACGTAAATCGATAGTTTTCAGTTTGTTATTACAGTAATTGAAGCATCAAATTAAGTATTAAATACCGAAGAAGTGCGGGTTGAAATTAATTAAGATCTGTTACATAATGTGATTTATGGCGTATAAAAGATTTGAAGTAACTCTGCTTAGGTAGCTTAATTGGATAGAGTGGCCGTCCGATGCAAAATATTGTTCATTAAAATTTTTTGTATCTAATGAAACGATTTAAGGGAAAGAAAATGTTAATATTCAATAATGCACATTGTGAAGAAATTAATTAGGGATTTTAGTATGATATAATTTCAGATCTTTTGTTTATAAGGAAACATTGTTCAATTACATGCGAGTTACTTATGTATTGTTGAACATCGTGGTCATTGCTGTTTGAATGTGTTCAGTGATGAAGTGGGGAAAAAAGAAACAATATGACAATCTCCAGTCCTTATTAGTGGATTCTTAAATCGAAATGTTTCTTACTTGTCGATTTATTTATGAAAAAAAGTAGTGAATGCAATTTAGGAAACTTTAGATTTTTAGTCAAAATGTACACTGTTGATTTGCGAAACTTCAATTACTTTTTTGGGAGTATCTCTGACGACATCACTGAAGCTTAGAAATTTTCTTCCTCTGGTTTTTAAATTTAATGAAATTGTAGAGAAGCCGGAAATATTTGACACCTACTTTTTTATACCTGCCCAATCATACCCTAAGGAGGTAAAAAATATCTTTGAAGATAAGAATCTCCTTTTTTTCTATAATTTTGAACTAGTGTGGATCTCAAGTAATAACCAGATTTGAAAGCCGTTTTCGTTAAATATTATATATACTATGTGACCAGAAAAAATGAATCGTGCTGTAAAAGTATTATATATATTTTGAAAGTAAATTTTGTGCAAACGTTTATTGTGTTGAGAACAATAAATGACTAAGCTTTTATTGAAAAACTCGTACCTTTTATAGACAAATTTCATAATGAGCTGTTGCTCCACGTGAATGAAGATTTTCTGCTGTTTGCTCGGGTATGCTTTTAATAAAATGTTGTATGAACTCATATGGAAGCTCCTTTCAAGCAACTTGTAGTTGCTCTAAGTTTAAACAAAACATACCAACCCTTCGACGTATGATGTCCTAGACATGTTCTACATATGTGTGATAGGCCTGGCGACTGAGCAATTGAGAATATTGATCTTGACCTCTTGCAGAAATCGTATTTGCAGTTGTTAAATCTGCAACATGAAGACGAGTATTGTCTTGTTTTATTGTAGCACTGTTTAGTCTTGAATATGTGGTACAGCGAATGGTTCCAGAACTTCGTAAATGTACCTTATAGCATTTAAATGGTCTCGAATGTATATTAAAGGAGTCCTACTTTATATGGTAATTTCAACCCAAACGATCAATCCTCCAGTAAGTACGCGTTCTACAGAAAAATTAAAAAGCTGTCTTCCTCCTCTTTGATGTTGGACTAATCTACGACCATCGTGGGTTTACAAAGAAAAATAAAATTAGTATGAAAAGATGATATTCCACTTTTCATCTCGATCTGCCTGTACAGTCTAATCTAAAAAGACGATGTCGACTGGTGGGAGGCAGTATTAGTATTGGACCATAGAAAATCAACCCAAATGAGCGAAAGCACATTTACCATAGACTTTGGAGACCGATCCCTAAAGACAAGCACTATTAGTCTTCTGTCTAGGTGATACTTTTAGATCATCCAGAGTCTCTTTTACGATGTTTCCTACCAATCTCTCCAACAACGAATAACTGTAGCAATATTTCTTTGCATGTCTAGCGATTTCATGAAATTCAACATCCGCCTCATGTAATCCAACAGTACAACCCTTGTCCAAAATTGCTTAGTTGACGATAACTTTGTTTTCGAAACTTGGCACTTCGAAACTTACACTAATCCAAAATTGATTGACAAAATTTTTATTAGAAACATAGCCGGACGTACAGCAGAATATTTTCATTTACGTGGAGTGGCAACTTATTTTTAAATTTTTTCTCTAGAAGATAAGAATTTTTCAATAATAATTTATTATTTTCAACATATTTTGACATCACTTGGTTTAAAAATACTTAGTTTTTATGGGTGATTCTTTTTTGTCACATAGTATATATATTGGAAGAACGAATTGTGTTAAAGCTAAAATTTGTGAAAGGTCCAAAGTTCATTATTTGCATAATAGATTTTTCAGAATTATTAAAAAAGGGTGCACAAGAACTAATGCAGCAATATATGTATGCGAAAAATTCCTTCATTCGCTTCTTTGATCTTAAAAATAAATACAGAATAAAGTAAAACTCAGGTTTAGAGTTTTAAATATGAAATAAGATATTACCAAACCTGTTAGCGAAAAGCAGCATCGCATTTATATAATAATTTTTTAATATTAGTTCTAAGTAGGCCCTGAAGGTTATTGTTGTTTTATATAATATAATTTCATTCGAATCTGTTATAATTACCGTATTAAATAAAATATTAAAGGCATATTATTTATCTTTCCCTTCTTGAAAGTGAAGACGCTTTATGGTAAATTTAAAATGTATATTAGTTTGTTTATACCTTGAAGTAAAGGTTTGGGGCAACGAAAAATATTAAAACGGTGATTAGACAGAGAAATAGAGAACGAACTTTTTTCGCGACCTTATTAATTTGCATAAATATAACGTTAAGCAAATAGCGAAATTCAGTGAAAATTCCATAAGGGTTTGATTTTAGGATCCACACTGTTTTGGAGTAACAGAACAGTTCTGTAACATTTACTGAACACAATACATATGTGCAAGGTATTTTATACTATCTTCGCATTCAAAATTCAACTCGTTTATGCTTGGATAGTACGGTATTCAAAAGTAGTTGCTTCAGCTACAAGAAAGTTAGACAATTCAATAGAGCTTTTGATGACCAAAGTATGCTCGAACAAAACATATGCTGCTATCTTTCGCCAGTTGTTCGAGCTTTCGCGACGGTATTTGGGGAAAGATTAAAATTCGTAGTCGTCGAGATATACACGTAATAGGCAGATTCAGTTCACAGATGGTCTCTTTAGACACAGTACGTGGATGACGGTGGTAAGCTCGACGAAAATGCTAATGTTTATCCCAGTGGAATTTGCCTGGAAAATTAGGAATTAGCTCGGTTTTGTCGCAAGCTTAGTTAATTTCGCATTTCCGCAGTCAGTTATGGACGGCTGTTTGAAATGATTTATCGCTCGGTACACAGTTCGATGTAGCCTGACGGGTTTCGCTCCAAACCCCTTCTATCATACAAGATTAGTTTGCTCTACTAACAAGTTGGAAGTTAAATTGTTCGCTATTAATGAGCCTACGTGTAAGTCGCTGTAATGCTAACTTTTTTTACTCGAAAGCAAGCTACCTTTTCATGAACCATAACGCAAATATAATTATAATTTGAGTGTACACGAGAGAGACCTCATTAGATTAGTTTTAGTTTCTCTGTCTTCATTTTTATTTAATTTTTTTAGCACTGTATGAATAACGTGTATGCTGTTAGTGTTATTTATCGAAAAGATATGTTTTATTTTAACTGAATTACTTTAATGTAATTACGAAATCATTTGGTAGCCTTCGCTTTCTCGATTGTCGAATAACGAAAAACGAAGAAATTAAAAAATTATACTTTCATATCCTGAACGGAAATGAAACTTATCCAAGAAGTGAAAATACAACGAAAAGTATATGTCGCTTTAAATCGCAAATAGTTCTACTGTCAAAGTCAATAGCAACCGTACATATGAAATAGGCGACTCTTAATGTGGAAGCAATTCCTAGTGCAATTCATGTGAAATAAGTCCTACATTGTATTATTGTAATAGAGAATTCCATGTAATTTTCCAGGTCGTTTTTTAGTTAGTTAGATAAAAGATTAAAATATTGAATATTTTGCATTAACCGATGTATATTTTAGTAGATATTTCATACAAATTATCCCCTCGCGGTTCTATAATGCGACAAGCATTAGTTTTCTAACCGACAGCACTGCACGTGCTTTAAACAGATGACCTTCTTCGGGTTTATGTGGATTCATTTTTGGTCTCAGAACTAAAGCCAGGTATCCATATTTCATCATCAGTTAATTCATTGCAAAAATTGGACATCATGGGTACAAGATCTTGAAGATGGCTATATGTTAAGTTTCTGTGCCAGTGGATTGAAACTTTATTCACTCCCAAATATTTGTGCAAGATCTCATGAACCTATCGTGTATCTATTCTTACACTAACACTAATTTCACAAATAGTTATTAGCCTCATCATTTTTGAGTAAGTTCTCCACAGTAGTAACGTTTCTCTCATATACATACAAAGGTATTCGGCTGTCTAAAGCGCGGATCGTCTCTTACTGATGCTCTTGCTAGCTATCAAGCGATCGATAGTACTTTTACATTTTGCAAACTCTCGAAATACACCTTACGGAGCGTTAAATGATTTGTGAAAGTTTCATATCCTCTTTAAATAAAAAAAAACTTGTGATGAATTGTATATTTGCGATTTAGTCGCGTTTTCTATGGTTGTAAAATCAGCGATACGAAAATATGTCTGTATCAGTCCAACAACTGGTGAAAACTAAACAAATATTGTACGGGATACTTCGTAAACGGGTCAAGACTTATCGCTGACAAATAGGTGACCTATGCATAAGATTTATTCTATTGAACTTTGGAAATAGTCCCAGTAAATTGCCTATGCAAAGTTTCTGTATTACAAGGATATATTGATATTTCCAAAAAATGGTGGTGCTTTGGAATGTACTTATTCGTAATAAAATAGAATTAAACTTTTATTGCTTAGTGTGTTACTCGAAATTTTGTAGCAAGAAATAGAATACTACCTCTTCTCAGAATGATATTTTTACTAGCTTGTAATAATGATTTTTTCAATTCAAAATTTCATCTAATTGAACACGAAACCTATTTATTCTTGATTGATGGGAGCTAATACTATTCTTATTTTTCAATAGTACTTGAATGGAACTCCGATTGATTGTGTTACTTCTACTGAAGACTTTGGGATATTGTTCGACCAGCATGTAGTTTCGTTAATAGTAATAACAGCATTTGTTTCCCTTGGAGTTTAACATTTACGAAATGTAGGCTATTGTTTCGTTACTAATATTGTAGGTTTGCGAAAAAGATTCGGTAAATACGTGGTCTAAAGCAGAGATGGCGGTAATTTGACAATATCTTCTTTACCATATTGTAGAATCATCCTTTATTAAATTAAATATGACAGTACAGAGCGATTTGCCAATTGGTCTGTGTTCTACAATACGCCAAAGTAAACGTCTCTTGTAATTTTGTAATTAAGGAAAAAAACTGAATTGGGAGAAGTATGAAAGTACTTTAATTTCAAAAGGCTTAACATCAACTGAAATCAAATCTTAGAGTCTGCTTCTTCGTTTTCAATGGTTAAAAACTGGTTTCTGAAATTAAAAATGCAGTAGAAAACGAACAATTTTGAGAGCAGAAAAGGTATATTTTGGGATATCTTCGTCAACTTCACACAAATACGAAAATAATAAACGGTGAATATTAGGGCAATTTGTTGCAACAATGGGGCAACAAAATCTGAGAGAAGCACCCTTATTTGGTAAAAAAGAAAGTACTTTTTCATCAATTTAACGTAACTGTCCACGAGTTCGCGATCACCATTGTCGAAATTCATGAACTGGGTTTTGAATTAGTGCTTCATTGGCCTTATTCCCCAAATTTGGCTTTCAACAAGTACCATCTATTTCTAAAATTAAAAAGTAGTTGTACAGTAAGAGATTTTCGTCCAATTCCGAGGCAATCGCTATTTTAAATAGCTTTCTCGAGGACTTGGATTCATCGACCTACGACCAATGAAAAAATTGCTGATTCGGGGTACCATTGGAATAAATGTGTTGAACGAACAGAAGACTCTATTGAACAACAAATTGTTTTTTTCCTAATTTTTACTGCTTTTTACATCGTAAAGTTGCTGTTTAGTATTTTGCTGAAATTTTTAAAAAAATTACCTTCTCTCTGATGAGACTTGACTTACATTTTCATGCTCACCGGACATATATCTTACCACTCGGCAACAGAGAACAGTAATATTATATTTGACTCCACCACCATACCATAAATAACATTGTTCAAAGAAGCCGCAAACTTTCTATCTAAAAAACTTGTGCGGAGGCAACTAAACCTTATACAAAGGGTACTAGGAAAGTTTTGCAATACAGCTTTATTTATTTAATTTTTTCAAAGTAATTTTCTCTACACTCAATACACCTCTCCATCCTCCGAAACCAATCTTTAAACCAGTTCTGCCAAGTTTCACTAGGCAATAAGGCACACTCGTTGTCCCAAGCCCGCAGAAGGTCTTCATCACTGGAAAACCGCCTCCCTTTTAGCTTCATTTTCACATGTGGAAACAATGCAAAGCCGCAAGGCGCAAGACCTAGACTGTAGGGAGGGTGCTCGAGAAGTTTCAATCCTGTCATGGTCAAATATTCGGTGCAGGGTTTGGCGCGGTGAGCTGGAGCATTATCGTGATGGAAGAACCAGGTGCCCATTTTTGACTTTGGCAGCAGGTTCTTCATAGATTCAATGACTTTAGGCAGGCACTGTTCGGTATACCACTGTGACTGTTTTCTGTGTGTCCAAAACGACGCGTTCCACGATTCCACTCGATTCGAAAATTACAGCTGTCATTTTCTTCTTTACAGATCGGGATTTCCTGACAACTACGGGTGTGTCCTCATCATAAAAGACCCAAACTTAGTTTTGAGTTTTGGTCGGCACATCGCAATAGTACAGCCAAGTCTCGTCACATGTCACGATGTTGCTCACATACCGAGATTGTCCCTTATTAAACCTTTTTAAGCGTCTACCGGCACCAAGTCACACGTCTTGTCATCCGCTCTTCAGTCAGTCAATGCGGCACCCAGAGAGAACAAAGTTTCTTCACGTCAAATGATCATGCAGAATCGAAAGAATTGCTGGTGTATTTAGGCCTGAAGTACCCTCTATCTGTTGGCAGGTCATTCGCCTGTCCTCGCCAAGCATTTTCCTCACAGCAGTAGCATTTTCCTCCTTCCAGGCCTCTCAGCATCCTCCGCAGTTAAATTTCCCCTTTGAAATTCTCTATAACACCTGAATATCGTTGTGCGATGTGGACAAACATCACCTAGTGTAAGAGCCATTTCTTCGAAGCACTGGTCTATGTTTAAACCACGCACGAAATTATAACGCAAAATTGTCCTGCGTGACCACGATGTCATCGCAAGCACTTTACACTTTCACTGCTAATGAATAAATCGACATGGCGCGGCGGCTATTATGCACGTATGAACATGTCTCAACATTCAGCAGCAAGCAGCTTCCTACGATTCATTGTTGCGTCATATTGCCAAACTTTCCTAGTACCCTTTGTACAAAGTATAAGGGACACTATTATTACAATCTATCAATTTCATTTTAACAGAAAATAGTTTTAATAATTTCTTTAAGATATGTATATAAGTTCAATAGGCTGTAATGGAACAGTACTGAGTTATTTTTATACACTTATAATATGTACACATATTTTTCAGTTTTCCTTATTTATCGATAATTATAGAAATAAAATCTTGTATTTATGCAGTGTTCGTTAATAAATGTTCATGAGCGTATCCCTCGAAACGATAAACAAATATAGAAAGCTTATGCTTTTTGTATACAGATTCTAGGTCGTACTAGTAAGTTAATAATGAGCTATTAGAGTGGTGTTTAATTACCGCTGCTGCTTCCCGAATGTGGTGACTATAACATTTTAGTGGTCTTTGTTCGCCGTTATGATCCTGTACTTGGTATTATATGTATTAACAGACCTTTAAGGAAATTATTGGCAAACACGAAACGTACGTATTTAATATTTGTACAGCAATAATGGTTATGTCGGCTAATATTAACAATAAACGTATTTGACTGTAGACTATTTGATTATTGTGATTTTAGGTGCTTTTAGGTTTCACAATTCTACAAGATTAAACACACTTTTTTGGTAAGATTTACTTTATGATTGAAATACACACTTAAAAGTGAAACATAGTGTTTTATTTAGTACAACTATGCGTTCTTCTAAATACTTAAGTGTTCAAAATCGGTTTTATAACAATTACTGCAAAAGCATAATAGGGAGGCAGAAAAATATTGAACTTTAGAGAACAAAAGCGTTCCTTATTACGTTTAGGGAAAAAATTTGTTTTCTTGGTTGGATTCTGAGTAATAAACGTATAACATTATTTGCAATACTAACTTTAATTAATTTACAGTATCAATTCAAGGGGTTTACATTGACGAACTTTTAAAGTACTCAGTATGCAATTGAACAACTGTGGTTCCAAGTTGAATTCCTTTCCGAATAATAACACGCTATTTATTGCATTTACAGGAGTCGAAAAGATCGCACCAAAGTTCAGAAATTCTACACGTAAAAATAATAAAAAAATTTTAAATTGTGTTATCCATTTCTGATCTATTTACAAGCTACGGCGTCAAAATTGCTCACAAATGTTGCTGTAATCATTGCGTTCCTGTATAAATATTTAAAAGTATCATTATTAACTTCTGAAGATTTTGTGCATCGTTCTCGTAGGGTTGTTCTTTTTATTGACTTATGCCTTACATTACTTTGTAAATCACCTTTTTAAACTAGTCCCATTAAGAAGAATTCAATGGTGTGAGATCGGAGGATCTTGGAGGTCAACTAATAGGATTAGCGCGACCAACCTAATGCCTTGGAAACCCTTCGTCTGGATCAGTATGGGCAACCTTTGACATGTTGTGGGCCAAACTTTAATGTGCAAATACGTTTGCGGGCCGCGTTTAAAAGTAGTGTTTTAAAGTAGTGTTCATAATTTTTAGTGATAGATATCAGACATGAAATACGTGGGTAAGGTGAAAAGTTCTCGGCCGGACACAGAGATGGCGTTATAATTAACAGAAATTTATGTTTCCTGCGTGGCTGCATGTGTCTTTAGTTCATATGAAAACTTTCAACTTGTTCTCTCAAGTAGTTTGTTTGCAAGAATTTTTGTAGTAGACGTCGTGCGTGTTATTTTTTTAAATGGATAAACTCGAATATCGTGTTGTTATAAAATTCTTTGTTTTCAATGGTTAACCTCTATGGAAATTCACCAACCTTTGACATGTTGTGGGCCAAACTTTAATGTGAAATACATTTGCGGGCCGCGTTTAAAAGTAGTGTTTTAAAGTAGTGTTCATAATTTTTAGCGATAGATATCAGACATGAAATACGTGGGCAAGGTGAAAAGTTCTCGGCCTGACACAGAAATGGCGTTACAATTAACAGAGATATATGTTTCCTGCGTGGCTGCATGTGTCTTTAGTTCATATGAAAACTTTCAACTTGTTCTCTCAAGTAGTTTGTTTGCAAGAATTTTTGTAGTAGACGTCGTGCGTGTTATTTTTTTAAATGGATAAACTCGAATATCGTGCTGTTATAAAATTCTTTGTTTTCAATGGTTTAACCTCTATGAAAATTCATCCGAAGTTGACAAAAGTGTACGGGGACTCTGCTCCTTCGATTTCAACCGTTAAAAAGTGGGCAGCTGAATTTAAACGTGGTCGTACGTCCCTCGAAGATGACCCACGTGAAGAACGGCCAAAAACCGCAACCACATCAGAAATCATCGAAAAAGTACATGATATTGTGTTGAACGATAGGCGAGTGAAAGGCGATTTAACAAGAATCCGACCGATTTTGTGCAGCGATTTGTCACCATGGATGAGACATGGGTCCACCACTACACGCCAGAAACGAAACAGCAGTCGAAGCAGTGGATGAAAGTCGGTGGTTCAGCGCTAAAGAAAGTGAAGTCGATCGCATCTGCCGGAAAAGTTATGGTCAGCGTGTTTTGGGATGCAAAAGGAATCTTATTAATTGATTACCTTGAAAAAGGCAGAACAATTACAGGCGCATATTACTCTAACCTTCCTGAAGAGCTGGATGCCAAAATTCGCGAAAAGAGGCCTGGTTTGAAGAAGAAAAGAATCATTTTTCATCAGGACAACGCACCCACACACAAGGGTGCGTTGGCGATGGAAAAATTGCGGGATTTGGGGTACGACTTGCTTGGCCATTCTCCCTATTCTCCTGACTTGGCACCCTCAGACTTCCATCTATTCCCAAATTTGAAAAAATTTGTTTCTGGAAAGCGATTCACATCCAACGAAGAAGTTGAAAGGACCGTAGAAGAATATTTTGACAACCTTCCAGACTCTCACTTGCGGGAAGGAATATTGATGTTAGAAAAACGCTGGACCAAATGTGTTGAACTCGAGGGAGATTATGTAGAAAAATAAAATCATTTTTTAAATTTAAATCGCAGTCTTTCATTGTAAGGCCGAGAACTTTTCACCTTGTCCACGTAATACGACAATGTTATTATAATACAATTTATTAAAATAACAAAATGAAATGAAAAAAATAGCTACAACATTATAATTAAATCGTTAAATTTGAAATTATTACAAACTACGAAAGTTAAATAGCGACACCGAAATCAATGAGACACTTGAGCTTAAATTTGGGAAACTAATCCATCGATGTTTGGATTAATTCCACTGATACAAAGACGTAAAGAATTTTCCAAATTATCGTCAGTGGGCCTTGTACGATATTTTGATTTATTAACTTTCAAAAGAACTATTCGCATTTATAAGTACTGCCAAAAGTACAAATCAATCTTCTTGCGAATTTTCTAAGCTGGGGAAAATGGTCTTCTTCGAGGTATTTTTTGTAGAAATCGCACAACTCCACGTCTTCATATTTACATTTTAGGAGTGAGTTTTCTTGAATCTCAATCAACTCCATTGGCAAGTGTATTGGAGCATTGTACATTACTTTTTGTCGAGTAGCAAATTAATGTATGTGCTTGCAAGAACATGCAGACAGGCAATAGAGAAACGAGAAACGAGAAAACACCTTGAATACTAGGAACGACGGTTTACACATTTCTTCCACCTATCATAAAACAATCCTATCAAATTTCACCAAACAAACAACCCATTAACATTAATTCCTTGTTAATGACACCTAATTATAATCTCATTAAACCTCTACCGAATTTTCCAGAAGGCAATAAAAACTCATTAATATCCAACTACACCGAAATCGATATAACTCGAAGAGTTACTACGAGGAGCCAGTATATAAAGCAGCGAGAAAAGCAGTTACAGTTGGTTTCAGGTTGACGCTTCACCACGAAACAACTCCTGAAGAAGATGATTCAGATGTCATCGAAACGTCGAGACGCCGATTTTTTCGAGAACTTCTGTGCATCATCGCGGAGAGCCCGAGAATCTAATATTACTCGTACTTAAAACTGCGAGAATCTTTGTTGGAACATATATGTGTGTGTGTATAACCCTTTTATGTACATGCATTAGATAGCTTTTAAGATCCTTAGTTTATGAGATTAGTTAATTGTGTATGTAAAACTAATATGTGAGCCTTAAACCATCCACACACAAGAACACGCAACACTCACAAAGCATCTCTATACTTCTTGATTGCGGAATATTAAAGTAGATTATTTGCGTTTTTAATCTGTGATATAGACATTTTATTCAAAAAGCTCGGATTAAACCCTGAGCTAGCAACAATACATTATTTTTTTCTATTTACATGTTTTCATTTTCATTTTACAAGTTTCTATTAATAGAACGTTTTAAAATTAAATTGGAAAGCTATAAAATAAAAATCGATTATTCTTTTTATCCGTACCAGACGTTAGTGCAATGGTAGCAAATTACAGTAGCGAAAGTTTCTAAAAAGCACGCTTTAGACAGGTAATCACTCACTACTATGTAAGGGACAGAAAAAAAAATGATTAATACTATTGAAAGCAACACAAAACCAATTGATTTCTTATATGAAAGTTATAGATGGAGTATGCGGCACAAGAAACACGACGGAAAGGCAACGGGAAAATAACAAATGTAGTGAATTAAATGAAATTTCAGATGTGAATCGGGAGAAACGTTTCAATTAAGAAGAATCTTTTGTTTCCGTTTCCATTAGAGAGTGATCCGCCAAGATTTTAATTTCAATATTAATATCTTCAAACTTTTGTTTTATATCACTAAGTGTTTCGGAAGACAAAACTAATGCTGCCCGTGTATATCTCTGATTAAAATTCCTCAATTAAAAATATTTTGTCTTATTTTTTGCCACGTGAAAAGAGGAGTTTAATAAATTTTTTACGAAACCCCTGATAAAATATGTTTAAAGTAGAAAATTAGTTTTAGGAAGTTGTGTGAAAATTATAAGTACAGTAAAAGCAATATTGGAAGCGTGTATTTGACCTGCACGTAGCAAAACTGATTTCGTTATGCCAGCTTTTAATGTAAATAAGTTTCTAATGAGTTTGAAGTTTATTAAAAGATAAAGTATGTGGCACAATGAAATTATAGTTGTCGACGGTATATATTTATTTATAGTTTTAGAAAATAAGGTTAGGTATTACCGAGTGAATTAATATTGTGAAAGAGTTTTAAATCGTCGATCGTTTCAAGAGGTCTTTTACATGGATACTGAACAAAAAGAGGTCCAAATGAAAACTCTGGAGAGCTCCTGAGGGAGATACCAAAGAAATTATATGAGAAATCATTATAATAAACGTAGCCAAAGCGATTTAGTAGGTAGGAGGAAAACAAATTAGTAATATTAGGAAAAAATCCAAGAGCTTTGATGAAGTCCGTGTACATGTATATCATGAACTTGTTGACGTTTATCAAGTTGTTCACTGATGAATTGAGTAAACTCGACCAGGTTGGTCGACCTACCAAGAATGAATCCATACTGATTAATACTTAAAAAAGGCTTAACGCAGCTAAATAGTTTATTATAGAGAATAAGTTCGAAAATTTTAGTAAAATTTGTCAAGATACTGGTAGATCTATAAGTTAATCACTGAAGGTGATTAACTTATAGATCTCCTTCCACAAAAAAATTTTCGTATTCCGTATACGTATTTCGACAACTAAGTTGTCATTCTCAGATCATAATTTGTCATCATTAGCAGATAATTAAACAGAGTCGCACCTGGAAAACTCGGGCAAAATACCCGTACGAAGACAAATTCCGTACACGATCTGTACCGTTGAAAGCCAAAACGCACACTACAGTGCACACACAATGCATACTACAGTGAGAGTTTTGGCTTTCAACGGTACAAATCGTGTGCGAAATTTGTTTTTGTACGGGTATTTTGCCGTAGCTTTCCAGGTGCGACACTGTTTAATTAATTATCTGCTGATGATGACACCTTAGTTGTCGAGATACGTATACAGAATACGAAAATTGATGTGGAAAGAGGTTATATATTAACCTTCCGTGATTATGTTAATCAACCGCATGCCCCATCAAAATTACCTAGCTCTTATCTAAGGGGTCTCTTTTTTTAACACCGCTGTAATCCTGTTAATTTTCAAACTATCCGGAAAAGTTGGCCTTTGAATAAATAATTAAAAATAATATTAAGAAACGTTTATAGTATGATATTTTAGCCAAGTCCCTGACAAGAAAAGAACTCAAATCATCATGTCCACAAGTCGTATTCCAATCACAAGCCGAGGTGGATTTGCTCTAATAAATAGTCCCAAATTTGAATAATAAATGGAAATCACTTTGAGTTAGATCTGGCAAACAGGATGAATGAAGCATAATCTAAAACCTCAAATAATTCAATCCTTTGTGAACAATTTAGCGGATGAGAGAGAGCATATTGTCGTGATGAAAAAAAGATGTTAGGGTCGTTCCTGGTCGTCTTTCACAAACTGCTTCAATTAGTCTAGTAGAACGGTATAACGATTTGGCGCTTTGCAAGATAGTCTAAGCAAATTATTCACTTCGAATCCCAAATAATCGTAAACCATAATAATTTTCTTGCCTTTGTCGTTGATGAATAGTGAAAAAACAATTCTACGGGTGCAGTTATTTTTCACTATGATCATGCTCGTTGAATTCATCCAGGCAATTGTACTTATATGGTCACAAGCGACTTTTTTACGTTTTCCAAAATCAAAAATGAAACGCGTGGCTACCATTCTTCCTGCCGCGAAGCTGTTAAAACACATTTTAAGTATGTCAACTCCGCAATGAAATGATTGCTTCAATGATTGATTTAAACGTATAAAATGTGCATGGACTATAATGGTAAATATTTTGAAAAACAGCATTGTCGTTTATTTACACATAAATTGTTTTCTTCATAGCTATTCCCGATATTTTTCGACTGGTCCTTATACGTAATGGGTAGAGGAAATCCATTTAAGCAATGTAATGTAACCAAATTAATTTATCTTAAGATTAATACGGAAAAGTTCTATTGTCTGGGATATGTTTAAGCTTCCCTCAATTATTAATAATAACGAAAATATTATTCATCCTTGACATCTGCCTGGTAGTAAAAGGATTGTAATACATACTGCTATATAACTTCATCGGGCAATTTACCTCTTTTATTCTCCATTGTGCAGAGTCGAGAACTACTCAGCTTTTATTACATTTATTTATGTTTACGATAAAATTTTAACGATAACTGGGTTTTATATCGACACTTCGAATTTTATGATTTGGCACTAGCGTAATACTTGCAACGTAAGTACAACTGCTAGTTGGATTATTTCACTATTTTAATGTGAAAGGTAGCTTGAATAAAAAGAGCAATTTTAGAATGTCACATTTTTATTGGAGCTTTATACTACAGATTATTAGGTTGTCAACGACTTTCGACATTATACAAATATTAAAATTTTTATTTCTTTGACAAAGCATGTTTGAAATACTTTGACTAGATTTTTATCCATTATTTTCGTAAATTTTCCTAATCTTAACTATGTCATCATCGTAATCCTTCCTCCGCTACCTTGCGGTGTCGAGGTGTGTGTTTTGTTTATTTTCTCACAAATTTCCTCCATTGCTTCATGTCCCTGGCCAAACTCTGAGCCTCTTGCCATGCTTTACCTCTCCTCTTCAGGATCACCCCAGTATCCTCATTCCAGGTCTTGCACGGCCTTTCTCTTCTGTTTTTTCCCATTTCTTTTGCTTCCCATACTCTTTTTGTTTGTCTATCGTTCCCCATTCTAACCAGATGTCCATACCATCCCAATTCTTTTTCTTCTATTAATTCTATCAATGGTTTTACATTCAATTTATTTCTTATCTCTTTTTAGTAAGATTTTCTATTTCTCTTTTTTATTCTTCAATCAGATTACCTAGATATATAATAAAATTACTTACTCTCGCTTTTTGTTATTTATCATAGAATTAACAATCAGAATTACGATAATCTTATGTACTAATGAGTTGACTTAAGAGCTATGCTGTCCCATAATGATATTATAGAGCCTATTCTAATGATAAGTACTCCCTATGCCTATCTGCTATGTCTCTGTCTGCTCGCAATTTTTTAGTCATCTATGGTATTGTCATAACAAAGGTTGTAGAAAGTTATTATGTTGATGAAAATTATTTTTTGCATTGTTGATTACAATCACAGAAATTAATTAAAAATTTCTCCGCTGGAGCAGGACTCGAACCTGTATCTGCCGTTTGTTTGACAGCTGCCTTACTAATCCGGCCACTGGGAAGGACGGTTTTGAGTTCTATAATACGCCATAAATTACATTATGGTAACGGATCTAATAGTTATAACCGGCAGTCAGGTTGTGATGCTAATAATTATATATAAATATATAATTAAGTTCTTTACGATGGGAAATTAATGAAAATTAGTATTTTCTGCTACGCCATCGTTAATTACAATCACAAAAATTAATTAGAAAAGAGTTCTGCTCCAGCGCAGAATCTTTTAAGTAATTTCTGCGATTGTAATCATCGGAAAATAATATCGAACTAGTGCGTGCATTTATTAGAAATGAATGAAATACGTGAGAATGGAATTAAATATTTCCAAAGATTTCATTCATCGCATTTTTACACAGTACCAAATACTGTTGAGAAAGATTTATGCAAGGTTTGTACCATGCAAGCTAACTGATTATCTAAAATTGCTTCGAATTTAACATTGTACAGATTTGATTAAAAGCTCAAAAGAGGTCGAAAATTTCAGGTATGCTATTGTAATTGGGGGATGAGACGTGGTGTTTTCAATATGATCCAGAGATCAAGCGTTCAAACGAAGCAAGACCGAAAAAAGCCGTTCGGAGAAGTCAAAAGTGTAGACAATGTTGATTTGTTTTTATAATTCGAAAGGCATAGTGCACAAAAAGTTTGTACCAACTAGTCAATGCTGTATATTATCTTGGTATTATAAAGCGCCTTTCGACACGTATTCGTTGTTTACGCCCTCAATATCGGTAAATGATAGCTGGCGTACATGATAATGCACCATCGCTCGACGCTTATCACTTATTTTCTAACTTCAAATGGCATTTTATTCATCAACTATTCACTGTATTCACCGGATTCGCTCTCCTGTGATTTCTATCTATTCTCTAAACTGCATTTGCCGATGAAAGGTAGAGTTATGCCGGCATCGAAGCCATTAAAAAGGCGTCGTCAGCGATTTTAAAGAACATCTCTAAACATGAACTTAAAAATTCATTCGACATGCTAATTGACCTTGCAAAATGTTATAATGAAGCCGAAAGCAGTCGCCTTCGGCTTCATTACAACGTTTTTTTCTTTTATTCAAAGTAGTCGCTTTGAATAAAATAATTGAATTTTACCAAAATAGTAAGCTTTTGTTTTTATTTTAAAAAAGTTCGGTTGTCTCTGAGACAGACCGTATATAATATAAGCTTTGAAATATCTTTTTCAATTTTCAATTTTTTAGTTTTAATATGGCCAAGGTGTAAATTCAAGTTATTTTTGTTTCTCGCTTTATGCGATACTGCACATTTACTTTGATATATTATTATATCCACATGAAAAAATAATTTAAATTTTGAATCGCATATAGAATTTATCGTTCACTCAAATACAGAGACTCGACTTTAATAAAAGGTGTACATACATTGGTAACATTATGTAAAAAAATAAGCAGCCTTCTTCTTAAATTGCTTTCGCCTCTTTAAATTGAACACATTCTTTATATCTAAATTAAATCTTTGGGGAAGCGTTTCAATAAAGTCAGCTTATAAATTTTACTCGGTGATTAAGTATGTAAAGGGACGTAATGAAAAAATATTTCATAATATAAAAAAGCCAAAATTTATGCGTTCATTTTAGTAAATAGCAACAGTTAACAAATATATATTAATGCGTTTAATACTTTATATTATAATAACTTGGTTTTTGATATTAAAATCTAGAAAATGCCGTATTAAGTTACCGTAGTTCACCTTCATCTTAGATGAAATTATAGGTTTTACGGAGGCAACTCACAACTTTGTTGTTTATATTCTGTTAAATATAAAACATGAAAATTAAAAAATATATCGACAGTGTGACTGTCCACTCTTTTACGGGTTTTTCTTCCCTTCGAATTTGTAATAGAAAAATTTCTATTTCCAATCAAATTTAAGAAGACAAAAGAATAAAGATATTTTCAACTATATCGTGCAATTTTACTTCGAAATTCAATTTTAAAAATTGAATATTTTTTCAGAATTTTCGACTCACTTTACATGAATAATTTTATAAGTTAAACGTTAGTACTTATGTACAATTTCCCGAATAACCATAAAAACTATTAAACATATTTTTTTTAACTTCTTAAGTAACAACACCATTAAAGCATCATAGATTATAAATACACTGTTTTAATCTAGTGCAATTTAGATGCTCAAAGGTAAATTTGAATTTTTATATAAAATCTAAATGTAAAAAAAGATGACATCGATTTCCGAATACACTTGTAAACTAAATATCAAATAATTACAAAGGATCTAACAGAGTAATTTGTCCATGTAGTAAATAGTATATTTAGAATATTACTATTGAAAATAGGTAAAACATTTTCTGATATAACGTAATTACATGAAAGGAGTACAAAGTATTCAATAGAAATTGGTAAATTTAAATTTTAAATTGACAAATATTATCATGTATTGCTCATCGGCAAGAAAATCCCCAAAATCTAAATTTTCTATTATTTAACTAGAAAAAATATCCTAAAGAATTTGTCATACGATACTTATCGCACCGGGCCTTTAGGATCCTAGGACCTTCTTCACTTCACTTGTCGTGACACCTGTTCTTTTATATACTATTACATTATTACCTTTCATCCTTAAAACTCCTTTAAATCAATTAATTTGAATTGTTTAATTAATTGTACCTCCTATAATTCCTCATACAAATTTATCTTAACTTTTTAATATATTTTAGGAATTTTAATTAACCGGTCTTTCATTAAGCGCTTCCTATCTTTAAATTTAAATAAAACAAAATGTGTGTGAAATAGCATCGACATTTTTTATTCGTTTGAAAAGCCTATTGATACCATTAAGTATGAAATGGCTTCGCTGGATGGCGCGCATTCAAAATGTCCAATTTTCCATGACTGGGGCATAAATCGGGCTGAACTTGACAGACGGTTTTGTTGGCTTTGAGGGCCGCTGTGGTTTGTGGCTTATTTGCATAGACCTACGACTTAAGAAAAGAAAACCCCACAAAAAAGTCTAACGGGGTCAAATCGCACGTTCTCGGTGGCCAATTCACATCACCTCATCATCGATTTATAGCGCTCGCCGTTGACGGTGATGGTCTGACCAACGTCGTTCTCAAAGAAATATGGACCGATGACGCTCCTAGCCCAAAATCCACACCAAAGAGTGACTTTTTCGGGATACATTGGACGCTCTTGAATTTCATGTGGATTGGTATCGTCCCAAATTCGACAATTTTTTTTGTTGACTATGATTTTTTGATGAAAATTAGAGTCAATTTCCAACTGCTCCAGGGCCCATTCGGCGAACACATATCGTTATTTATGGTCGTTTACCTTCAGCTCCTGGGTCAGTTGAATTCTGTACGGATGCAGACCCAAGTCACGACGCAAAATTCGTCAAGTTGTGGTCTGCGAAATGTCGAGTTCATGTGAGAGACGCGAAATCGACTGGGTTTTATCGTCGTTCAGGTGTTGGTTCATTGTTTACCGAACTAGTGGACTCAAATTTATCCACTACACTGCGAATAGTCCTCTCGGTAAGACGCTTATGGCGACCGTAAAATGGGAGAAGCGCGTGGAACACTGCCCGAACAGAACACCCATTTTGATAAAACAATTTCATAATTTGCACGTGTTGTTGAACGCTATATCCGTCCGTGGTGATTTGGCAAAACATACTGAATAAATGGCAGCCAATTCGATAAATGTAGCTTCAACAATATAGCCGCTATCGACGGTCAAATTTCGGAAGTCCTTCTTGGAAGACCCGTTAGAAACTAATATTAAAACTTAATCTATTGTTAAATCATTGTAAAAATCTTCCATGTTTGTTTCATAAATCCTTTTAAATAAGATATGTAATATGGTTTTCTTTCCCATACTATATATATATATATATATATATATATATATATATATATATATATATATATATATATATATATATATATATATATATATATATATATATATATATATATATATATATATATATATATATATATATATATATATATATATATCATTTCTATATATATATATATATATATATATATATATATATATATATATATATATATATATATATATATATATATATATATATATATATATATATATATATATATATATATATATATATATATATATATATATATATATATATATATATATATATATATATATATATATATATATATATATATATATATATATATATATATATATATATATATATATATATATATATATATATATATATATATATATATATATATATATATATATATATATATATATATATATATATATATATATATATATATATATATATATATATATATATATATATATATATATATATATATATATATATATATATATATATATATATATATATATATATATATATATATATATATATATATATATATATATATATATATATATATATATATATATATATATATATATATATATAGTATATATATATATATATATATATATA
Source organism: Dermolepida albohirtum (assembly GCA_031893035.1). Taxonomy (NCBI): domain Eukaryota; kingdom Metazoa; phylum Arthropoda; class Insecta; order Coleoptera; family Scarabaeidae; genus Dermolepida; species Dermolepida albohirtum. The sequence continues at coordinate 27,029 of JAVIWB010006081.1, forward strand.
TATATATATATATATATATATCAAATTAAGATATAGTGCTCGAATCCTACTCTAAGACAAGAATATAAAATTTTCTACCTAAATTCTGTCATCTAATTAATTTTATATTGTTGCTAATGATTATTTTATTGTAATATTTTAGATATTTATACTTTATTTTACATGGATAATCTTTATTTTATATTATCACCATGATAACCATAATTTTTATTAGAAGAAACATTAATCTAATGGATTATAATCGTGAGTATTGTTCATAATTTATCTTCTATCAATATTTACTAATAGTTGAGCAAATGTCTGGGTTCGCAGTGGCATACGGCCTAGCCGGGAAAATCGAATAGGTGCGATCATAAATAAATAAACTAAATAATTTAAGAAAACGAATTAAAAATTTATTTACACCAGTAGCAGTTAGTAATCAACCTTTGCAAGGCATCTTCGCATCACTGAATGATATAAGCTATCGGCAATGCCTACACGCATTCATCACTTATCGGTTCTTGTCGCTGGTTACCTGGAGAATTATTTAACCTTAACACACACATACACACATGTATATAACGGATCTTCCAATAAGATGTTTCATTTTGATATGTAAAAAGCGAATTATAGGATATTTATTTAATTGTAAAGAGGAGGCCAATCCATTAGTAATGGAAAACAATATCAGCCATATGGCCGCCACGGCTACGCTTGCAGGACCATAATCTTTCCATGAAATTTTACATCACCAATTCGCACATTTGCAGCTGTATGTCCTCCATAACTTTACGAATTTCATCTTTGAGGCCGCAGATTTCTTTGACGTCGGAATTCAAAAACTTGTTGAACGGTATAACAAATATTTGAGTAAAAATGGAAATTATCTAGAAAAGTAGATGAAAATATAAAGAATATGGAAATAAATATATGTTAATGATATTTAAATATGTTTCTTTTTATTAAAAAACCTTGTTTAAAAGACAACCTTTGTAAATTCGAAACAAAATGAGGCATTAACAATTTAAATTCAAATTTATGTCGTTAAATATACAGAAATAAAATAAAACAAATAATTTGCCAATTTTATTTCAAAATAAAAGCAATTCGTTTATATTTGTATATCAAAGATTGTAAACTATGGGATTCTCTAAAAAGATGAATCCCAATCTGAGATAAGTTACCTAATATTATACTGAACAAGTACTAACATACTTATTAGTTTAATAAATTCAAAATCTATACACACACACACACACACACACACACACATATATATATATATATATATATATATAATCCATTATCCCTTATACCACATAATGGTGTCGGGTTTTTATTTCTTCACAATATCTTGCTTTGTCTTTTAACTTTGTATAAATGTTCTCCATTCCTTTCTGTTCTTTGCCAATTCTTCTGCCTCCCTCTTTGTCTTTCTCTTCCTCTCTATACTTCTTGCTATTACGTCATTCCAGGTCTGTCGCGGTCTACCCCTCTTCTTATTTTTCTGTATTCGTGCTCTCCATATTTGTTTGACTGGTCTCTTTTCTCCCATACACTGCAGATGTCCCCACCATCTCAATTGCATTTGTTGTATAAACGCTTCTATCGATTGTATTTCTAGGCCTTTTCTTATCACTTCGTTCCTTATTTTATCTTTTCTCGTCACTCCTCTAACTTTTCTCAAATACTTCATCCCTGCTGCTTGTATTTTACTTTTTTGTCGTTGATTCATTATCCATGATTCACAGCCCAATGTTAGCACAGGTCTATATATTGTTTTAAATATTTTCAACTTGGTTTTTTTGGATATTTATTTTTTATTCATAAGAATGTTGTTCATTGCGTGATATAAACTTGTTGTCTTTTCGATTCTCTTCTTAATATCTGCTTCCTGTGATCCTGTTTCATCGATTATTACTCCTAAATATGGGTATGCCTTCACTTGTTCTAACCTTTTCCCTTCTATTTCGATTCTTATACTTTTTTGCGAGTCTCCTATTATCATTACTTTAGTTTTCGTTGTACTTAATTTCATTCCGTTTTCTTCTAGTGTTGTATTCCACATCTCTATATTGTGTTGTAAATCGGTCTCACTTTTTGCGATTAGCACGATATCGTCTGCAAAAGCTCATTCAGAAATTTTTATTTTCTCTAACTTTAGATGTCCTATTGTGTATTTTCTACTTTTCTTTGTGCATTCGCAATCTAATTAATTTAAATGTTTGCGACATATAAAATAATTTGTATATATTTTAAATAATACTAAAGTTAGTTAAGTCAATTTTTTTATTGTTAGACAATTTTTGCGGAATTATTAATATATTTCAAATCAGTGCGAAGTCATAAATAAGACTATAAAAACAGTCGACCGACTTTGCTTGAATAAATTTACATTTGAGGAACTTTATTTCCAGCAATGAGTATGCGGATAAATAAAGAGACATCATTCGGGGTAGTAGCTAATTCGAGTCTCCTGGTGTTAAATGGTACGATATATATCTTTGCTCCGGTCTGACAGTAAATAATGAAGACGCCATGGGGCCGAACACTTTCTACATTTAATTGTGGTATGCCGTGTTTTCCGGCTTTGCTGATAAATATAGTCAAGCGTGAGTAGGAGATATGTACTAAAAATATGGTAGAGTCAAGATAAAAGACGCTATAATATTCTCTTTATAATTTATAATTATAGACTCCTCCTATATTTATACAATTTACATTGTAACTGCTAGAAATATACAGAGTGCGTTGTGTAAATTATAATGAAAAATTTTACCGATAACAAGTAATATTTGATAGTCGTAATCTAGACGCGAAAATATTTACTTTAATGAATCTTTTAATCTTATAGGTAAATTGGGCACAGGTTATGCTCAGGTAATTAATGCAAACAATAATAATCTTTAGTATTTGCAAGTGAAGTTCTGAGTAGCTGACATTGCGAGCGTTCGGTCAGCAGGGCGCGTTCAGAGAAGTTTTAGCATATAATAAATTCAAATACGCTTATCCTTCTAAGCAAGTAGATGTATAAAGTGGATAGGATCGGTTAAATGTTTGTAATAACATTTACTATTAACTCTCTAATAGCATCTGGTAAAATATGTACAATACGTTTTAGGAAGATCAAAAGAGTGTGATGTGTAAATTACAGAAGAATGTCGACCATATATGAACAAAGAAAATATAAAGTTATTATTTCTCCACGTACTTATTCAACATTCTAAATATTCTTTAGAATCATTAGTAATGACTGTAATGTAATTACAAACTGCATATTCCTATCGTTTAATGCTTTTAAAGTTGCTTTGCGTAGTCCTATAAAAAACAAAAGAAAAGAATTTCAAAATGCACAATTCTCATATTTTTTACTACCGTACCTGTTTGTGGTGATAACTTTCGTAATGATATCTTCCATATGTTGCTGAATGTTATTAGTAACAGATTCAGTAAGAAGCGAAGGTTTTGTTTTAAAGCGATCCAACATTCTTCGCCTATGTTGAATGAAAACAGCATAAGCAATATTTGCATTGGGAAATGCTTCATTAAATTGCTCTGTACTTGATTACAGAGCAGTATAGCTTTCGTTAGGATTGTGCGAAAATTAACAAAATGCGTTTGTTTAGACGTAAACATCATCGAAAAATCTTTACTAAAATCGGAAATACATGATATTTCTAAACATAAACTGGAATTTAATATCAAATGTTATGCAAATTTGAAAAATTGTAGTAAAAGCTAACGGAAAACAGTAACTTGCAACTATATCGAAAGAGGTTAGACACTAATTCATTTGCAATATCATGACAATATAATTCTCACTGTTACAAACGCTATGCAAAGAAATTTCTTAGATTGACATAACGTCAGCTTCAATCGTTAATGGAACCCTGTTAGAGAGTATAGTATTTAGATTACACGAGAGGTGTTAGATATTAAAAGTACAAGCCAAAATTATACTAACATTTACAACTAAAGAAAATATTTAATACATTCCACAAAAAAACTACATACTTTTATTTATTTCTCGACATCATCTCCGAAAATTTGAAATGTTTATCTCAGCTGAACACCAGTTTGAATATCTCTTCACGATACTGCTGCTTGTCAAGTTACTTAAAGTATTCCGCAATGGGTTTTGCAATTCATTCTGATCCGCAAAGCGTTTTCCCGCCAAAAGTTCCTTTAAAGATGCAAATAAATGAAAATCCAGATTATACGAAGTATTTAGCAATATTAACCAATTTGTTTGTACTAGCCACACTTTGGTTTGATTTGGTGGGTGAGGTCTTGCGCCATCATACAAAAGGAACCATTATGCGTAATAGTCACAACCTTTTCTTTTTGATGACTATGTACGATTTCTGGAGAATTTCGCAGATACTCTCACTGTTAATGGTTGCGCGCGGTTCAAAAAATTCACGCAGAAGTAGACTTTCACAATTCCAGAACACAGTGACTACAGTTTTAGAAGCCAAGGGCTTTTGAATATTTTCGTAATTGGAGAAGCTGTATGTTTTTATATCATGGACTGGTGCTTAGTTTCATAAACCTAGGCTTCATCTCCTGCTTTCGATTAAAGAATTCCCTTTCTGGTGATATTAGATACGATGTTGAAGAGACATAGTCATTCAATTTGCTTTTTGTTCATTGGAGAGTATTCTTGACATAAAGCGAGCCGACACTGAAAAAAATTAGGTCACATATGAGCATAGCTCTTAAAAATACCAGTAACTTCATGAACTTTAATGTGAAGATATTCTCTAATTAAACGTTCGACAATTTTTCAAGACCATCTATGTGTAAGGCCTTTTGTCTGTCTCGTTTCTTCTCCAGATTATCATTTAGCTCCCTTCGTCCATGTTTAAACTTTTTACGTCAAACGCTGACTTTTTCTCGATTTATAACGTTCACGCCATACACGTTCAGTAATCTGCGATGAATTTCGTTCTGATTAACTTCTTCGGCTTGCAAAAATTTGCTATACGCTATACGCACTTAATACCTAGAATATTGTGCGGTTACAGGCGTTACATTCGTTAGCTTCCCGGGAGCTAAATTATACACAACTCAACAAAACGCTTCAGATTTTACAGATACGTGTCTGGTTATATATATATATGACACCAATGCTGCGATTGCGCAGTATACATAAAAGCTACCTTTATATATAATATCTCCCCTCATATCTCTAATTTAATATACAGCGTGTTTCAAAAAGAGTATACGTATTACAAAGTATTATTTTGTCCAAACTATCGATCACTGCACATCGGCTCGGCTATTGGAGAAACGAATACATAGTCTAGTTTATTTAATAGCCGCTAGATGTCAGATTCTGTTTTTCTTGGTAACCGTTGTATGTTTAAAATGGCTACTTCGCAGCAGAAATCATTTTGTGTTCTCGAGTTTGGGAAGTGCAATTCCGTGATTACAGTGTAAAGACGTTTCAGGTTGAGCTACTAAATTGATCCTCCGAATGGATGGAACATTCGCAGATGGTATCGACAGTTTGTCTTGGCCGCCCTAGTGTTTCTGAAGAAAATGTCGTACGAGTTCAAACTGCTTTCCAACGTAATCCTACAAAATTAACTCGTCGTGTCAGTCGGGAGTTACAACTGCCTACAACAATTTGGCGTGTTTTGAGACGTCGGTTGGTTATGAAGCCGTACAAGTTACAGTTGTTACAAGCTCTGCGTCCTGATGACAAACGAAAATGTGTGGCATTTTGTAACGAGATTCATGATGCTATTGACGATGATAACACTTTCGCACAACGCATCGTGTTCAGTGATGTAGTGACTTTCAATATCAGTAGTCTGGTAAACAAACACAATGTTCGAATTTGGGGTCTACAGAACCCACAAGCAGCCATTGAACATGTACGAGATTCGCCTAAAATTAATGTGTTTTGTGCGATATCCCGACCATATGTTTACGGCACATTCTTCTTTAATGGAAACACGGTTAACGGTCAGCAGTATCTCGCTATGTTACAGAACTGGTTGCTTCCGAGGCTGCACGAAGACAACTTCATTTTTCAACAAGACGGAGCACCCCCTCACTGGAGTCGCCAAGTGCGTGAATATCTGAATGATACTCTACCGAACCGTTGGATTGGTCGTCAAGGAGCTGGCGACTTAGCATGTCTCAGGTGGGCTCCACGGTCACCGGATTTGACACCCTGTGACTTCTTCTTGTGGGGTTTCGTTAAAGACAACGTTTATTTACCACCACTCCCACAGAATATGGAAGAGTTGAAGAACCGCGTCCATACTGCTATAACATCAGTGACGAAGGACATGCTTGCCCTAGTATGGGAGAAATTTGAGTATCGATGTGATAATGTTCGTGTCGCTGATGGAGGTTATATTGAACATCTGTAATCTGAACTTCAGATGTTCGTAAATATGTGTGTAAAGTTTCATATTCGTATGTCTCAAAGTTTGATAAATACATATATGCATTCGAAATACGTATATTCTTTTTGAAATACCTTGTACTTAATTTTTCATTATTTTCGTATTCTTATTGCGAAAATGTTTATAAATTTATAATAATCACAACATTAAAATGAAAAAGATATATTTTAAATTTAAAATGCTGAAGTATGATTACATTCTGACTATGAATAAATTCTGTATGCCAGTGATTTCGTTGAATAAATGCATATAAATTAAATTCACAGCATCTTACATCGCTTACCCACACTTCTAATTAATTATTCATTTATCGTTACCTATACCCGATTTACTATTGTCATTTATAAATATTGAACGCAAAACTTTATCCCAAACGGTATGTAAATATAAACTTTCTACCACAAACCGTATTTAACTTAACTAACCTATTGATACATTCCTCATTGGATACTGATATACGGTAAATACCTATTTCTCTCGAAACGTGTTTTATATCCGGAAAATAAATCTATTTTTTTATATTTATTGATTGGTGGTCGTTTGAAGGCGAGACTGTTCCGAAAACAAACAGTGGATTATATATCTGCCCTTAGGAACTTGTAAGTTGATGGAAAACCAATTCCGAAGGGATATAGATAGATCCCTTTTGCAGAAGTTTAAATCAATAGTTCGTGTTTGTTAAGACAAAAGTTCTGTCTCTTATATAATTCAGAAGCAGAGAAAAAGTTTCGGTACCTGTTCTATATTAGTATTTTTAGCGAAGTGCTAAAAAGTGCAGTACATGGACGGTAAAAAGTATTTCCGGTAAAAGAGAGTTCCTTTAACAGTACCGTAATCGCTACTTAAAGTTTAGTAACGTGTAGTAGTTTTTAAATTGCCCTCTTTATATATTTTATACTTTAACGTTTACATGTATTTTGATGATTTCTACATATTTCTCTCTATAACCACTATTCAAAGTAGAATTTTTCACATTAATTACCGTTTTATAAAGAGATAATTTTTCAACTATTACGAAAGAGTGACATGCGACAAAAGGGCATAACCGTGCGCAAAATATTTACTTCAAGCACTGTTATGTGATTGCTATATACTCTGACGAAAGTTAAAAGGATTCATTCTATTATTAATAACACCCTATCTACTACATATGTTTCACGGAATTCACCGATCTTCAGGTAGATTTGTGTTATTAATGAACGATTCCCTCATAGTGTTTATCATATCATTTCGATACAGAAAAATAATGAATAATAAGATCGGTGAATTCCGCGAAACATATGTAGTAGATAGGGTGTTATTAATAATAGAATGATTCCTTTTAACATTCTTTAATTGGCAAAAAAGCCGTGACGTAAGCGTCTGTCTATACGCTCTGGTAATTTAGTTATCGACATGCAAGATAGACGCGTTCTCACTTTGTCGTTCAATACATTTTTGTTCTGGACGAAAGAGGGAGGCATGATTATTATTCATATACTCTGATATGTTTTGTATTTTAGAAATTGTCGGTACCTATCGAATTACATGCGACATTGATCAAGTGAGTAGTATATTCATAAATTTAAAATATGTTAAATATTGAAAACAATATTTGAATTTCAATATACATCTACTACAAAGAATAAATAATCAATGTAGATAAGTTATTTAACCACTATTATTAAGGATTTAATGAAATTGTTTGAGTTAAATTATATCAAATGCAATATATGTATATAAGCTAAATTAATTTAATTATTACAGCTTTTATATTGTAAGAAATTTAGAAAGGATATAATGTTAATGTTAGTTAACGTTATAATATGTATCTAAATACGTATAATAATCCAAAATTGATAATATTGTTTATAAAATAGTATATGGGCGACAGGGTTACTTTTAAAAATTTAAATCTAATTCTAAAATTATTATATATATCCTAGAAGTACCCGACCCAATAAAGAAAACACCAAAAATTTTGGAAAGAAATGTATTTATTATTCAACATAATCTCCTTTCAGCTCTATACCTTTTCCCAGCGATGTTCAATAAGTTTGATATCGTTTTATAATAAGAACTATCTTGCTCCTCAAAATAGCCATTAACTGCCGACATCACTCCTTCATCGTTGGAAAATCTTTGACCACTGAGCCATTCTTTCAAGTTTGGGAACAGAAAATAATCCGAGGGGCTAAATCTGGCGAATAGGGTGCATGAGGTGGCAATTCAAACTCCAGTTCATTAATTTTGGCCATTGCAATAACGGATTTGTGAGTAGGTGCATTGTCTTAATGAAACAACACTTTCTTCTTAGCCAAATGCAGCCGTTTTGCTTGATTGCTTCACTCGAACGTTGCAATAAATTCGCATAGTACTCGCCGTTAATAGTTTTTCCTTTTTCAAGATAGTAAATGAAAATTATTCCACGCGCGTCCTAAAAAACGATGCCATCACCTTTCCTACAGATGAAACGTTCTTCGCCTTCTTTGGAGTCGGTTCTCCCATTTGAGTCCATTGTTTTGATTGATCTTTTGTCTCGGGGCTGTGAGGTGATGGACCCATGTTTCATCCATGGTTATGAAACGGTGCAAAAGTTCTGCTTCGTTACTGTGAAACTTGGCTAAACACTTAATTGAAACATCTTCCCGACACTGTTTTTGCTCGAGTGTGGGCAAACGCGGTACCCGTCCTGCGCACAGCTTTCCAATATGTCCAAATTTTCAAATAATATGCGACTTTTTGAAATGCCTACTATGTCTGATAGCTCGCGCACTTTCAGTCGACGATCATCCAGTACCGTTTTGTGGATTTTCTTCACCATTTCTTGAGTCGATACAGTGATATTTTTCAAACAACTACCGCCATTTCTAGTTCAGGCCAGGTACTTATAGGACCACCCTCGTATGATATGTATGTTTCTGTTTTGTAAGGTTCGATTCTGGGAGAATCTTGCTTTTAATTTATATAAATGATCTTCTTGTCTTTTCTGCTTTAGTGATTTTATATTCTGATACTATAGAAATATTGTTATCAAGTACTTTTCAATAGGTGGTTTAGTTTTTTTTAAACCAATTCCAATTTTAACATTATTAGCAGTTTGATGTTTAAAAATCGTTTAATTATTAACCATGAAAAAATTGTGTACTTTTAAAAAACGAACTTAAGTTTAGTATTTCTGATATCTACTTAAATAATTGTTTTGTTAAACTTAACAGCTTGTGTAGATTGTTAAGTTTAAAACTGACGAAGATTTAAAGTTGTCTTTTCACATTAATGGTATTTACAATCAATTATCCAGTATATGTTATGTTCTGGGTAATCTGAAACGAAGTGGTAACTTTAATATCATACAAACCTATCCGGCATTAAAGTAATCTAAAGTTTTTTGACACCAATTCACCCTAACTTTCTGTTCTTTGGTCAACAGGTGCGGTATCCACGGGAAACTAATTTTTTTGTACACAATTCTTTATGGAAAATTTTTTGGATTGATGTCTTTGAAATCCACAATAATGCTACAATCTAGCGATTTGTCACATGTCGATCTTCGTTGATGATCTTGCGCACACCATCGACGTCTTCGTGAATGACTGCCGTTTTTGGTAAACCTGCTCTTGAATCGTCGCTAAGACTAATTCGTTCACGTTTGAATTCTCCATACCAACAGGAAATTGTTGACTAATGTGGCGCTTCATTGCCGAAAACAGAAACCTACTCGGTGAGGCATTCTTGTTGAAATAATTGTCTTTGAAAATTATAAAAAATTATTCCGGGACAATGTTCTCGATTTAATTCAATTTTTCAAGTAACTTGTCAATTTTGATACTTCGTTGTAGCTACAACACTACACGTATCGCACTGAAACTTTGGATTTAGGTTAACTAAAGATGGAGGTTAATTTTTGGTACTGACATTTGGTTAGTGCCGTCGTCTATGTCCTACTATTCAAAACTTAAATGGCATCCCTTAATAATGACAGTGTCTCTAATATTATGATATTACAACATACTACATCATAGGTTTCAAATTGCTATTAAATTTATTGACATATTAGAACATCTTTAAAACTAGGTGGATTTTATACTAAGCATATTAGGCACTGTGCGCGTAATTCTAACCGTTTAAAAAATAAAGGGTATTTCAAATTTCGCGGTTTCTTTAAAAAATAAATAAAACACATAATTTGCATTCACTTTCAAAAACATTTAGTTGGTAATTGAAGTGTCAGTTATGATATTTATATGCGAAAAATAATATCTGCCAAATGGCCTCCTCTTGCAGCACCACAGACGTCCACTCTTTTGTTAAAATTTTCAATGACATTTTGACATAATTGAGGCTCTATATCACCAATGCCACGAATAATTTCCTCTTTCAAAGCAGGAATTGATTGTGGTTGTTTTTATAAACCTGACCTTTCACATAACCCCAAAGAAAATAGTCTAACGGTGTCAAATCACATGATCTTGGTAGCCAATTAACAGCACCGTTTCTTGAGATTATGCGTCCAGGAAGTTTTTCTCAATAAATCAACTGATTCGTGTGCAAAGTGAGGTGTAGCGTCATCCTGTTGAAACCACATATCCTCTAGATCAATATTCATTAATTCAGGCTACAAAAATTCGGTTATCATCCGACGCTATCGATCACCATCGAGAGTTACAGCTTCAGCAGCAGCATTTTCGAAGACGTAAGGTCCAATTATACCACCTGACCATAATGCACACCAAACAGTAACTCGTTTAGGATGTATAAGTTTCTCATGAATTTTTCTTCACCCCAGATACGGCAATTTTATTTATTAACATAGCCACCAAGTTCAAAATGTGCCTCATCGGAAAATATTATTTTTTGAGAAAAATCAGCCGGTTGTTCATTGATGAAATAGACAAATGAACGGCGTTTTAAATTATCTAATGGCTTCAGTTCTTATGTTATTTGAACCTTATATGCCTTCAGAGCTAAATCCTTGTATAAAATAGGCCATATTATTGATCCACTAAGTCCAAGTTGTTGTGAACGTCGTCTAATGGACATTTGAGGATTTTCGGCAACACTTTCACGAACCAAACCAATATTATCTTGTGAACGACCACTACGACCATATTTTTCACTTTTTTGATCTTCCACGGAACCGGTCTCTTGAAATTTTTAATAATTCGAAATATAGTGCATTCAGATTGACGGACGAGTATATAAACCATAAAATTTACGTAATTTTCTAAAAACTCGTCACAGAATGCTGATTTTCATAAAATAATCCAACTATTTGAACGCGTTGTTGTACCATCTACGAAGCCGTTTTTATAAATGCCATACATCACACTTTTTAAATGCCCACATACCCAGACAAATTCAGTGCGCCATCTATATTTTATTTATTCTTAAAAAAACCGCGCAACTTGAAACACCTTTACATAGTGACTATTAAAATTTTGTTCGTGTATATAGAAACAAATCACTGTTTAATATTTGTTAAAATCGATGGAAGAATATTTATCTGTTTTTAATATATTATTACGTTAAATTTCAAAATCTCTTTAATTTAATGAAATCCACTTCAATTTTATATATGTAAAATTCATTAAATAAAAATTATTTTACATTACTAATATCCCATTTCAATTAATTGAAAATTCATCCTAGATAAACACAAACAAATACTCCAACGATAATTCCCAGTTATTCAATTCGATTGGTAAACAGTAAATATTTGAAATTCGTTACACTTTTTTGTTCGCGATTTAATGCGTCGGCCACTAAAAACCCCATTTCAAAAGAAAGATTAATTAATTTCGCTTAGGGATCAATAGACAGATTTTTAATACGTGTGTTGAATGAATACATTTAACGTTAAAAATTATGTAGAAATTTAGATACATTAAAGCAAATATTTATTTTACTGTTGTAAATTTCACAGTAGTAAACCTTGAAATTTTATTTGATTGTCTGGTTTTTGCGTTCGCACTTGGTGTTACAACGCTTTAACAAAGAAATGCAAGAGGTGAATTACCTGATTAGTAGCGTCTCACTAATCGCCTCTCTGCAAAAATATTATGCCAAGTAAGTGTCAATAAATAATTAATTTTAAGGTCATCCAATGACAGAATTATTAAATTAGTTTCCCAAGTCAAGTTATGCTATCGTTCATGTAATTACATAAGCTTAAAGGTTTTTTAAAATAATTTAATATCTACGTAGTTTGGTCATAAATTCTGTCAATGTTTTTAAAGAAAGAAAAGAACAACTTATCCTAAATTTCTTTTTCTTCTTCAAGTTAAATTCCTACTTGATTCTGTTACATACTATGACGGTATGATTTCTTATCATCTATGATGTCTTATCGTGTACCACATCGGGGATGGTAGTTTGGGGAGGGTGAGTGTGTTTAGGGATCTTGTAGTAATTTTCGACTCTTGTCTTTTACCTTTCGGCCACAGATCACTAGTGTGTGCTCAGAAGCCTGCAAATCGCTGGAGCCGAATATTTCTGTGACCCTGATATATTACAGTCCCTATACTATGCTTATGTTGTAAGCAAACATGCATCACTGGTCTGGTCTCCGATATATGTTTGTGAGTGCTTGAAGTTGGAGCGTATTCATCGAAGGTTTTTAAAATTTCTTATCTTCAAGATTAGTGGTGCTTACCCACAAAGAGGTGTATCGCAGGAAGAGTTGCTTCTTGAGCATAATATGTCCTCTTTGCATGACAGGAGGGCTGATCTCTGTGGTGGGATGTTGCATGGCATCCTTGGTAACAGTGTTGATTGTCCTTCGTTAATGCATCGTTTGTATTTTTAGTGTCCCCTTTGAACTCTAGGTGCAATGTGTCCATTGTGACTCCAAGGGCGCGGACTAATATTCTCAGGAGAACACCGGTCTACATTTTGAGTAAAAGTGCCAACGAATTTGCTGACTTGTTTGCTTAGCATGTATATCATATATGTATTTTTAGTAATTTTTGTTTCTGTTTGTTTTCTGATTAACTTTGGTTTGAATTAGCTTTAATTTTTTTATTATATCTGCCACACATATGTCTAAACTCAGTTAGGTATTTTGTATTTTCCTGTTATTGGGCTATAAGCCTGTTGGAAATAAAGGTCATTATTATTATTATTATTATTATTATTATTATTATTATTATTATTATTATTATTATTATTATTATTATTATTATTATTATTATTTCTTGCCATTCTCAGTTTACTGCATCAATTCTTGATATGTAGTTCTTCTAATCAATTAAGTCATAATCCACTTCCACCCATGATTCATTCGATTAGATCTGTTACGCTATAGATTTCCTTGGTGATGTGTCTTGATAATATGGCAGGATAGGAAAAAATTCTTCTCGCGAGCACAATTTTATTTAATTCGTTCGTTTTAAAATTTGTGCTCGCGAGTTTTATTATTTAACTCGCGAGCACAAACTCAACTCGTAAGAGTAGTTCTTTTTAATATAGAAAATATAACTCGCTCGAATTGAATTCGTTCGCAAGCGAGTTTAATTCGAGCAGTCTCCGTACTCTGTAAAAATATGGTTTCCTTACTATTTAAATTCTTACTGATGAGAGTCATGAAAAATTTTCTTGTTAAATGCAATGGTAGACGTCTTGTAAAACTCATCGTTGTTGTTCTATCAAAGTTGACGCAAGCGCGACCATGCGACTGTTTCAGATCTAGAACTTCGTCTTTTCTCCCTCGCCTTAGAATATATAAACAAAATACGTGATGGTGGACAGTTCTTCTTATACAAGGAGTCAGTAGCTGGAGTATTAAAAAAATTCGAATGGAACTGACATTTTTGAAGTTGAGTATCTCGTATGATTAAAACTGATCTTTTCTTGGTATTTTCAGCCCATTTAATCGTTCGTACTGTAAGAAGTCTATTAAACTGAATTATGAGAGGAGGATCAAATATCTGGGATTATTCGGACGTAGATCCTTGTTAATCGTATATGCTCTGATACACACTACATATATTGTTATAGTCTTGTCAAATTATGTTTTCGATAAGCGCTTTCTACTATAATCGGGCTACTACAAATAGGCAGTATATGTAAATGTGTGATGGCATAAGTAAATTTTTAGTACTGTTTGTAATAATAATATAAGCAATTACACTTTATTTTAGAGAAGAATTTTAATTTTGTTTTATGCGAATAGTTTTATTTTATTTTCATGAAGTTATTAAAGGTTTTATTTAGAGCATAGCTTTGAACAGCGAATAATATAATATTTTATTCTTCACGAATAAAAGAAGTACGCTAATGAAATTAATATTCAAATCACGATCAGCGCAATAGGTTAGTCAAACTAGATTAATGTAACAATAGTCTTTGTATATGGCTTAGTTTCTGTTGCGGAAGACAACGCGGGTCAAATTGTATTTCTGTATACTTTAATTTTTGCCTCATATGTGGAATATTTATTTTCCCATACGAGGTTGTTGCAAAAAACTACAAAATGATTTGCTTTTTTCACTTGATGTTCTATATCTATATCTGTCCTTGAATTAGTTGTTAGACTTCTTCCTAAGTAATCAATTTGCATATCTTATTTAACTATTTTATTGTTTGTCCTAAGTTTACATTTTTAGTAGTTCAATAAAGATCGATTGTATTTTATCTCTGTTATTTTTATGTTGTATTTAGGGCACACTTATTAAATTTAAACAGTAGTCACTTCATCTTGGCACCCAAATGGGAACTGCATCATCGGTAAATGTATTGTCGACGTTTTGTTTTTGTTTACATGAGATATCTAAAAGCCTTAACTGCTGTAGTTGCACTGAAACTATCGGCAGCAGAAGATTCGACGTTCCAATTCAGAAGTCAAGATGATATAATTATTATTATTATTAAACTGCGGAAGTCTATAAGTCAGACTGAAAAAGTAGTCTCTGTAGATCAGTTTCATTTTCAGTTATCAGTATAGCATCATCTGCACGATATATGATATAAAAGCATGTAAACGTTCGCAAGGTCCGCTCTGGTTCCTTTATATTATAGGACTGCAGAAGATGTAACAACTCTCTGATGGAAGTTTGTCTATTTTTCAAAGTAATATTAATAATTTTTCTATCCCCACTTTCAGTGATTTGTTGTTGGCTACTTGATGTTGACGGAAAACTTTGTTTGATAAGGCAATTATTACTACTGTTTAGCGATGAGAATATAAATCAGTTACTAACGAAGGTTTACGTTCTAATCGCTGCATATATTTGTTTAAAAAATATAAAGCATGAAACTGGCGTATCACTAATTTCATTATAAGGCACTAAACTAAAAACTGTAAATACGTTACCACAAACACACTCTCTGCTGTTTCTAACAATTCTGATTAAATTTTACTTGTATAAACGTATTGTACCACCTCTTCACCTTCTTAGGATTTAGCTAGTGTAAGTAAAAATCATGAATTCGTTAAGGAACTAGCGACCTCGGAACTTAATACAATGAACGAATTAAATAAATATGTGTATATTATAGGTTAACAGTCTGTGTATTTAAGAAATGTACATCTATCTTTTCGCGGGAGTACAATGATATGTATTTAAAATATATTATTCATCATAACCGAGACCTGGGCTAATTTAATTACCAGTTACTGTATATTCAAAAAGCGCAGAAATAAGTTTTTAATCGATGACTAATAAATGCTTCTATACATTAAAGCTTCTTCAATTGTTGAAAATTAATATTGTTAGTGAATAACTTATGCTTAATAATTAATGTAAATTCTATAGAAATAATAAAAACGTTTTATTTCTAAATTTATATATTTTTATTTACTTTTATATTAACGGACATGGAGGTACTTGTAAAGACTTTCATTATTAAATTTTTGAGACGCAATGTCTGGTTTTACGATCTCCCACTGTAACTTCTTTTTCTGTATAAAACACTTTTTGTACCACCCTAAATTTCTTAAATGGACTTTCAGCACGCGCCATTTATGATATTTTAATCGTCTGTTTAATAAGACCATAAAAGTTTCCCATCTGTGACGAAATTTTATGGCCAAAAGCAGGCCTTTTTTTGCTCTATACATACTTTCCGCTAGAGAATTTTATTACTGGGGAAGGTCCGAATAGAGATTTTATATTTTAGTGTTGTTGTTGGTTTCCTGAATTTCCTATTTCTTGCTCGAATTGTTTTTATTTGTTTTTCAAATTACGGAATGCCAGAAACAGTACAATCATAATGTTTATAATTATGAATTATCGTTTTTTAGCGAAGATAATTAAAATGGGATTACGTGTCGAACTAAATGGCTTGTGGGTGGAAGTTTCATTTGATAAAGAAAATTGTGCATTTCCGTTCGTGAACACGAATGAATACTGGGGTAGACATAAAAATTACTTTTAAGTCCATAAAGTTTAAGTTCATTCTGTAATGTGAATTCCCCATGAGTAGACGCATTTTAGTCATTGCAGTTTATTTTAGTTTCACTGTGTTTTTTTTTTGGAATTATTATGCCCTCCACGGAACGAGTCACCAGATCTTCTGTTGAAGATGAAGCACTTATAAAGAAAGTCATAAAGAAAGTGCTCAGCTCTGACATTTTAAAAAAAGAATTAATCGCTAAAATTCAATGCGAGATTATCGCTGAATATAATGAAAAAGTGACAGTGCTAAGTGAAAAGGTAGTACAACTCGAAGCTGAGTTAGTGGCTAGTCGGAGTGAAGTAAGGAGATATGTAGATGATTTAGAACAGTACAGTCGTCGTAATAACTTGAGAATATTTGGTGTGCCCGTAGAACCAAATGAGGACACAAGAAATGTTGTTTCTAAGTTTTGTCAAGAGAAACTTCAATTAGATATTTAATCACAACTAATGGACTCCTGTCATAGACTACTCGCTAAAGAACCATATCACCAGCCAATAATTGTTAAATTTCTTCATCATAGTACTAAGAAACTTATATCGACTAAGAAAAAACAATTAAAAGGTACTAAATTTGTCATAAAGGAGGATTTAACAAAAACACGAAATTTTATATTGAAAAAAGCCTCGAAAAAATATGGTAGTAAATTTGTTTGTTCGAGCGACGGAAAAATATTTGTGAAAGTGGAGGGAAAAGTGAGGGTTTAAAATCTCTCAGTGATTTAAACTGACTTCTATTTGTTTCACTGCAATGTATACGAGTGGATATACCTTGTTATCGATTCTCTGTCCCCTTGCTTTTTGTGTTTGTTTGCAAGTACATATAGTGAATTTTATTTTTATTATATATTAGTTTTTCAAATATCGGTTATTCTTTTTATTCTTATTTTTGTTATTTTTCTTAAATTTGTTAAGGTATTCTTTTTTTGCATTTGTATATAGTATGTTCAGTATTTGATATTTACTTTAGATGAAGCTTCTCATTTGATACATTAATAAAATTACAGTTATGTTTGTATGTTCGCATAAATATTATGAATATTGATGAATTGAAGATTACACACATCAATGCTCGTTCTATTGTTCCCAAGTTACATCTGCACTCTGGATTTATCTATACATATAATTATGATATAGTAGTTATTAGTGAGACTTGGTTAAACAGTAATATTTCTGATAATGTAGTTTGCATTCCGGGTTATTCTGTTGTGCGCAGGAATAGGCCTACACATGGGGGTGGTGTTTGCATATACTATCGGGATAGTTTGCGGGCTGCTTGTATCTTGTAGCACGTCTATTGAGCAAATTTGGATAGGTTTTCGAATTAAGCATATGAAACTGGCGGTAGGTGTGACGTATAAGCCTCCAAATCAATACTACAAATCATTTTGCGATGATCTTGAGGGGCAGCTTGCGTCTGTGTCTATGGACTACGATATTGTCTTTTGCCTTGGTGATATTAACATGGATTTGCTTTCCATTGACAATAATCTAGCAGGGCTATACTTTTTGAATATGATCGAATCTCTTGGTATGAGTCAACTAATAAACACTCTTACTAGAGGAGACAATCTGTTAGATGTTATTGTGACCACTGGCTCGGATAGTGTTATGCATTCGGGTTTGGCTGAGGATAAGTTCTCTGATCATGATTCCATTTATTGTGCGATTAGAATAACAGCGACGGTTTCTGGCTGTGTTTACAAAATTATTAGAAATTTCAAATTTTTCGATCATATGGCGTTTTTTAGTGATCTGAGTGCGGTTTCTTTTCATAATATGTTTGCCATGCCTGGTATTGATGATAAATTTATATACTTTATGGATCGAATACTTCAATTATTCGACAGGTATGCCCCGATTCATACTGTGAGGGTTACTAATGTGAGGCTTATGATGCAGCTGCGCGATGACGCTCTTGCTAGATTTAGGAAAAGTCGATTAAACAGTCATTGGAATTATTATAAAAGTTTGAGAAATTACACAACGAAGGCGGTTCACATGGAAAAGGAAGCTTATTTTAATTTTGAACTCACGAAAAAAACGACTAAGGATATATGGAAAATGCTGAGGAAGCTTGATTTGGGAGGTAAGTCTGAAGGTATTCCCCTCGCTTTGCAGGATGTTACAGCTATCAATGATTACTTTCTAGACAGTGTTCCGAATGGTATTGCTGATCCTGACTTAAAGGTCTTCTATAACTCGAATAAATTTAATAGATCTTGCGAAGAATTTCATTTTAAACCTATTCAAGAAATTGAACTACGCAATATATGGACGAGGGCTATCGTACGGCCTGTTCCGAAGTCTTCGAATCCGACAAATTTCAAGGACTTGCGTCCGATAAGTATCCTGCCAGTAATTTCTAAAATCATTGAAAAAATTATGAATGGCCAGTTGAGGGATTTCTTAGAAGTGAATAAGGTCTTGCCTGAATTTCAATCCTTCTTTCGTGCGGGGCACAGTTGTACGACTGCTCTGCTTGAGGTCTCTGATGATCTGCTCACTGCTGCTAATGCTGGTAAAGTCTCTGTTCTTACCTTGTTGGATTTTAGTCGAGCCTTTGACACCCTTGATCATGAGCTTCTCTTCTCCATTTTGAATTATGTCGGGTTATCGCAATCGGCTGTTAAGATGCTTACTTATTATTTGAGTGGTAGGGTCCAGTGTGTCTCATTGAATGAAAAATCTTCCCATTACAGGTCTATTACTCGTGGCATTCCACAGGGCTCAGTATAGGGTCCTCTTCTATTTACTATTTATACCGCCTTTTTTCATACGAGTCTGATGCATTGCAGAAGGCATATGTATGCTGATGATATTCAGATCTATCGCTCATTTTCTGTCGCTGATAATCTCGTGGCTATACAGCATATTAATTGCAACCTTAATTCGATTTCAGAGTTTTCATCTCGACGTGCACTTGTCTTGAATCCTTCAAAGACAGTGGTTCTCCTTTTCGGAAATAAGAGTGGTGTTGCCCTGCTTCAAAGTAGTATAAATCTTAATATTGCAGGTGTAGATCTACCTGTTCAATCTGAGTCGAAAAACTTAGGAGTTGTTTTGGACACTCAACTGAGATTTGATACGCATGTTCTTTAATGCGTTAGACGTGCTTATTTCAATTTAAAGTTAATATTCCCCCATAGGCACTGTCTTGCGATTGACACCAAGCGTAGCCTGTGCGACTCGTTGGTGTTGTCGCATTTTTCGTTTGGCTGTGAGTTGTATGGTTCATGTTTAAGTGCTAATTCTGTCTCACGTATTCAGAGAGTCCAGAATTCTTGTCTTAGATTGATATTCGGTGTAAAGAAATTCGACCACATCACACATAAATTGAGTGTGGCCGGATGGTTAAATATGAGAGACAGACGAACCCTGCAGATGGCCACTCTGTTTCATAGAATCGTGGTGTGTGGGCGGCCTTGCGTACTTATATAATAAAATTACATTCAGAACAGATGTGCACACATTAAATTTGAGATTTAGGGGCACACTCACACCGCCTGTGCATCGAACGGCATTATATGAGCGCTCGTAATCATACCAGATTGCTAAAGTCTACAATGCTGTGCCTAGTAAATTTAAGTGCTTCTGCCTTCCACGTTTTGGATTTCTCTTGAAGCAAGAGTTGTTGTCCAGATAGCTGTGTGTTGTCTTCTCTTCATCTTACCTGATTATTTGAGTTCAACTTGTTGTGTATCATTGGAAAAAGTTTTTTTTATTTTTTTATGTATTTACTTACAGAATTTTAGGTTAAGTTAGTTTTTAAGCATTTTCTTTTTTTTGTCAATTTGTTTGTTAGTTTCAGGGTGCACAGGAAGAATAACTTTGTTTGAAGTTGATATGCACCCTGTGATTTCGGGGGGGGGGGGGGGGGGGGGGGGGGAAATTATGGAAATTGTATTTTGATTTATTGTAGGGATAAATTTGCATACTTCTTTCTTTTCTTTTTGGAAATTATAAATAAATAAACTATTATTATTATTATTATTATAAGTTAGAAACGTAACTTGTAGTTTTCAGTTTATGTGTGTGTTATTTAACAATGGATACAAAATTTACTTATAAACTATATACTAAGTATATAGTATTTACAATAACAGTAGATGAAACGAAAAGTGAAACGAAAATTCTAGGTTTTAAGAATAAAGAAAATTTGTTCAAACTCCTTATACGTTCATTGAATGCTTCGGCTTTCGATTTACAGTCTTATTACTATATTTACGCATACTATCGTATATCACATTTCTAAAAAGTATTGATATTTACTATTATTGGTATATCGTCGCGTAATCATTTCTGAACGTTTCTCATCCAATAAATCTACACCAGCCTTTGTTTGATTATGAAAGCAAACGATTTCTGTATTGTTTGTAATTGTGTCAGTCTACTTCCCGTGGTGTATTAGACTGTTCTTGACAATAGCTTTTCGTTTTCCTTCTGTGTAAGACAACAAAGGCATTTCTTGTGTGAACTTATATACTACACCTCTTATTGATTTTGTTCTATCTGCTTGATATTAGGATTTTCTCGCTTACGTGTTCTCCAGTAATAGTTACTCTAAATTGTTGCAGATTTACATCGTTTCCGCAATAAAAAAGAGAAAGCTTGTAAAAACTAAAAAAGTATATATGAGCAGATAAATGTAAATTAAGAGTTTCAACGAGCGCCATCAGAAACACAATCAGGTAGGAGTATAATTGTATAGTTGTGTTGTATTAATTCTGCAAAGTAAAGTTGTTATACAAGTGTAGGCGAAGCTTTGTTCGGATAGAATTGCATATATTATCATAAATTTTATTACACATGCTATTCCTGCTTTGGGTAGATATATGTTTAAATATTTAGGTAAGATGAATTCCGTAACAATAAAAGTAAGGTTGAAATAGAAACCAAGTGGAAAAAGAACAGAAAGGAGACCAAAAAGAAAGGCTGAAAGGAGTAGTAAAAGATTTGAATGGAACAGGTATCGAGAATTGGCAGAAAAAGACTGGCAATTCAAAATTATGGAGAACGATCCTCTTCATAAATACACAAAGTACGAAGATGGAGATTCATTCACCACAAATAATGGATTTAGAAAGCTAACTTCCAGAAGGGGCAAAAGGGGCTGCCCCATTTAGAATACTTGTATCTATCTATCTAAGTATTGTATATTAATTAATTAAGGTCTCTAGACCTTATGATGTATGGACGAAAGATTATGCCTACAACGAAAAGATAAGCTCAACGCATTATGGATAATGCATAAGAGGACGCCAAAACGAATGGCTGAAAGAAGTAATGAAAGATTTGAATGGAACAGGTATCGGGAATTAACAGAAAAATACTAGCAAGTTTAAATTATGGAGAGCAATCCTCTCCATAAATAAATATACAAAGTACGAAAATGGAGATTCATTCACCACGAATAATGGATTTAGAAAGCTAACTTCCAGAAGGGGCAAGAGGGGCTGCCCCATTTGGAATGATTGTATCTATCTATCTAAGTATATTAATTAATTAAGGTCTCTAGACCTTATGATGTATGGACGAAAGATTATGCCTAGAATGAAAAGATAAGCCCAACGCATTATGAATAGTGCATAAGAGGACGCCAAAACGAATGTCTGAAAGGAGTAGTAAAAGATTTGAATAGAACAGGTATCGAGAATTGGCAGAAAAAGACTAGCAATTGAAAATTATGGAGAGCGATCCTCTCCATAAATATACAAAGTAAGAAAATGGAGATTCGTTCACCACAAATAATGGATTTAGAAAGCTAACTTCCAGAAGGGGCAAAAGGGGCTGCCCCATTTGGAATGCTTGTATCTATCTAAGTATATTAATTAATTAAGGTCTCCAGACCTTATGATGTATGGACGAAAGACTATGCCTACAAGGAAAAGATAAGCCCAACGCATTATAGTGATGAAAGGACGCCAAAACGACTTCGGAAGAGTTACACATCACATTATAAACAGAGTTTGAAAGTAGATTTGAAGTGGTGAAAATTTTGAAAATCATGAATTTAATTATTGTGTGTCATTTAAATAATCAATAAATGGAGTGAAAAACTTTTGCTTAACACATGTAAACCTTTATACATACGAAAAGATTTATAATAATTATTTGTATGGTTGCTGATCAGCGCAAAGTCGCAGGGAGCAAGATCTGGACTGCAGGGAGGGTGCTCGAGAAGTTCCTGTCGTGGTCAAATATTCGGTGCAGGCGCGGTGAGCTGGAGCATTATCGTGATGGAGGAGCCAGGTGCCCATTCTTGATTTTGGCCACAGGTTCTTCATAGATCCAATGACTTTAGGCAAGCACTGTTCAGTATACCACTTAGCTGTGACTGTCTTCTGTGTGTCCAAAACGACGCGTTCCACAATTCCACTCGATTTGAAAAATACAGCTATCATTTTCTTCTTTACAGATCGAGATTTTCTGACAACTACGGGCGTGTCCTCATCATCAAAGATCCAAACTTTGTTTTGAGTCATGATGTTGTCGGCATACCGAAATTGTCCCTTATTAAACTTTTTTAGCATCTCCCGGCACCAAGTCACACGTCGTGTCATCTGCTCTTCACTCAGTCGATGGGGCACCCAGAGAGAACGAAGTTTCTTCATGTGCAAATGATCATGCAGAATCGAACGAATTGCTGGTGCATTTAGGCCTGAAGTACCCTCTATCTGTTGGTAGGTCACTCGCCTGTCCTCGCCAAACAGTTTCCTCACAATAGTAACGTTTTCTTCCGTTACTGACGTTCGTGGCCTTCCCGACCTCTCTGCATCCTCCATAGTTAAATTTCCCCTTTGGAATTCTCTATACCACCTGAATATCGTTGCGCGATTTGGACAAACATTACCTGGTGCAAGAGTCATTTCTTCGAAGCACTGGTCTGTGTTTAAACCACGTACGAAATTATATCGCAAAACTGCTATATCTCATTTCGTAACCACGATGCCTTTGCAAGCAATTTACACTCTCACTACTAATAAATAACTGAGCCCATCGACATGACGCGACGGCTACTATGCACGTATGAACATGTCTCAACATGTAGCAACAAGCAGCTTCCTACGATGCATTGTTGCGTCATATTGCAAATCTTTCCTAGTACCCTTTGTGTATATATTTAATTATTGCAATTAAATTACATGTCAAAAAAAGTTAATCGTATTCAGTTTGTATCTCTACTTACATAATTAACATTACATGATTGCCTGATATATGTATATGTAATACATGTATATATAAAATATATTATCGGTATCTTTTTGTGCTCGTTCTGTTAATGAACAAATCGAAATTAAATTAAACGCTCTGACAGATCTATGGTGCTGTGTTGCCCTTGTCTGCTTTTTAGTGGTTATTTTCCTTTATCGAATATAAATTGTAAATACGTATCAATTTCTTTTGGTAAATATGCCCGTGAAATTTCTAAAATTTGTACACCATTGAATTCATCTTTATGAGAACTTAAAAAACAAACAAATATCATACATGCTATTCAGAAAAGCATAGGTCATACCTATTTCTTGAAGTATCATGAAGCTGAAAATATTTTATGTGGCTTAATATATAATGTTAACTTGTAAAATTACAAAACTGTATTTCTTTCAAATCTGAAGGTACGTCTAACACGCTACAGTGTACAAGTATATTTCTCCTCTAAAGTGGGAGTTGGACGACACTTAACGAGAATACATCCATATATGTACGTATTGCGTAGTCAGATACAAACCAACACTTACAAAAAGGCGAATGAAAGAGGTGAAAATATACTTTAGGCGATTAAGTCTTTTCACATGTAAATGCAAATGGATACTCTAAAACTTCATAAACCTCTCTTGACATTGAGTGTGGAATCGCAACACTTCAAAAACAGAAACCGTCGCGTTCTAAACAGACTCATTGAAATGACATTTCAACCATACGAAACAAAGTCGCATGAATGGAATATTCATTAGAAATATTTAATTGTATTTGAGTTGAAATGTGAAACTGAAACCTTTCAAGATACCGTTGGTTTCGTAGGATATACTATTTTCCAAACAGAGATAACACTTATTGAGAATTAAGAAAAAGAAAACTCGTTATTGAAAAGCATGGAATTTGAAATAAAAGTTATTTCTTCTTTTATTTCTTAATTTCTTAATTAAATGAATGTTTTCTTTCCATTTGCATAAATAAAAATAAATCTATGTCATTTACATACAAACATAAATCAAATGCTGAGAATTAACTGTGACAACCGAGCACATTACGTACTCTCTTTATTTATATTAGTATATTGTTCAAACAATACTAAACGCCTTAAATTCAAAATGAAGACATATTTACTAGATATATATATATATATATATATATATATATATATATATATATATATATATATATATATCTTTAAGTACCTAAACATGTACGAAATATGATCTAAAATAATAGACGTACAAGATTAAATTCAGAGTGTAAACTAAAGTCCTTAATTGGATAAAACCAATATTTACACAATTTGTCTGAGTTTTCCACTTTAGCCTCTATTATGTCATGAAGAAAAAGTTCATAATTTAACAAAGTTTGTCTCATTTAGTCTATAATTTGAAGTAATATATTTCTTTATATGTGTATACAATTGATTTCGTAGGATACTTACCAGAAAGTTTGAAATAGGTAGGGGAACTCATACAGAGTTGATAACACCTGATGATAGTGACGTTGAGATGCAGATAGTTTTATTTGTGCTACCATAAATTAGGGTGGGCGTGAGCGTGTTCTATCTTGCCATATGTTAAAAACATGTTTTAACAATTTTGAAGAAATGCGTTCAGTCCTCAGAGAATACTTGTTGGCATTCCATAAATTCAACGAATTTAGAGCAATATTGGAGCAGCGAATTTTGTTGATATAGAGCCCTCCATGTTCTACTAGAGAACGCGCATCAGCTTTTATAGTTAGTCTAACAACTATCCACCGAATACTCCATGCAAATTGTGCAGTAACTAAAACCAAGAAACCATCTAATACGACGGCATCTTTGTGAAAAAATGATGGTAAAGACCAACGGCCATGCTGATTTCATTTAAAGCATGTGGATGTTTGACGAAGTGTATTTACATGTTAATAGTTACATAAATAAATAGAATTGTCAGTGTTGGTTACACTGAGCCTAAAAAAACAAAAAATTAATAGACAGGATGCCAGCCAAGTAATGCTAAGCCTACATAGCATTGTGCGTGTCCCTAAATGAGTTGAGTAGTTGCAAAGATGACAATAGTCCGGGTTTCGGAGAACAAAGTCTATAGAGTCTCGTAAATGGCTTTCTTACGGAATTGTAAAAGGAAGTGTTACCACCTCCAAGAAAAAGGGGATTGAAAACACTTTAAAGGATCTAATTTAATTGGCCACACCAGAATCCTCTTTTATTATATAAACCATATGTGAGCAACAATCGGCCCGCGGGCCGAATCCGGGCCGCTGTAAGATTCGATCCGACCCGCGAGACATTGTCGTATTATTTCATGTCTGATATCTATTGCTAAAAATTATGAACACTACTTTAAAACCCTGCTTTAAAATGCACTACTTTTAAACGCGACCCGCGAACGTATTTGCACATTAAAGTTTGGCCCACAACATGTCAAAGGTTGCCCATACCTGGTATAAACCCTTCTTAGATGGTCTTAAAGTTGTCTTTTTGTGTGTCGCATCACCACGTCGAGTAATGAGATTACATCCTAGATAAGAGAGGAAATGCACGACTCTCTCATGAAAGATTCGATAACCTCTATAAAACGAATGGTTCGCGGTTTCAGCAAGATTATGCTGCGGTTTATAGTGTAAGAACATCAATGGCAGCCCTTCGATCACGTAGTCTTACGACTTGGTGACATTCCTTGGCTCTCAAGATCATCTGACCTGTTACTTTAAGAGCAAAATTATATACACTTGATCGCCGTGTTGAAAACAAAAAATCAAGAAGAGATTCAGCAGATTTTTACGGAGTGAAACTCTGGCAGTTCAATTCAAAATTTCGATATTCGATTCGAAGATAGGTATTGTTTTCAAAAACTGAATTTTTTCATACTAAGCCCTTAATAGCATATATCGCAGTTTTCGTTTTCAACGATAAAATTTATATAAGCTTTCTTTAATGTTGGTGAAAGTTCCAAGTTAAAATATCTCGTTTTTCTAGTGTAACTTGTTTTTTTAACAAGTGCATATGTCGCTTTTACAAATGATAAGAAAATAAAAGAATAGCAGTTGCAGAAAACTCAATGTCATAAATAGTTTCCAGAAGAGAGATTTGGAAACCAACAGGGACGTCTCTAACTCAAAGACGGGGTCCTATAATATAGAAGAGAGGTGTATTTTAATTATAGTAAGCAATATTTAGTTCACATTCAGGTACATATATACTTTAGCTCTAATAATCTGTGATTTCGGAAGTCTATCCGATTTTTTCAGAAATACATTTTAGAAAGTAGCACATTTGATTACTTTATTGAAAAATTCAAGAATACAATTCGAAGAACCTCGCATTCAACTTTTCTGTAATATTTTTTTTCACACCTATGTATATAGATATACTTACTAATCTACCCTCCCGTCGCTCTCATATCCAAATAGTTTTAATTCAATTTCAAAGTTACTTAACAGGATTACCCTTCGCTTATCTGTCCTCGAAAATTTGATTGTAAACACATACAAATAGTCGTGAGCTTAAAGTCATACTTTAGGCGATTGAGTCTCTTTGCATGTAAATGCAAATGGGTTTTAAAACTGTCATGAACTCGTTTCAGCAATCAGTATAAAATCGCGACACCGAAACGTTCATATTCTAAACAAGTAAATAACGTTTAAAATGCTGGAAGCAATCCATGCGTATACGTACATATAATATATAAACCTTTGAATCTGTTTCTGACAATCTCATTGCTGCGGGTCAAATAATTTAATCTTGGATATAGATTTTAAGTAGGATCATTTACTTTATTTTTTTTTTGAAAATCCTATGAACTGACTTTTATTTTACAGCTGAAATAGTGAGGGTGTAATATGAATTAGCGTGGTTTCGCGTTCCTACCCTCGTAGGTGTGCTTCTGTTCAGTAAAGGATAAGTGCGATATTCCGGTAAAATGTCATTTACCATTTTCAGGTGATGCTCTCTGTGGAATGCTTTTACTGCGTGTGACTTGTCCCTGTCCTGGTATTTGTGCATTTGTCTCACACCTCTACCACACACCTACGCAGGAAAGAACCCGAAACCACATGAACGTATATACATGTACATAATGAATTACAATTTTTTTGTGTTTTTCTCTTTCGTGTATTACTGTTTTCGCAATTCGTGTGTATAAGGAACACTATTAATGTATATATTATATTATAAGTTAGAAAAACAAAATTTAAGTATTTAAAAAAGCATTGACAAATTTTTGAAGACGAAATTTTTATAGATTGCATTCCTCACGTTACTCACTTTCCGAAATGATATCAAGAGACTTATCTGAAGCTACACCTTGAATTTTTCAGTAAAGTAATCAAATGTGCTACCTGAATGTGAACTAAAAATTGCTTACTATAGTTAAAATATACCTCACTTCTATATTATAGGATCCCGTCTTTGAATTAGAAACGTTCCTGTTGGTTTCCAAATCCCTCTTCTGGAATTATTTATGACATTGAGTTTTCTGCAGCTGCTGTTCTTTCATTTTTTTATCATTTGTGAAAGCGACATATGGACTTGTTGAAAAAATAAGTTACACCAGAAAAACGAGATATTTCAATTGCAACAACATTAAACATCATTAAAGAAAGTTTATATAAATTTTGTCATTGAAAACCTATCTTCGAATCGTATATCGAAATTTTGAATGGTACTGCCGGATTTTCACTCCGCAGAAATCTGGTGAATCTCTTCTCGATTTTTGGTTTCCAACACGGCGATCAAGTGCTATAATTTCGCATTTAAAGTAACAAGTTAGATGATCTTCTTATGAAATGATACGACGGTCTCAAATTTTTGTCGATCAAGAATAATCAGAAATTACACACTGCAAAATTAGATGAGTATGAGTTAATTATCGATAACTTTAATACTAAATATTTCCTTTTGAAAGCTTTAGAATTATTATAGAAGTACAAAAGAAAACCCTATCATAATGAAGCATTAAACCACTTACTTTCGGGTCTTGTAGTTCAGGTAGGCAGTGTTGTATACACGTAGATTGACTCCTTTCCTTCTGGTTTATTTATTTTTACCATTTCTGTATTTCTGAATAAGACAACGTATATTTTTCTGGTCGTGTTTACGTACCTATATCTACTCTATTTGTTTGGTGTACAGACATATCGTAAGAAGTGTAAGTTTCATCATCCATTATAAGTTTATAAGCTACCTAGTAATTGACATTATTAAGAAGCCGTAAATTTTGGTTTCCAATTTGTACGGATATGGATACGAGGATAGTTTGACAAGTAGTGAGAATGACACATAGGTGGCGCTCTAATTGGTAAAACAAATGCACTCTAGTTTAGGTTGCCTATTCATACGTTTACACTCCGATATTTAGATAAATCGGTTGATTAGTTTATTTTTGACAGCTGATTGAAAAAGAAGCAACACATCGTTTTGTTAAAATGGAAAAAGCAGAGTATCGTGCGGTGATTAAATACTTCGCAATTAAGGGTATGAAAGCCACCGAAATAAAAGATGAGTTACGGGAAACATTAGGTGAATCTGCTACATCATCCGCCACAATAAGTAGATGGGTAAATGAATTAAAACGTGGTAGAACAAGCTGTGTTGATGAAGCGCGCCCTGGAGCACCCAAAATCGTGATTTCTAAGGAAATGATTATAAAAATCCATAATATTATTACGCAAGATCGACGACTCAAAGTGAGAGAGATAGCAGAAAATGGTAAACATTTCAACAGAATGCGTTCACCACATTTTAACGAAAGAATTGGGCCTTTCCAAGCTTTCGGCAAGATGGGTGCCACGATTGCTTACGACTGATCAATAGTTCACTCGTTTGCGCATTTCCAATGAGTGTTTGGACCTTTATAAGCGGAATCCGGTTGATTTTTGTGGGCGATTTGTTAATTGTGATGAAACTTGGATACACTACAGTACACCCGAAACTAAACAACAGTCGAAACAATGGTTATAACGTGGTTCTGCAACTCCAAAGAAAGCGAAAACTACTTTATCGGCAAACAAGGTGATGGAATCAATTTTTTGGGATTCAAAGGGCATTTTGCTCATTCATTATCTTCAGCAAGGTGCCACAATAAACGGACAATAGTATGCAGAATTTCTACAAAAATTAAATGTTGAGATTCGTGCTAAACGGCCAGGAATGGCAAAGAAAAATTTCTGTTTCACCAAGACAACGTTCCCTCGTATACCAGCATAGTTGCGATGTCCAAAATCCAGGAGTTGCATTTCTAATTAGTACCGCATTCGCCTTATTCGCCGGGTCTAGCCCCTTCCGACTTCCACCTTTTTCCAAAATTTAAAACGGCACTAGGTGGAAAGAAATTTTCGTCTAACGACGAGCTTATTATCTTCGTAAATGAGTATTTTGCAAGCTTCCGGAATCTCATTTTAGAGATGGTATAAGGGTATTGGAGCACCGTTGGAATAAATGTATTGCTCTTTTAGGAGAATATATTGAAAAATAAAAATTATTTTGTATTTAAAAAATTCGTTTTCCTTTTCTATTCTCACTACTTGTCAAACTACCCTCTATATATATATATATATATATATATATATATATATATATATATATATGTACACAGTTTTCACTTTTTTGAATGGCTGAAAGATCTTGAAAAGTGTTGGAATAAACGTTTAGAGCTGAAAGGAAACTGTAGAAAAATAAATATGATTTTCTACAAAAAAATGTTTTTCTGTCTCGTTCTAGAACTGTTCAGATCCAGCCTCGTAATTAATAATATATAATTAAATCTTTTATTTTTAATATCTATTGCAAAAAAGTATATGTATATATTTTGCCAGTAATTTTAAAAAACATGTAATTATAAAATAAATTTTAATTAGGTATTTCAATTTTTCATTAAATTTTTTATTTTTAGACACCCTTGTTAAATATACAAATTTTCATTGCAAACACGATTTTATCATATCATTTTTAAGTTACAGTTAGATTAAAATTTAATCGTAATTTTATTTTCCGGGACTTCATAGTAACCCAAAATTTGCATATCATTCACGTCACATCAATGTAAATTTGATTTGCTTGCGGCGAACAAACCCCAACTGTCACATAAACCATTCCCTATACGCGACGTCAGTACTCAGAGATTAGTCAGATAAAACTACGATTAGCGAACCAATTGATGACAATGGCTTTGTAACTGCACGATTATGGGACAAAAACGATGCCTCGAAAAATAAAGTTGAATAAAGTATGAAAAATCATTATTTGCTACAAGTTGAGTTTATATAAACCTTAAATTGTTAATTCTTGTAAGAGCAATTATTAGGTAAGTAATTCAGTACATGGAAAATGTATTAGTTAACCGAATATGGATTTACTAAGGATTAAATATAGCAAAATTTATTTCGGATAAATAAATACCAACATTGAATTATAATAAACTTTTTGAAATCAATTTTTAATTAATAGTAGATTTTTATTAACGAGAATAATTGTCAGAACTAAGAAGTATATATTGGGTTTTTCAATAAGGACATAACAATTTTGTATTTAAATAAAACCCAGAATAATTGACATATTGGACTGAACTTCATTCCAGGTACAGCACATATGTTACATTTAACTATGGAATTCGATGTCGTTCATATGACCACCGTGAGTACGTTTGCAGCGGTCGATTCGTTGGTGCCAATTTTCCATCACTCTTTCACACATATCGGCTGGCAATTTGGCAATTTCGCATTCGATATTACCCCTGAACTGCTATGACGTTGTTGGTTTGTTGGCTTTAACCAATGACTTAATGTAAGGCCATAAAAAGAAATTCAACGGCGTTAAATCGTCGACCAGATCATTTCCCGAAATTACACAGATACCGAACTTCCCTTTCAATACATCAATTGTTTGACTAGCTGTCTAGTATGTAGCACCATTTTGGAACCAGATACCACTGATGTGATGTCCACCCAATTCTAGTCAAAAATAGTCTTTCAACATGGCGCGATAGCGAATTCCATTGATCGTGACATGGCGATCATTTTCATCGACGAAAAAATATGGTTCAATCACAACTTAAACATAAAATCCACACCACACGGTCACTTTTTGTAGTTATAATGGAGTCTCTTGAAGCACATGTGGGTTTGTTGTTGTCGAATGACGAATAATTTGCTTATTGACAAAGCCAATAAGTCAAAAATTAGCTTCATTGCTGAAGATGATTTTTCGATGAAATTCAGGATTTTCTTCAAATTTTAACAGAGCTCAATCGGTGAAGTTTCGGTTATTTAAATGATCAAAAGGCTTGAATTAATTTGATCTTGTAAGCCACAATATCGTTTGAGCGATTTCGAATTTCTGTGAATGGCATGAAATCGACTGATTTGGCTCATTTTAAGTTGAAATCACTTATAGTTGCGATAGTTTCGGTACTTCGAACGGTACGTTGTCTCACTAGCACAGGCACATCCAATAGTGAATATTTTGACTAGTATTTATCCACTATAGTACGCATAGCCTGTCTGGTTGGACGATTATTACGACCAAAAATTGGAGTAAGTACTCATAAAGTTGCGACAACCGACTCAGAATTGCGGTGGTAGTTTTTAGTAATTTCCAAACGTTGCTAGTTCCTGAACTTCACCTTGATAAAAATATTAACTTTGACTGACGTTTCGACGTTGACAAAATTGTTTTGTCCCTATTGGAAGAACCGATATGTGTATAAATTTACTGCAACAACAAACTTTCTTCTTCTTAAGCTTTTTTGAATACACTATTCTGCGGTTCTGTATGGTTAATGGAATTCTTATAGCACCAGATAAACTATTTACGAAGGATATTTATAATTACCTAGTCAACCATATAAAACGTCAGTTGTCTTGAAAATAGAGCACACTTTTGGCAATTATTAATTATTAGGGCCCAATTCGTCGGTTTCCTAAAGTTTTATCCCGAATAGTGTTACGTTTTTATATACCAAACAGATACAGATTAACATTATTTTAGACTGCATAATATAAATTGTCCAATGTAAAATAAGATCTTCTGTATTTAATAATATTAAATTACAATCTTTTGGTTTTGTTGGTTCTCTTTTATCATTTCTTGTATCGTATTTATATAATAGACCCCCAAAGTGTTATTAATCACGGCTACAAGCCTTACATCTTCTATGCTATTTCCGGTGTGCCTCAGGGTTTCAATCTAATGCCGATGCTGTTCCTATTTTTTTTAATGATTTGCTCAATGTTTCGGACTTCGAAGAGTGCGCTTCTGCTGATAATTTGAAAATATATTGCACTATATCCATGGCAGTTGACTGTCTTCGCCTACAAATACAACTGGATAAGATCTCCGAATGTTGTTCGAACAACACGCTACTTATAAATGTCTCGAAATGTAGAATTGTGAATGTTTACAACTATACTCTGGAGAACATAGTGCTTACTCGAAGTCATGAAATTGAAGACCTTGGTATTTACATCAATAGCAGTTTCAGTTTTGTTAAACATATTGATCAATTACGTAGGTCTGCATTAAAAACTATGGGATTTATTTTACCAACTTCTCATGTTTTCGCAGGCCCTCATATTATCATGATTTTATATTATACATACGTCCGTTCAAGGCTGGAATACGACTCTTTGGTGTGGTAGCCTTATTATGAAGTGCATAAATCTAGTGTTGAAGAAGTACAGCGAAAATTCCTGAAGTTTATGTGTTACTTTGTGGACAGTATATACCCTCCCAAAGGTATCGATTATAATACATTACTTGCTAGAGCTGAATATAGAGCACAATAAGATTGACTGTCCACAACTTCTCTTTCAACTGGTCTGGTACCCAGATCATCTACTCGCTCAAGTCACACCTTTTACTTACCAATTGCGAGGACTAATATCGTTGGAAATTCATCATTATACAAAATGTGTCGTATTATGAACTTGGTTGCTGATCATTGTGATATTCACCATGACACTCTACAGAAGGTGGCTAAGTGTGTGATATCTTACTTTTGTCATAATAGTTTCTAAGTGGTACTTCACTGTTTGACAGGTGTAGATGAACTTTACCCATCTCTCATTATTGCCAGTTCGTGCAGGAAAGGCTTGCAGTTCTGTGTGCGACATTTCAATATATTCCCTACTAATAAAGCCTTAGACTTCTTCATTCGAATGTAATGGAACAAACAAATAGAAGAATAAGCATAATACATCTCAAGTATGTATCAGTTTCTACAATATATTCGTAATAGACTAAATTATTCTCTTGTCTTATTTTAAATACAGTTGTAGTTGAGAGTATTCAAAGGAAGTTTGTCTAAACATTATATTTTTGAAAATGTGGCACATATCTGTTTAACAAATTATACGTATGAAGACCATTTGTGTGTAAATAACCATATTTGTGATTCAAACTCGTTAATCCAATCCTCATAAACTGCACTCTCGTTACACTGGAATTTTTATCTTCATTTTACCGGTACTCTTCATGATTTGTGATCCCAAATTTTATTTATGTGTTGTAGTGTAAATACCAATTGTATGGACATTGGCTGAGCTTTAGTTTGTAAGTTCAGAAAATATTTTTTTTTCCTTTATCTTGTTTTATTCTTTTTAAATCATAAGTATGTGTTAGTTATTTTACTTTATAACTAAGTTTACCTTTCAATTCTTTATTTTTTTATTATATATTATTTGCTTTGTTCTTTCATGATATCCTTTCTCTTTTTTATATTAATATTAAGATTATCCTGTAAATGGTTTATGCTGTTGAATAATAAATTATTATTATTACTATTGTTATTATTACTAAATTACTTTTGTTAATCATAATTCTACACAACCTTTTCCACTTGTTCGTACTTGTGCAATAGCCTCGTTATTTACATCCTTATGTGTACTTGTGCTAGTAATGTTACCCTATTATGTTCTCTTTTGATCTTTGGTGTATATTATTCGTCTCATTCCTAGAATTAATGGTTTAGTATGGAGGATCTAACATTCATTAAATCATGCCTTGAATGTTAGAAGTTTTCTTTATATCCCATTATGTTTTTATGCGTAATTACTCTCATAGTTGTATTTGGATGAATTGAATTAAATGTTTGTGTTATTTATATATGCGATAACCATGTAATCCTTTCCCGTATATGAAAGTTATATTAATTTATCTATCTAGAATTTATGTTTTAATTGGCTTTTCCTTCTTCTGGTTGCTGTTAAGTGTAACAACTTTTCTTTTAGACTCGCACGTTATCGTTATTATTGTTGTTGTTTTGAGTGTTATGTATCGAAGTCAAGTTTTGTGTGCGTTCTTGCTGATCGTCCTGTTCTATTAGATTATCCCGTTAAGAATTTTTTCTGTTTTTAGTTTAGTTTCGTGGGTTTATTATAATTATTGCGTGTTCTTTTTTCGTTGTTTTAAGGTGTTTGTGTTTAGTCTTGCGTACAAGTGTACATGTCTCACTTTTTGAATTTGAAGAGATTTTCCAACTCATATAATTAAGTTTTTCAATATAAAGTACGTGTTTTTAGTTTGTTCTCTTTTTGCAGAATGTAAATGAATAATCATCTTTATGTATAGTCATTTCTGGTACGTTTATGTAATGAATGTTGGGTACTGACTTTGGTTTTAACGTGGTCTTCAAATTGGAGGTATGCTTTTTGATCCACCTCTATCTTCAACGCGGTTTACCAATTTCTTCTCTTTTTGTTTTAGAATTGTAAGAACGAGTTTTAATACCAGTTCATTGCTATTTTGCTCCGGGACCATAACTTCATTTCCAAAATTCATTATTCGTAATTATATTAAGGGGTCGTTCGAAAATTCTCCATCGAACCTTTCTAATATGAACCTATCAATACCAGCTTATCCATATTTATGTTTATTCGTCAGTTAATACATTTGGAATCCGTCTACTTGCCAACTTCCTTACATGCAAACGTTCACGTCAATTGATATATACTGTAGATGATCCAATGCTTGATTCTTCTCCAATCTCTCTATGATTTTTTTAAATTAACTTTTGGAAACAATAACGTTTTTAGCACAGATAACTGCTAAATAGGTAGAGGGGGAACCCACCTTCTCATGAGAGGTGGAGCAAATTTAAACTGATTTTAAGCAGACGATCAACAACTTTGATCTGATAGTGAAGAGATAAGGAGCAGCTTTAAACTGAGAAAGATCAGCACCGAAGTGATAATGAACTTCTCCGAATTGATAATGAAACAGATAGCTTACTTGTTCAATAGCTAATTTGAAGTTGTTAAAAGCCATTATTTATTTGTTCATAATCAGAGTTGTCCTTTATTAGTTCAAAGCTGTTCTTCTCGAATTTTTTTAGGAATTTTTTAATTAACTTTTCGAAACAATAACGTTTTTAGCCAAGACAACTGCTAAATAGATAGAGGGGGAAACTACCTCCTCATGAGAGGTGGAGCAAATGTATATTGATTATAAGCAGACGATCAATAATTTCGATCTAATAGTGAAGAGATAAGGAGTAGC
Organism: Dermolepida albohirtum; assembly: GCA_031893035.1. Lineage (NCBI taxonomy): Eukaryota > Metazoa > Arthropoda > Insecta > Coleoptera > Scarabaeidae > Dermolepida > Dermolepida albohirtum. Next base: position 63,502 of record JAVIWB010006081.1, read on the forward strand.
TTTAAACTGAAAAAAATCATCACCGAAGTGATAATGAACTTCTCTGAATTAATAATGAAACAAATAGCTTACGTGTTCAATAGCTAATTTGAAGTTGTTAAAAGCCATTATTTATTTGTTCATAATCAGAGTTGTCCTTTATCAGTTCAAAGCTGTTCTTCTCGAATTTATTTATGATTTTCTTAAATTAACTTTTCGAAACAATAACGTTTTTGGCACAGACAACTGCTAAATAGGTAGAGAAGGAAACTACCTCCTCATGAGAGGTGGAGCAAATGTAAATTGATTTTAAGCAGACAATCAACAACTTTGATCTAATAGTGAAGAGATAAGGAGTAGCTTTAAACTGATCAGCACCGAAGTGATAATGAACTTCTCTGAATTAATAATGAAACAAATAGCTTACATGTTCAATAGCTAATTTGAAGTTGTTAAAAGCTATTATTTATTTTTTCATAATCAGAGTTGTCCTTTATCAGTTCAAAACTGTTCTTTATCCGTTGAATATCAGTTCACAGCTGTTAATTGTCTGTTTAAAACATGTCCAGACATGCTCCATTGATGACAATGTTAAATTTCATGTGTTTGGATTTTATTTTGTTGAAACTGTAAAATTGTAAGGTGATATAATTTAATTATCAGATAGTGTACATATTTAGATGAACTTAAATAATAAAATATTAACATAAAAACAATATTTAACAACCCTCGTACGAGGCAGGTATTAAACAGGTGTTAAACAACGATTCGCATATTCATTTGAAACAACTTTCTATTGTAAATACAATATACGTTCCTGTAATATACTTAATAACAGCGATCAAGTAATCTGAAAAGAACGCTAATCAACTATGGAAAGGTTTAGATAAAAGGAGCACATAATGCGCATATACGTCTTCGTCTGAATTGAATAGGGACGACATCAGCTAAAGGATGTCTTTCCACATAGCCCAATTCATTAGGAAAAAATTGCTCTACCGTAATACTAAAGCTCCTACGACCCAAAAATAAAAATCCGCAAAATAACGAGCAGGTCATGGAAACAGTAGAATGTCGTCATCGCCACTGATGCTAGCGACGCGTAGCGGGATTCTTTTGTTCTTAAACACAATTCACGATCAAATGAACATACTCCGTCGTATCTCCTTCTGTCTTATAAATACTTCTTTCCTTTGTGATAAATATTCTTTTTAGTTTCTGTCAACGGCTGCTGCTAGTTTGTGAGTGTTCAAGAGTTCTTTCTTCCTTCGCGATACTAATTGCCATTTGTACACCTAGAACCATTGAAGGTGTTATTTATTGCATAATATTACGGCACAGTGTTTGAGACAGCAAGCAATTATAATGAATTCCATTCGAATTTAAAAACGAAAGAAAAACTTAATTCTTTTAACGACATTGATTTTATTTGTATATTTAGTCAGCGTTTTAAAATACGCAAATAATAATTAAAATATAAAGCATTTTCAAGCAGAATATTACGAGTACTTTGATTGAGTAATTTGATTTTAATTAATTAAATTGAACAATTATTACCCCAGCGGCTAATATTCAGTTTTAACAAGATTTTATCCGTACAATAGCATTCATCATCGGCACCATTTACTTCACCAGTAACGACTTAAACACTTAAGCTTGATATATAACGTTTTTCCACTTTAATTTTAGTATTCTGTATACGTATTTCGACAACTAAGTTGCCATCACCAGCAAATAATTAAACAGTGTTATACCTGGAAAACTACGCCAAAAGCTCGCACGAAACAAATTCCGTACACGATCTGTACCATCGAAAGCCAAAACGCACACTGTATGATACATACAATGCGCGGGCTTTTGCCGTAGTTTTCTATATGCAACACTGTTTAAATATCTGCTGGTAATCGCAACTTAGTTGTCGAAGTACGTATACAGAATACGAAAATTAACGTAGAAAAGGGTTATATATCAACCTTAATTGATTAAGTTAATCAACCACAGGCTCAATCAAAATTACCATCAATAACGGCAATTTTTTCTTAAAACTCATGACGTATTTTTTCAGTTTTTCATGGGCCATATATTAATATAAAAAATTAAGATTAATCAATTATACTGACCAACAATTTTCAGCTTTTGATTATCACATCAAGTAACGCATAGTACTATAACTTTGAAAGAACACAGAAATATTTATTTTCATAAATGCTAGATGGTCAAGCTAATAGCTCTAATTTTATTTGGATATTAATGAAAGGATTTTCCTGACCTTCATGTAAATTTCAACTTCTTGCAGCTAGAAATATGACGAAATATTGCATCCCGTTTCAGTGTCCAACAGTAATCTGCAAAAATTACAGAATTCCATTTGCCATGACACCGTTTTTCCATTCCCAAAATGTCTTGGTTAAAGTGCCCACCGCGCTTATCACTAACGTCGCCCACATTTGCCAAGTAAAAGACCAAGTGAAATTGTAGAATGTGCACATAGGGATATTGCAATGCCGTGAAGTGCTTGGATCATGACTAAAGTTTTGTAATGTACCCCTCTTTTACTTTCCAAAAAATATTAACACCATGGATACTCACGCAGCTTTTTGCCACGCTATTAATTTGGTTTCAAATTTTCTCTCACTTACTATTTCTTAAAGCTCAGAGCCAACAAAAAACCTTCTTTTAGTTTTCCTTCTGTTATTTTCGGGAACTTTTCTAGAAGGTATTTAAAACTGATACCATCTTGATCCAACAATGTTTTTCATGAGCCTTAGTTTGACGGACAATGATGGCGTTGTGAAGATCATAAGATCTTCACTTTTTCGACTGAAAACTGATGTACATTATCTTCTTATGGCATAAATTTCTGTCATAGTGGCCACTTCTGCTTAATGTAATAGTTTTTCCTAACACGACTGTCCCAAATATAAAAAGCAAGAGTATTTGATGTAATCTGATTGCACACCCTAAATAATTTCAATACTTACGTATTTTATATTAATTTTAAGGTTTTCGTAAGCTTCCTTTATAGAAATACCTTGTCCTATTTGAATGGAAGGAGAAGGGAAGGGGGGAAGGGTTTCCATTATGTAAAACTGCTTTCACGATGGCCTTTGACGAATCTAAGAATAATGCCAACAAACTGGGTTCATAATATATTCTGAAAGCTTCAAATAGTTTCCAAATGTCATTGTAGTAGATAAAATTGCCGAATAAGATAGAAATCAACAAGAATTTCATTGCTGCAATTGCGACTCAAGAAGTTCTGCTTGTGATTTTAATTCAAATGCCGCACCAAGTCATTTAATTCAAAATGAGTAATTAAGCGTGGGTCGCGTGAAGTACAATGCATGTCATGAAAGCAAAATTTGTTGATTTATCATTGCCTTCAAAGGTAGTGTCACAACTACTTCGTAACTCTACCTTCCTCGTTTTCTTTGTAAATTGGTGGTTGAGGAACTAGATAATGTTCGTCATGAAGTTTCTCAGCTGACCCAGACTTTAAATAGACCAAATACAAGAGAGCAGTTGGTAATTCACTCCCCTAGAGAAATAATTTGGTTTTTATAACAGATCTTAGATCTAATAAAAGGAAGAAAAGAAGTAGTTAAAGAAATATTTCGGCGGATGTTCGAAGGCTTTATTACAGAAGTATATTAATAGAAGGAACAAGATGTCTTTTATGCAGGAAATTAAGAGAATCAACAATTTTGTTTCTAATACTGCAAAGTGATATAAAGAATGAGGAGAATAATACCTCAGAAGCAACAGTATATTTACTATATAATGGTTTAAATAAAATAATTTAAAACTCTAATACGATTATTTTATAGTCACGTTTTGCACATTATACAAGTGTTAAATATCTCCTCTTCACTTAGCTAAAGTTGTTAATAAATACAAACAGAAAAGTTAAGCAAAGCTATATATAGATAAAATTATTTATGTAGATTTAGAGCTATTTGTTATTTGGACGAACTCCTGTATATACTCTACCACTAGTTAAAATTGAAAATGGATAATTTCATGCACTGTTGACCTACAAATAGACATTACTGCCTGCACAGCATGATGCAAATTGAAGAGGTACATACATACATATCCGTTTATTGAGTAATTTATTTAATTAATGGTTCATATTGTTAAAATCATGTGTTGCAATTATGACTTTTCTAAACGACCTAGTACAACTCAAAGATCGTATTTTAATTCGTTTGTATATATTGACGTTTATCAATTTTGTGTATCGTTTTCGCCACAACACGTGAAAAATGTTGGCAGTGCAAATTACGCTAATAAATTATATTTATTGTGGAGAACTGTCATTTAGATTAGCGAATATCCCTGGTAAAATATGTACGTGTGTCATAATTAATCATTTTAATTTATGTATACCAACATGAGTTGTTTTTGAAAAAATATAAAATAGTTCAGTTAGTGCTATTCAGAAGAATATAAATAATTAAAAGTTTTAATGTATTATTGTACACTTGTCAAAATGCACTTCATCAACTAAGTTGTCATCATTATGGATAACGGTAAACACAATATTTATTATAGAGTACTACATAATAAACACTAAGTAATAGTATTAATTAAATTGTCCAACAGAACTTCAAGACCGGTAAAATAAACATAACATAAAATATATAAATAGGGGGCTTCCTTTTAGGGAGGACGCATTTGTAATTTCTTTCTGTTAGATAGCGTTGTTTTGTTTGCTTTTTTGACATTCGCGCGTGTCTGTGCATTTCATCATGGAACGATACGCACTTCAACGTTTAAAAAATATTCAGATATTTTACCAAAATTAGCATTCAGTTTCGTCCAATTTACGTCCATCGATTCCAATTTACGGTCGTCATAATCACCCAACCGTCCAAACAATTGAACGTCTTGTGCAAAAAGTTTGAATCAACATAATCACTTCGTAACGTTGGTGTGCCAGTGAAACAAAAAAGTGCACGGACCGAAGAGAATATTGCAGCTGTACATTTGTGTGGGTGAAAATCCAAATGTGTTAATTCTTCGCCAATCTCAGGCAATGGGTATTAGTACTTTATGGTATTTATATGTATTAATTTAGCTAAAGTATGTTTATATGTATCTTCTCTTAATGTATTATTAATGTGGTTCTCAAAAATGATCTAATTATAAAAGTATTGCATCGTCAACATGCATTTATATTTCTATTACAGGTTGAATTTTAAGAAAGAGTAACAAATATGAATCCTTTAAATACAGATCATATTCCTTTTAGGGACACTTATTGTGCCTTTTAGGTATTAAGTGTAGATATTTGTATTTTCCTGAATGTAATCCCGGAAAGTTTTTATTGATAACTTATGGTCCTTGTCTATTCTATTTTGCACATTTCAGTTTGAAAAGAATGTTTAATTTATACAATACCGTACTTTTATTTTAGTTATTCGATCTATTATATAGGGGCTTCAAATAAGAGGTTTCATTTAGATATTAAAAAAAACTAGTATTTTTAAACGAAATCATCGGATGTTTATTTAAGTGTAAAGAGGAGGGTACGCCATTAATAAGGGAAAACAATATCAGCCAAATGGTTGCCACGGCTACGTTAGCAGGACCATATTTTTTCATGAAATTTTCCATAACCAATTCGCACATTTGTGGCTGTATGTCCTCGATAACTTCACGAATTCCATCTTTGAGGTCTTGAATCGATTGTGGGCCGTTGACATAGGCCTTATTTTTTACGTAGCCTCAAAGAAAAAAGTTTAAATGTGTTAAATCACAAGATTTCTCGCCAATTGTGTTCGCATCATCGAGAAATCACACGGTCAGGAAACTTTCCACGCAAAAGAGCGATGGTATCGTTACTTGTGGGACGTAGCGTCGTCTTGTTGAAAATAAACGTCGTCCACATCAATACCTTCCAATTCAGACCATACAAAATCATTAATCATAGTTCGATAGCGCAATACAGTCACCGCAACAGTTACTCCAATCTCGAAAAAGTAAAGTACAATGACCCGCACCAAACAGTCACACGTTGAGGATGGAGAGGCTTTTCAACAATAATTCTTGGGTTTTCCGAACCCAAAATGCGACAATTCTGCTTGTTAACGTAGCCTCCGAGGTGAAAATGGGCCTCAAAACTGAAGATGATTTCTTGATGAAATTCCGTTTGATGCATTTCGAGGAGTCAATCAGCGAAGACACGACGTTGTTGATGGTCGGCAGGCGTGAGTTCTTGTGTTAACTGAACTTTAAAAGCCCTATGACCTAAGTCTTTACGCAAAATACGGTGTAATGTCGTTTGTGGAATGCGCAATTCCAAAGATCGACGAAAAATGGACAAACCTGGGTTTTAGTCAACACTATGGGCTACAGCAGCAACATTCTCAGTTTTTCTTGAGCGACGTGCACGAGTTCGATTCTTCACATAACTAACTTGTCCCAACAGCTCAAATTTTTCCACCAGTTTCACAATTGCTGATCGAGAAGGTGCTTCACGACGACCCAAAAATGATTTAGTTTTGTGAACTGAAACTGAGAAATTTTCATCATTTTTATAGTGAATTTTAATAATTTCAATACGTTGTTGAAGCGTATATCGCTCCATTTTTATTAATGGTGTAGTTTTTACTTGTCATCTGTCAAGTAGTTACAGGTTATCATGACAACTGTTAAAATGGCGGGCTATTGATAATGAAATGCCTTATTGGAACACTTTTGTATTCCCCTTAATGTATTCCAAGAAATGTTTCAATATTATTGTTTAATTATTGAATGTATTATATATATTATTAAAGTTTACGATACGCACATAAAAGTAATAACCCAGGTGGTCGGAAAAGGATATTTCCTTTATGTTTAAAAAAGTACGTCACAGAAATTAGTAATTATATAAATAGTTGGAAAATTTCAATAGAAGAAGACTTCGACGCTCACAAGGACAAGTGTGACTTCAGAGCTTCCAGCAGAAGTGTTGTTCCAGAAGTCACAGGGGGAGTTGAGCCTAAGAGTTCAAGAAGAAAAGAGACGGATAGAGAAGAGATTTTCTGAGGCAGAGCTAAACGTATATAGAAGGTCGTTCTGCTCGGAGGATATATAAATTGCCAGATTCGAAGCGAATCAACTAAATATTTGTGAAAAAGTATTAGTGCGAGTCTTGTTATTATTCTATATATGTACATATATATATAGTGAAAGTGTGTATATATACAAGTGAACCTGTAATTGATTGGATGACATAAACAGACAATATATATATAAGAAAAAGACTTGTATGTGTAATAGCAATTTTATTTTCTTTCTTGTTAGTTATAAGAAACATCTAAAACGATTCTGATTCTTGTGGAACGTGAAAATATTTTACCTTTCCGTTATTTAAATAAAAAGGGTGTCTATATTCGTGCATCACCATCGCAGTCTGAATCGCCTTGAGAATTATACTTATAAGGGAAGTAGCATCTTTATGTAATTATAAAGTTGTACGTTTAATTCAGTTGCTAGACGGTGCGCTCTGTTAAGATACAATAAATTATTATATCGCTCCAGGTCCTTAAATTATTATTATTATTATTTCTATTATAACAATTATTGAAGGCGCTCAACGAAACACAGAATATATATATATATATATATATATATATATATGAAGGCCGGTAACAAGTGTATTGTCCCATTTGCTCAGTTACTTTTTAGTTTACACTTTTTATTTTATTATGTAATTTCATGTACTATTTATCATTTCACCATTTCTTTTTGCTGTACTATGTCTACGAAATATTATAATGTATATACCTGATTTGTAGATAATTACTGTTTCAATACATCTAAAAATCTAATAAATATTTTGCATAAATGCATCATAATATCACGGTTAATTTATTTCTCATTCGCATATCTCAAAAATTGAAACCAAGTGTAAGAAAAAGTGTTTCAATCCACAGAAATATCAAATAGAATATCCTTTATATGACACCCCCTTAAATGATTTCTAACGTAATCAATTTCGGTATAAATAACCATTCAAAACAAAAAATGAACGTTTCTCTGGGAATTTCATTAGGAGCTCGGGTAAAAATTCCTGAACTCTGGTCGTCTCCTCTTTCAGTTCGCCCTGTCTGAAAGCGACCCCTTCAGTATAAATCGAACCTCCTGAACTTCCTCAGAGAACACCGCCCGAAATCTTTACCCGTTATTAATCAATTTTAAGTACTTCGTCAAACTTAGACGTTTTAGACGGGCCGCCTCGATAAATCACGTGCGTTGTCGTCCTGTCGGAATTTCTCTGTGACGCACTGAGTTCGAAAGAAAAATACGAAAATGTGATGCCAAGATATGGGAGAATTTACATTGTCATAATATGACTCGAATTACTTCCGATGTGTATGTCAATAAAAAAGAAGATTTAAGTTAAGTTACGAATATTATAAAAAATGATTTATAGACTCATTGTGCGATCCATTTTGTAATGCGAAATAATGCGAAGTTTTTAGTAAGAATCAAATCAGAAGCTGGTACAAGAAAAAGAAAACAAACTTTTTGAGAACTAATGAAAAAAAAGCAGATAAAACGTCAAGATATAAGATAAATATCGTAAAATAGCAATACAGAAGGACGTATCATCCGAAGCCATTTAATACTATGCACGCACACGGATCACCATAGTAATCTAGTGTTTGTCGCTAATCTTGGAATCTTGTTTGGCTAAAGCAAGAAATCGACCGTACACACGATATGTCAGAAGCTCCAGATGAAGACGTCGAAATGTCGAGCCTACAGGCGCGTTCGTAAAGTAAACTGACACACAGAACATCGGAGAAAATGCATATAAAAATTCATATGTATGTATATATATATATATATATATATATATATATTGTACATATACAAAGAGAGAAGCAATGGAAAATAAGAAAACGCCATACAATCAAAATGAAGGAAATGACATTCAACTCCTCCATTCGACAAGGAAATCCAATGCATACGAAGTAGCCACATAGAACATAGAGGAATCACACGCAGCCAATAGAGAACACTATTCCAAGGTGGCCTGTATAGACAGAGCAAACCCATTAGAGTATTGCTAATCTAGTGATCGTGATACAGGAATTTTAAGGTATGACTATCAGCTCTTTCTGCAAATATTACGTTCTGACTTTATGGTGTTCAAAACATCTTCCACAATGAGTGGTAGTTTAAATTTAGGGAAAATTGTTCTGTAAGTCTAGTTTTTCTGGCAAAGACTCTTTACGTAATACCCAGGTAATATTATTTAGTGACCCGTTCGCCCTTTTGAAAGGAATTTCATTTGAGCGACACCATGAGAGTCAAAGAAAAGAGACGACTTGACTTTTTTAACTACGTTGCATATTAAACTCATAAATCCATGCCCCATTTTCCATATGATACACTTCATGAGCATAGGATCCGAACTAGCTTGTTTAGTATGTCATATTCAGCAATACGTGTGCGGTGCTCTATTTGAAGAAGATTAGTTTCTCACATTCTTGAAACATCAGTTAAGATTGTGCCAACAGATTCATTTTAATTTCAAATCATTTTACAGAAAAACTTTGTTGAACTTGCAATCTTTCGAAGACACCAAAAGTCGACCAAAACGGGGCAAGTCTTCAACCACTTCTAGGTCTTCTCTGAATACTTTGTACTACTTGTATGAGCGTGTTTTTGACGTGTTTTTTCAATGATTCAGTACATTTGATTGGCAACATAAAATTTAAGCGGGTAGCTGATAGGTATCCTTGATGATCCTGGCGAAAATAGATTTAGACTCACTCTTGCCTACTCCGGGAAGAATTTCTATCCTAAATCCTACCAAATCATATGAAATTCGATCTACATATATGCTACCTTATGGAGGATAACAGAAAATTACCTAATCAAGGGGTCATCCATGACTGCTTCAGTAGAGAATCAATAGACAATGTGGTCGCTAACATCCATTAATTGATGCATGAAAAGAAGATAAAATTTTAGAAAAACTCCTTGTTCAATATTTTAATTCATTTAAAATATGGCAGAGCTCACTTGGTCGAACAAAACGAACAGTTATAAGAACCCTGCTTGGCAGATCAGCTCAAAACTCTCTCTCTCTCTCTCTCTCTCTCTAATGTAATGACTATTTTTTATATAGTCTATTAGATTTTATTTTTAATAATGCTCTTATAATATTACACTCTCATAATAATTTACGTTCCTTTGTGGATTTACCTAGTATTTCTGTTAAATAAAGTTCTATCGAAGAATATATTTTGTTATTATTGAAATATAGTATCCATTAACTATTACTATTTCAAATATGCTATCATCTTTGTTTTATATTGAAGAAAATATGAAAAGTATTGTTTTAATTTCATTGATAATATAATTTTAATGATCTAAAAAATCCATTTTTATATTGTGTTTACGTATATAGACACAAAAGTTGCGCAGATTTTATTAACACCTAAAGTATTCGATCGGCTTCATAACAATTTTTATTAAATCTATTATGCGGCGTAAAAAGCTGGGAGTATAAACTATGTTTAAAAAATTAAATAAAAAAAGGCAATCTAGGACTGGAAGTTCCTCTTTTTTATACAGACATCTCTCGCCTTCTCTTTTTCAACCCACTTCGTCTTTGTTTATTTTTTATATCGACCCTCGTTCGCGGTCCATGGCCTTCTCGGATCGGTTTCTTGAATGGAACCAGATTCCTCGCCGCATTAGTATCGCAGGCGGTTCTGCGGCTTTTGAAAGTACGTTCGACATTCACCAGCATAAAATACATTCCACCATTGGCTAATGGGCCGTCAATTCAGTATAAAATCTATTAATCATTTGTTTGAGTGGGTGTATTTCGGAAGGGTGGTAATTGCATTGAGTCGTAAATTACGATTCCGATCGACGTTTATTGGTTCGCGGTTTGTTTTATGAACTACTTTTTTGTTTCTGAACATTGTTAAGAACAATAGATTGAAATTAAGGTTGTACAGATGGTTACATTTAGAGGAATTTGGGTAGATAACTTATAATTTTTAATAACGTGATAGTAGAATCTGCTGAAGAATTAATTAAAGTAGAGATGCTAGGTCTCTGTGGAAATACGTGATGAGTTCTATTACATTGTTTTAAGTAAGCACATAAAATATAACGTGTTACTTGTTATTTTTCAATTTAATCGCATTTGATTAAAAAAGTTTCTTATTGGAGTGTTGTTTTTGGACGGTGGTGAGTAAACAATAGGAGAATCTACACAGGTTTCAATACAAACAAATGGATTGAATTGGTCGTGTCATGCGAACAAATAATCCAGTAAATTTCGTTAAACATTAAAGAATTTATTGGTTTGGGAATATATGTACGAGGGGCGTTCAATGTATTCTCAGTACCAGCATGAAGAAAAATGCAAAAACAATTAAATTTATTTTAGTTGACGATATTACGTTACATGTCGTTAATGCATTTATTATATTTCGAAATTAACTTTTCAATATCCTGTAAAAAAGCAACTCTTGCCCTTATCTGAAAATTGTGCGGTTATTGCTGGCTTGAGCTTTTCATCGTCCGAAAATCGTTTCCCACGAAGGTCTTTTTTTAAATTATGGAATAGATAGTAATTACTAGGGGCTAGATCCGGCCCATAGGGTATGTATAATTTCTTTGAAATAACAATCTAGCACAGCAACTTTGAAAACATGCGTTAGACGAGGGTAGCTGTTTATATTTCGGGAATAGCAAACAAAAAAAAAATTTTATTATCGAAAATAGTTTATTGCTTTTCAAAATATTCTCCTTGAAAATCAATGCACTTTTGCATTCGTTTAAACCAATCCGAAAAGCATTGCTGCCACTGTGAAGGCGGTATCTCCACAATATGAGTTTCGCAGATAGAATATAGAATATCCTTTATTTTTCTTTCCGATTTAATCCTTTCCGCGGCCCTCCTTTTTTTGTGAATAATTAGAAGACAGCTTGATTGTAGTTGTATATTTATACATAAATAGATATAAATATAAGTAATAACTATGAGCATAATAAGAGCATGGTCCAAAACATGAAGTACATTGCCTCTCGTTAGCAAAGTAATTTAATCGATCAAAGTAAATCATTCGTATATTTTCTTAATCATAAATAAAAACAACTTTCCTGCAGTGGTAAAGCGCTTCTTGTTGGAAGTTTAAAATGCTGAACTGCTAAAAATGGAGTTAGACGGTGCTCGCATCTTCTTTTTCGAACGCAACAGTTGCAGACTGGGTTGTTGAATTTAAACACGCCAGAACAAACATGTGGTAGATGGTTCACCGTATTTTGGTATAGCTAAAGCAGCTACCGACGAAGAAATAATTGAAAAAGTCCATGAAATCGTTACGAACAGTCGACGAGTAAAGATGATAGATAGCAGTGAAGGGAGGCATTTCATAGGATTGTAAACATTGTATTTTACACATGGGAAAGCTTAGTTCTAGATGATTGCGGTGTTTGATGACAATCCGAGTGAGATAAGTATTTCGCAACGACCTTTTGCGACGTTTTATAACTTTCGATGAAGCGTTGATGCATTACTACACTCCAAAGACCAAAGAGCAGCCCAAGTAGTAGAGTGAACCAACTCCAAAAAAAGTCGAGACGATTCCTTCTGCTAGAAAAGCGATGAGTACCCTTTTGAAATTTCCGAGGAATAGTGTTATTATTGTATTGATTACTTCGTAGACAGGGAGACAACATTAGTATTAACACAGTATTAACGTCGTTATTCGACAGATTGAATGAAGGAGTAAAAAGTTAAAAGGCTTAATTTGGTAAAGAAAAAGTCTTGTATCAACAGGACAATGCTTTATTCCAACGGGCATTTTGAATGCTTAGATAGTTTTCCGACCTATCCTCGTGATACACTGCTCAAAACAATTAGAGGATTTTTGAAAAAATTATAATAAAATAAATAAATAATATACGACACGCACATATTTTTATATTGCAACTATAGCATTTTTAAATAAGGAACAGAATGCATTAACAGGTTTCAACTTGTACAGCACTTCGTTGCAGCCGCCACTGCTTGAGGGTATAAAAGCACGTATGCGAGCATTTTCTGTATCATAGTTAATTTTTTAACTGTAATTACTGGTAATAATGAAAAGGCAACGCGATTTGATTCAAGCACAGGCTTGGAGAGCCACAGGTCAATTGGAAGGTGGACAGAGACAGCAAGCTGTTGCTGTCTCTGTCCACTGTGTGATTTCGTGTTGTGGAATCTGTTTTTAGAAACTGAAGATGTTCAGAGAAGACGAGGACAAGAACGCTTAGCATCTAGTGCGCCAAAAGGTGATCGATATCTAACAGTATTTGCACGTAGAAACCGTACTCATAATGCAACGCAGCTTAGAAGTGGGCTTGCTGCTGCTACGGTAAGAGTAGTATCAACTCAAATAATAAAAAAATCGCTTTCATGGCATGTATGCTCAAAGACCCCTAATATGAGTTCCACTAACTGTTCTTCATAAAAGGTCGCGAAGAATATGGACTGAGCAGCAAGAAATTGGGATCACGATGACTGGCACAAGTATTGTTTTGTAACGAATCCAGATTCGCCTTTAATCCAGATAATAGGCGCATTTTCATTTGACGCGAACCTGGAACACTTAATCAGTCACAATTTGTTCCTTAAAGGGCGCAATATGACGGTGAGTGTGTAATGGTATGGGCTGGGATAAGTGCAGATCATACAGATCTTTATATGATACAGAATGGCAACCTATCTACTCAGAGGTATATGCATGAAATTTTGAGATCCACTGTTAAAGCTAGTGCTATGGGTGAAAGGTTCATTTTAATGGATAACAATGCTCGTTAACATTGAGAAAACATCGTGAACAACAATTGGGAATCAATAGAATGGACTGGCCAGCAAATTCTGCTAGTGATAATCCTATCTAACATGCTTGGGATGCCTTAGGAAGACGTATTGCAGCAAGAAATATGCCACTGCGTACAATTCAGGAACTTCGAATTGCTCTGATAGAGGAATGGAATAATATTCCTCAAGAATATTTTGATGTCCTGATTCAATCAATGCCGATATGCTGAGATGTCAAACCTTTATTGCCGTTCGTGTATAGTATATCATACACATTATTAATTTTTCGTTATTTTATCAATGAAACTTCTTATAAAGTCTCATAATTGTGTATTCATTTAATAATTTTTACTCACTCTAGTACCTTAGTAGTTTTATAATGTGCACAAACAAGTTCAAACGTGTCAATGCCTTCGGTTACTTATTCAAAAACGTTGTAGTTAAATAAAAAAATATTTGCCACTTGCTACATTCTTTATTTATTTATACTATTACCATTTTTCCAAATATCCCCTAATTGTTTCGAGCAGTGTATATTGCATTAGGCGTGGAAACTGAATCCAGACTATTGAAGAGCTTTAAATCATTAGATTTATTTGGAGTGCATCAATGTCTAAATCGCAAACAGATGAATTTAAACTAATTTAAGCCACATTTTCATATTCAAAAAACTGCTACTTAGTAAGTTTCTATGGAGAATTTTCGTTGCAAAGTTTTGTGAATATCATTACATTTCTTTTATTATTGTTTTTCATCAATACCAAAGACTTATTATCCGCATTAAAGATACGTTTTTTAGGTCAAATTCAAGCAACAGTAAAATATCATATAACAAATATTATTCTCCGCGAAATAGGTAAATGAGGTAATCATGTTCTATAGCTTTCGTCAACTTGCTACTTGCAAGATATTATTAGATACTGTAATATATAACTTTATACGATTTAAATCAAATACAAGTTAACCATGTATTAAACATTACGTAGCATAATATATCTTGCCTAGATACCGAAACTCCACCCAAAGCAATTTCCACCCTTTCAAATTCCATCCACTTTAATGATTAATACATAGGATAATGAATTCATGCCTCATTAGGCACATGAAATGTCTAATCGTTTACTATCTTACATGCAATGGTTTGGTATATGCTTTAGCTTATATACAACGAGAAACGAATGTTAATATACATTACATTGTAAGTTATACATCATATACACATGGAAAATTAAATTATAAATTGCAGCTCGTTTTTTACGCGTGCGAAGGCTACTGAGAAATAATATGCCTTCATGTTCCATTAAGTTTTCTCATTATAGTTTGACCCTGTTTTAACAATTATTTTCTTATATTTTTTTTTAATTCGATAAGTGATGGTAAGGATTCTAGTACAATCTCGCCGTTGTAGTTTCTACCGACGTTTCGCTGTTCATACTGTCAGCTTCTCCGAAATCTGCTATTAGATTGGGTCATTTTCGACAGCCTGTCCTTAAATATCTGTCACTGACAAAAGCTTTACAATTGTATTCATCAGAATAGAGAAAGATCCTTATGTTACTGTTTGCTAGATTCAAACAATCCAGGACATTTGTGTGAAAATAATCAACACTGTTTCGCACCATTTGTGATGCTACCACGTCTATATACTTGTTAAATGTCTTGTAATTTAACAATTCAAAACGTAATAATCAAAGAGGGGCTACTCACATACATTTCACCCTCAGTTTCTCTCGGTAATTCTGCAATGAAGTAGATGATGAATGCTGGACCTGTTCATATGATTCCAATGAAAAGTATCAATCACTTTTTTAAATTTCCCAAAGTAAGTAGTCTGTGAAAATATTTTCTCATGAAAGAAGCTAGACCAAGACGATTGGTTATATTTCAACTCTAGTCTTGGATGATTATTCTGGATTCAGAATGAGATATCAGAGTAGGATATCTAAACAAGCAAAATGCTGAATTCATTGTTAATCCATCATAGAGACCCAATTTATCTTAGAAACCTCTTTATAGTGCGTTTTAATTCGGTTAATAAAGTTAATGATATGTTCAAACAAGAGATAAATGATATACATCCGAAAACGTGGATAAATGCTACGAAATTTGGGCTTTTAGAGTGAAAAAAATGTATTAATTGTAGAAAGGAAAAGTTTAGGGAAAATATACTAAAAATTCTTCAGTAAAAACTATTTCTTTATTGTATTTAATTCAACATTATGATGAACATTCCTGGTATGCACTACATAAGCAATATAATTAAGCTATGCCGGATATGTTGGAAGGCGCAAACAACTATTTGTTTATTCATGCCGTTGACAAAAACCCTTAATAGTATGCTATTGTACTATATGCTGATGATAAAGCAGTCACAGTATCTGGTCATAAATCCCCGACTACTAATAACGTAACTTTGAGTAAGCATTTAAAAGTTATAATTTATAATTTACGTAATACGTATTGAGAAACACTAAGTAAATAATAAATTTTCAAATGTGTCGCGACTAAAAATTCGAATCATGGCGTACGTTTCCACTGTCATTTTCTTAGGCCTTGTTCGCAATGGTAAAAAGGACTGCTCGACATGAAATAATGTTTTTAGCATAATTATAATAGTCTTTGAAACAACTAAACGTATCTGTAAGAGCATAATAACCAGACTCCCACAAATATGATGTTTTGTCGAACACTTTCGAAATTTTAATATTTATTAGACAAATTAATCGCTGAAGGTTGATATATAACCCCTTTCCACATTAATGTTCGTATTCTGCATACGTATTTCGATAACTAAGTTGTCATCATCAGCAGATAATTAAACAGTGTCGCACCTGGAAAACAACGGCAAAATACTAATACGAAACAACAATTCCGCACACGATCTGTATCGCCGAAAGCGGAAGCGCATACTTCGTGCGTCACTGTTTAATTATCTACTGATGATGATAACTTAGTTGTCAAAATACGTATACAGAATACGCAAATTAATGTGGAAAGGGGTTATATATCAACCTTCGGTGATTAATCAACCACAGGCTCCATCAAAATTATCTACTAGACAAGTGTTTCATGATATGCATTATATTACAACTAATAAATTCTTACTCAGAGTTACGTATTTCCTAGTCGGGTGTCTATGATAGCGAAGTGAGTTGTTAGTCTTATACAGCGGTCATAATTAAAATTAGAGAGAGAAAGAATTATAGAGGAAATTACTACGAAAATGATTAACTTTGACAAGTGATTTGATCAAAATAATTTGAACATGAGAACAGGACGAATTTGTATACTGGAACTTTCTTTAAAAGAACCGAAAGAAAAATTTTAGAAAATATCAAATTTCTTGGTCAAAGGTTAATTTAATAACTAAATTTTAAAGACCATGTTGATTACTTGGCATTGAAGGTTTTTTTGTTTTAATTATATATTACATATAATAACAGATACAGTAATGTCCGAGTAAGTAAAGAAGCAATTATGCTTACATCCATTCTCACCATAGATATGGCATTTTCAGTAGGGGGATAGTGGAAGCCCCAAGAAGCTTCTTATTTCAAAAATCGTGCATCCACAGCGTTCTTAATTTTAGAAAAACAGATTCATGCGAAGAATTTTTTCAAAATTAGTAACATTAGTAACATACACGAATCGGTGTTTACTATTATAGCTTCTTTGCAAATCAGGAGCTCCTGCACTTATACGATACAAGATTAACACTAACTGCCAAGAGTGCTTACACATGTGAGAAATTACAACCGTTTACCTGATTAGCTAAAGGATTTAAGACACAAACAAAAATTTTAACCCAAGATATATGTATTTTATTATTTTAATTTTAAATTTAACATGAACTATTTTAAAAAGTGCCACTGCTTCAAAGAAGACTTTCTAATAATTTTTAATAAATCCTTTTTATATATTTCATGTACTTATATGAATGGTATTAATATTATACTTAAAATATTGTTTTTTGTATTATAAATTTTTGAGTTTTCTGTGCATACTACAATGCATTATGAAAAAAATAGAAACTAATGGTAACATTTACATAAAATCCTACAGTAACATTTCTTCTTTTTTTGTTTGAAATTTATTTATTTTCTGTAAATTATGAGGTTAAGCAAGCCTATGATTTTCTAATTTGAATTTAAATATTTTAATGTGTTTTAATTAATATATTTTTACAAAGTATGTCTTTACTACTAAAGTGGAAAACCAGTTACCAAGTAAACAATAGTCGCAAACTCATCAATATCAAAGCCAGGAAATGGTAAAATTAATGAAGGTTCTAAGTGCATTATGTTTTGGTTTCCCTTAACGAAATCTGAATTGTTCCTGACAGAACTGTGAATACTTTTTAAAAATAGAAATGAAAATAAAATTTAATTTAATAGCGTCTTCAAATACGGTCGATATCAGGGTGTTAACCGTCGACCGGTAATTGTCTGGCTCGTTGATATTTCTTTTCTTATATCGTTTATTTAAGTTTATAAAGAATAATCTTGCTTTTTATTAATTTTATAATATCGACTGATAATTTATATGTGTATATATATATTGTCTGGGAAAAAGTTCGTGGCGTTTTTCCCGATAGATGGCATTGGTTGCCGATAACTAAAGAACAACAAGTCACAGCGACACCACCGACGGCTCGTTTTTTAGATGACCTTCCGAACGTTAGTTTGAGCGTAGAAACATTGTAATCGGTGCAGTGGTTGGAAAGTTATTCGCACTTGAAAATGGAGAAGAATAATGAGAAATTTCACTATATTCTGCAATATTATTATGATAAGGGGAAGAACGCTGCGCAGGCTTGTGATAAAATTTGTGCTGTGTACGGTGAAGGTACTTTATCGAAATCTGTTGCGCGGAAATGGTTCGCTCGCTTTCGTTCTGGAAATTTCAATGTGAAAGATGAGTCACGCTCCGGTCGTCCAATCACTGAAAAATCTGATGAAATTCTTGAAAAAGTCCAACAAGATAAGCATATCAGCAGTGTCGATATTGGCATGGAGCTAGGCATTGACCACAAAACTGTTTTGAACCATTTACACAAAGCTGGTTACAAAAAAAAGCTTGACGTATGGGTTCCTCATGAGTTGAGCGTGAAAAACATGATGGACCGAATTAACATCTGCGATGCGCTGCTGAAACGGAATAAAATCGAGCCGTTTCTGAAACGTTTAATAACCGGAGATGAAAAATGGATTACGTACGATAATCGGAAGCGTAAAAGATCGTGGATAAAGGATGGTGAGCCGTCACAAGCGTTCGCTAAGCCAACATTGACGGAAAAAAAGTGATGCTGTGTGTATGGTGGGACTGGAGGGGAATCGTCCACTACGAGCTACTTCCAACTGGTCAGACGATTGATTCTCAACTCTACTGTGCACAACTAGAGAGATTACGCCAGGCGATTGAAAGAAAACGGCCCGAATTGATTAATAGGAAAGGTGTTGTCTTCCATCATGACAACGCCCGACCACACACTTCTTTGATGACCCGTCAAAAATTGAGAGAGCTTGGTTGGGAAGTTTTGATGCACCCACCTTACAGTCTGGATATAGCACCCTCTGACTATCATCTGTTTCGATCTCTGCAGAACTCTCTCAATGGAATTAAGTTGGTTTCAAAAGAAGCCTGTGAAAACTACTTGATTCAGTTTTTCGACCAGAAACCACAGAAGTTTTTCACCGATGGGATCATGGATCTACCAAAAAAATGGCGAAACATTGTCGATAATAATGGAGCATATTCGGTTTAAATGAATTCGTCCACGCGCCATGCGGGGACCAGTTGAATTTTACTGAAAAAACGCCACGAACTTTTTCCCAGACCCAATTATATATATATGTATTTCTCAAGTCTGGATTTTTCAGAAAATTGGAGGCAGTATATCATTAATACAATATATAAATTATTGATCAGTTTTGGTTCATCTACCCATGCAAGAAACTTACGCACAACAAGAGTGTCAAGGTTACTGTCAAGTTTGATTTTTCTTCACTGTGAGTACAGATACATCAGATCTCGGGCTATGGTTATATATGTCGTCAGGTTAGTATTGCTATTGCAATGCTAAAAGCACAGTTCCAACCCAAAAACTATGGGAAGACTATAGAGAACTAGAAGTTTAAAAATAGTATTATTACTTCCTCTATTAATGCAATTTTCCTTTTACGTTCATATTCACATTTGGTTTTCGCCATGCCAATTTGTAGAACTACCATTATGAGGCAAATAAGAAAAGTAATTGAAAATGGAAAACTAGACACTCTTACATTAGGCAATATCCACACACATATACAAGGATGGTTCGATAACTACGTGGCTCCATAAATAAAACGCACGTTTTTGGACCAAAAAAACATTTTGTTTTTCAATATATACTCCTGTTCGCTCAACACATTTATTCCAGTGATACTTCACATTAGCGATGTGTTGATTAAACAGCTTCGAAACAGCTATTTACAGTCGTGATTGTCTCGAAATCGGACGAACATCTTTTCATCTATTTGCTCAATTTTGGCAATAGACAATGAAACACTAATTTAAATCTCAATTCACGAATTTTGACTATGGCGATCGCAGATTTGCGGGCAGGTACATTATCCCGATAGAAAAACACTTTCTATGCCCAATGAGCCGCTTTTCTTTGCTTTTATTGCTAGATTGTTGCAAGAAATTGGCATAATACTTGTCGTTTATTGTTCTTCCATTTTCTAAATATTCCACGACGATAATCCTATGAGAATCTCAAACGCAGTTGTCATCTTTCGTGCTGATAAAACCGTTTTTGTCTTATTCAATGAGGGGGAATCTGTGTGTGCACATTGTTTCAAGTAATTTTTGAATTCGAGAGTATAATGGTGAACCTAGGTTTCATCAATGTTATTGGAATGGGGCAAAAAGTCTTTTGGATAGGGGCAAAAACGTTCCAAAAAGCCGCAACAAATACCCAAACGATTCAACGACCATTCAACGCGCGGGTATTTTTTCTATTCCAATTCTTTACTGTGTTTGATATTTCGCGCATTTTTGTATGAAACTCATACAAAATCCAATTTTTAACCATTGAACATGAAATAGTGGACTCTAATAGCCTCGAATAAAACTCTGTTCTAATTTCTTTTGGTGTTAAGCACTGCTCCCAACTCAGTTTTTTCAAAATCACACTAGAGGTTTACTTTAGCGCAATGAAGAACAGGCCATTAGACAGATTACTCTAATTTAGTAAGGGATGGTTCTCAGAATGGTAAAGAAGTTTCCGTCAAATTTATGCCATCTCTGCATTAGGCCGCGTAATCATAGAACAATCCTCGTAAATTATAGTTTTACATTAAGTTAAGTAAGAATTACAATAGGACAATTCTTAAAAAAGGATCCATTTTGACAGTGGAAGACGAAGTAGTAGCTACAGGAAGCTACCATACATGTATCATGATGTTAATCAGTGGTACTTTTCCCTAAATATGCGACATTTGCACACTAAAATTGTAAATCCTTACTAATAGTGCGTATTTTTCAATTTAATTCTGATCTTCCTTATTGATATATTTCATACATATTCGTATATTTTAAGATAAAAAGATCCATATCTTAATATTTATTGCTCTGCAATGTTACACGTTGGCGTTATAGTGTTGTACTTTACTTGCGTAAAATCTATGCTAGTGTTCCGAGTGCTTTTTCTATTATTTCCAGTTTAAAAATATACGTCATTTACAGGTAGTTTACACGGCACAATTAAAACATATGACTATAAGTAGCTATTATTACTTGAGTTTTTCACTGTCTTTACAATCAGTCACCTAAATTGTGGAAAGTGAAAATTTAAATTTCGGTTTAAATTTAGTTTGAAACGTAAAGTTATGGAAATGTGTAGAAATGTGCATGTATTCTGTAAAAATTGACAAAATTGAGAAGATTATAATTTTCAAGAAATTACAATGATGGAACTATCAACATCCACAAATATCAAACTTCCAAACGTACTTAAAGTACATAATTTAAATTACATCAAACATGATCATGATTCTCTCTTGAAAGGGTAATGAACGTACAGTAATGCAGGATATACTGAGGATACCTTTCATTCATTCAATTAGCAGACGGAGAATAATAAGGAATCGATAATGGCCATTGTTTGGCAAGTTAAATTCTGAAAGCACCGAGCAAACTGATGAATATGTAATGCAAATGATTTGCATTGAATTGATCTGTTATGCGATATGTATGTATGTATGTACCTCTGTAGTGCACACGCAGCTCGTAAAAACATTATTGAACCTAATCGCTTTTGAATTATCTTGCGGTTTCTCATCAAATTATTACCTGCGTAATATGGAATGCAATATGCGTATGCATGAAGTGTCACGTATTCAATAAGTTATATAAATCATTCCATGGAGATTGGTCATCAAGATCTAGTGAAAACAAAATCCTAAGAGATCGGAATCCACACTTAAAATGGAATTTATTCTAAAATGTTTTTAGATGAGTTGTGAGTCAGTTTGTATTGAAAGTTATCGGCAAAACTCGTTCTTTGCAACAGAAATGAATTCAGAGGTATTTATATATTATTTTGTTGCAATCTAAAGAAGGGTATACATTTGCAGCATAGCGTCGAATAATAGCTAATACCTAATGTTGTTTTAATCACAGCGATTAAGTTAATCAACCACAGGCTCCATCAAAATTACCTAATACCTAATGAATTAACAACTATCACAATTTAAATAGTTTTCCATTTATAGGAGTATGAGCGACTTTATATGCCCTAGTGATTATATTGCGTTGTATCAATAGTCATGACGTACTTTTTGTATATTTTTTATAGATCACTTGTTAATACCAAAAAATCAGTTATATATCGCCAGTTTCCTTCGATAACCTTTTGTTACCTTCCGGTATGCTTTATGATTCCTCATTCGTTAAAAGAACTACCTTTAACGGCGAAAAACTTTATATAGTGTAGATTCATGTACATCTGACTCAAACGTTACACGACCCAAGGAGTTTTTGAAGAAAACGAAACAAGCGGAAGTCTGAAAACGTAAGATCCTGCAGATATGGTGAGTAGCAGCATATCCCATTCAAGATACAATAATTTTTGACGGGTGATCAAACTTGTGTCTGGTCTTACGTTGTCGTAACGAAATACTACTCGTTTACGATTAATGAGTTATGGACACTTCTAGATGATGAAGTTGTTCAAACTAGCCAATTGCCGGTAGTACACGTTTGATTTAATTGTTTCGATCTTTGGCATACCTCGTTTTAAAAAGAGAGAAACAAATTTCTGAACAGACCTAAATGATAGTTAGTTCTCATTAGTTGAGAGCAAGGCAAAATCACATATCATTAACTGTTTGTATCACATTTGCACTTTTAAGATTTGTTTATGACTATTATATTACTTTAGCTATTTGACAGTGGACATTAGCTCTTCTTAAAGTTTCGACTTACAGATTAACAGATTATGTAAGTAATGTGTGAATACAAGAACTTCACTTGTACTAAAATTATATAATTTTGTAACTGTTGATTTCAAGAATGAATGCAGAACGTAACACCAGTACTGCTACAAACGCAGGTGTGTGTGCTCCTCCGTAAAAGCGAGAAGAAGCAAGCCACTTGAGAAGTGTTAAAAAGCAGACAAATATTCACCTTTATGATTTATGCACTTCTGCAATCGGTGGGTACCAGTTCTCGAAACATTATTCTTCAATCATGTCAGATACGAAATTTTCGTAGGTTTCTATAGTCACTTCTGGGGCACATTTCAATCCACACATTTTGTCTTTTATGAATGGGAATAAAACGAAGTCACGACATGCCAGTTAGGGACTATAAGGCGGATAAGCCATTAGTTCCGTTTGTGAAGCGGCTAAAAACTTTCATGTTCGAGATGTGTTCTGTGATGGTGCATTGTTTTTATACAGAATGATCCTCTTGGTTGTATACCATTCAACATTGGCTGCGCCGATCCTCTAGCGGAATAGTAGTAAGATGACCGGCGCGTTCGGAAAAAGAAGCCACCACGTTTTTGTCAGAGCTTCATCCGCATCTCACCTTCGTGGGTTTCTCCTCGTTTTTGGAACTCATTGAGCCTATTATCTCTTGCTTTCTGGCTTGTAATATTAAATCCAACTTTCGTCACCTGTAACGATATGGTACTCTTATTTTCCTTAACTTCGACTGAATTTTGGAAGCATTTTTCTGAACCAATCTATATGCGCTTTTTTGAGCTTATTTTTGTTTGGTATCCATCAAGCGTTTTCTGACGGCAAGATAACCATGCAGGATAGTTCTAATTTGGGTAATACCTATGCCCAATGATGCCTGAATATCTATGTACATACATATATGTAATATGTATGTGTAGTGGTTGTCTGTCTGTATCATGGCAGGCCGTCCCTTACAATGCTCGTCTTTGCGTGAAACACGTGCACGCTAGATCTCATTGTACCACCGTTCAACTGTTGCCAAAGACGATGCTTCATCGCCAAACAATCGCTTGATTTTTTGCGAACATTCTTGTCGAGTGAGACTCACTTTAAAATCGTAGAAAATTATGTCTCGAAAATTTGTTTTGAAAATTTGTGATATGTGTTAGCAATTTAGATAATCTCTGATAGAAAGCTAGCATATATGGATAATAAAAATTTAAAAGTTTGATATGTAGAGAAAAACGGTTTTTAACTCAATATTCTAAGATTATATTTAAAAAAGGAAACCATCGATAATAGTGATACCTTACTACTTAGTACTCAAATTGACCTGGTTTCAACACCATTAATTAAGCTATATAATAACTCACTTGGTTTACCTGGAAAATTTCCTTCAACTACCGTTAGTTCTAAGCATTTTGTAGAAATATATTTGATGTACATATAAGATTTCATTACAAAAATTGTACTTTATTTCTTCTGACGATGCTGTAGGTGCAAGTATAGTTTAATTTTAAGTATATTTATAAATCAAAAATGTTTCAACAAAAGTCGACGGTATAATCAATTAATATAATAAACGACATTAATAAGGTATACATATATAATTCCATGAAAAATAAGCTTTCGTTTTTGTAACTAATTTAAAAGACCTAAAATTTCCCTTAAGATAAAAAAGAAACTCAATAAATGTCAAAATTTCACGGTAGCAACAGAGGTTATGTTAATTTTACGGTTATTGCCGGGCGTTTAGATTAAAACTCCCTGCAACTCCGGAACAGCATATTTACAAACACGAGCCCTTAGTCAGGGTCGTAATAAGGTTGGATGTTTGTCATTTTTACCGTCCCTTTTATTAGCCTGATAATTGAAATTATAGAGTTATTTACGAAGTTATTTTGATAATAAATCGAGAATGGAGTTCGTATAGTCGGAACGTAAATCACAAAACGGAATATAAACCGAATTTTGGTAGGGCGTCAATGTAAATACACCAAATAGATAAGGAAACAGCGTGGTAATGTCTAAAGTTTGGGCGATGTACTCATAAAATAAATCGTTAAGATATGCGGAATTTATTAAGGAAACGCGTTGTGTAGATTTGTGCTAATATAAAGTATGTGTTCTCTAAATGACATTCCTTACTTGCTAATGAAAATTTTCTGCATTCATGAATATATATGAAAGGGAATTTTACTTTTATTTGGAGTTGTTTTATAAGAAATATGCACAATTCTTATAAAAAATAAACTTGATATTAAATTGTTGAATATCTATATAATTCAGACTCTTTGCTACCTAAAACTTTTCCCTCGTGAGTGCAGCATTTTATTCTAGATATTTTACTATATTTTCCCAAAATAATCCCCATTATAGTCAATATACTCAAAGAAATACGCTTTAAAACATTTTCTTTATACTTTTCAAAGTATTTTTATCACTCTTTTCTCTTTTAACAACTTCAATAGCTTTATTGGTCGAATTAAAATATATATCTTATCTGTGATTTGCTGGACTACAACGAAATAGTTGAGGGCTAGTTCTGGACTTCCCAGAGAATGACCTATTAATTAAATGTAAAATATTTCATTGTTTGAGTGGCAGTATATCTCTTGGCTTTGATTAATTACCAATGATTTTTCGGATAAACTAACTATATTGTACAATTTAGATTTGATCGCATTGTATTACAGAGGAATGTACTTGCAGCATTTCAGGTGATATTGAATATTTTTTTACAAGTAATTTTGACTGGAGTAAAATTACTTTGGAAGGCCTCAACAGATTGCAGTTCTTTTTGGCGATTGTATAAATAAGTCCAACTTCTTTCTGTTGATGGAAAGTTGACGAGAGGATAAATGAGCAAACTATGCAAAAGTGGTTTTGCACATTAACACGACTCATGTACATTTTGAATTGTCTTTAAATTAATGTCGAGCTTAGTACAGTGAATAATGTACTGTGCTATTATTCTGAAAATTTTATTAAATTTTTCCAAATATTCTGTTGTGGAGAATTTGGTTTCTTCGGATATAAAAGTGCACTAACTAAAGAAACCAAGTTCTCTATTTTTTGGAAATACATACATACGTGGTTTACTCGTTTTTCTATTTTTCTCTCGTCTGCGATGCTGCTTCCAAGTCTCTAAGCTTCTTAATTTGAACTAGTCAATATGGCAGTGATATATATCATATATATATATGTGATGATATATATATATCATATGCTTATCAAGGGCCTTGAATGTAATTCAGAAGCGTTTTCTTAAATATCCCAGCTTCGGGTGTGATTACTCTTTGCTTGAACAACATGGTTGTCACTATATCACTAGTAAAAGGGAAGAAGTGAAAACAACTTGTCCTTTAAGATTCTTTTTATATTAGATCAAATTTTTTGTGAAGTGTTATATCTGCCACTTTTCTAATACTGGCAGCCAGACCTAAATAATTTTTGAAAGCTCCTCTGACACTCACAATGCGAAATAAAATTGGTTAAAATCAACTATGGGTATCACCATACGTTTAATTATATATTTTCGTTAGTACAATAAAGATTATTATTATCCTTTATTAAAAACAGCTGTGAAATTATAGAATGCAATAAGAATCCTTATTTTCGATGAATAAAGCTGATATTTTGAAAGAATTCGAAAAAGACCACTGTAGTGTACTATTCAGAATTAATCATATTTTAATCATTTACAACCAGAGTTGTAACACGTCCAATGATACTGAATAAATTAGCGAACATCTTCTTGTTATGGTTTTTCTACTTTTGTGATTGTATCTTGCATAACCTTAACAGTTAACTGTCGCTTTCTTTCTTCGCTTCCACATCAGAGAATTCATGAACGAGATGTTGAAGAGTAACTTTACACTAGCTGGCCTTAGAGTTGTGTTAAATTACGAAGCATCTAGCGATCGTACTCCCAAAGAGTCGCGCAAAATATGTTTATTACTTCAGCACCAATTTTCCAAGTTGACCAACTCCAGCTAGCAGGAGCAACGATTTTTTTCCGTTTTTGCTAGTAATAGCTGTTTTCATAATATCTTTACCAGTGAATTCTGAACAAAGAAGACACGAAGTTGAGATCATCGCTGCAAATTTCTGCACGGATGACTTTTTTCAATCAATTAAGTTTTTATTGGAACACGCTAAAGTAAATACAGGAGAATAGAATGGGTACCTATATCACAAATATACAGCGTATTTCAAAAAGAATATATGTATTACAAAGTATTGTTCTGTCCAAATTGTCGATCACTGCGCCTCGGCTCGGCTATTGGAGAAACGAATACATAGTCTAGTTTATTTAATAGTCGCTAGATGTCAGTTGTCTTCTGTTTTTCTTGGTAACCGTGATATGTTTAAAATGGCTACTCCGCAGCAGAAATCCTTCTGTGTTCTCTAGTTTGCGAAGTGCAATTCCGTGATTACAATGCAGACGTTTCAGGTTGAGCTACCAAATTAATCCTCCGAATGGGTGGAACATTCGCAGATGGTATCGACAGTTTGTAGATACAGGATGTGTATGTAAAAGAAAGAGTCCTGGCCGCCCTCGTGTATCTCAAGAAAATGTTGCACGAATTCAAACTGCATTCCGACGTAATCCTTCATAATCAACTCGTCGTTCCAGTCGGGAGTTGCAACTGCCTACAAAAACAATTTGGCGTGTTTTGAGACGTCGGTTGGTTATGAAGCCGTACAAGTTATAGTTGTTATAAGTTCTGCGTCCTGATGACAAACGGAAACGTGTGACATTTTGTAACGAGATTCATGATGCTAAGGACAATGATAGCACTTTCGCATACAGCGACTTTCCATGTTAGTAGTCTAGTAAACAAACACAATGTTCGAATTTGGGGTCTACAGAACCCACATGCAGCCATTGAACATGTACGAGATATGCCTAAAATCAATGTGTTTTGTGCGATATCCCGATTATCTGTTTACGGCCCATTCTTCTTTGATGGAAACACGGTTAACGGTCAGCATCATCTCGATATGATACAAAACTGGTTGTTTCCGAGGCTGCACGAAGACAACTTCATTTTTCAACAAGATGGGGCACCCCCTCATTGGAACCGCCAAGTGCGTGAATATCTGAATGAAACTCTACCGAACCGTTGGATTGGTCGTCAAGGAGCTGACGATCTAACATGTCTCAGCTGGGCTCCACGGACACCGGATTTGACACCCTGTGACTTCTTCCTGTGGGGTTTCGTTAAAGACAACTTTTATGTAACACCACTCCCATAGAACCTAGAAGAGTTGAAGAACCGAATCCGTACTGCCATAACATCAGTGGCGAAGGATACCCTTGCCCGAGTATGGGAAGAGTTTGAGTACCGATGTGATATTGTTCGTGTCGCTGATGAAGGAGATATTGAACATCTGTAATCTGAACTTGAGAGATTCGTAAATATGTCTGTGAAGTTTCATATTCGTATGTCTTAAAGTTTAGTAAATATATGCAATCGAAATACGTATATTCTTTTTGAAACAGCCTGTATATGTAATATCGAAATTATTATTATTATAAACATTTGTAAGAAATTCCTTTAATTGTATTCGAATGAATTTCCTTTAAAACCAGATATAAAATAACTTTGTCCATTTATTAGAAAACACATGATCCAAAACACATATTCTAAGTGCTTTTACGTTTTTATCTCCAAAAATATGGGGTTTTCCGATTTTTCCACTCCATGAGCATTCTATTGACCCTAATCGGATTTAGTTTGTCTTTGAGAAACACCCAGATAAATCCCAAAGCACCAAATACGTGTTTTTTCTAATTCCTTCGTTACGTTTCACTTTGATTTTATAAAAGAGATTTCTGTCCTTTGATAAATACATATATACGTACAAAAATTTATTTTATTAGACATGGATAAAATTTAAAATCTACTAAAAACATTGTATATAATTTGACATACGCATGTAAATAAGGTATTTACAGTATACTAATAAATGTTAATTTAAAGTAAAAATATAATAATTTTTTATGCTTGTTAAAGATGTATATCAGATTTGATTTAGAAAAAGAATACATATTAGTAGTAAGTAAAATTACTCACTAATAAATAATTTTGAAAATGATATTAATACAAGTCATGGAAGAAGTTATAAGTATATAAGTATTTGAAAGTTGTAAAAATTGTTAAATTGGAGATTCAAAATAATGAATAACAATTCAAATATACAAAAAATAACTTAAATGACATGAATTGTTAACATGAATATATAATTTTAAATATAAATATTATAGTACAGTGTCTATCTCAGAGAAAACGGAACTTTTTAAAAATAAAAACAAAAGCTTATTATTTTGGTAAAATTAATTTATTTTATTCAAAGTAGTCGCCTTCAGCTTCAATACAACGTTTTGCACTGTCAATTAACATGTCGAATGAATTTTTAAGTTCATATTCAGAGATGTCCTTCAAGATCGTTATCGACGCCTTTTTAATTTCTTCGACGTCGGCATAACGCTGTCCTTTCATCGGCAAATGTAGTTTGGCGAATAGATAGAAATAACAGGGGGCCAAATCCGGTGAATACAGTGAATGATTGATGGTTAAGATGCCATTTCTAGTTAGAAAATCAGTGATAAGCGTCGAGCGATGAAATGGTGCATTATCATGTAGTAAACGTCAGCTACCATTTTCACGATATTTAGGACGCACACGACGAATATGCGCCAAAAAACGTTTCAAAACACAAAGATAATATACAGCATTGACTGTTTGACTAGTTGGTACAAACTCTTTGTACCCTGTGCCTTTCGAATCATAGAAACAAATCAACATTGTTTTCACTTTTTACTTTTTCGAACGGCTTTTTTTCGGTCTTTCTTCGCCTGAATGCTTCCATTCAGAGGTTTGACGCTTGGTCTCTGGTTCACATTGAAAACATCACGTCTCATTGCCAGTTACAATAGAATACCTAAGTTTTCGTCCTTTTTTGTCTTTAATCAAGTATGTACAATGTTGATTTCGGAGCAATTTTTGATCATCAGTTAGCTTGTGTAGTACAAATCTGGCACAAATCTTTCTTAGTCTTCATTTTTGATAAATTCACGTAGAAGTTCGATGTTACTTTCCGTAACCACAGAATTTTTTGCACCAGGATGTTCGTCGTCATTTATGCCCGTACGATCTCTTTGAATCGTTTATACCACTCATACATACTCGTACGTGATAAACACGCATCACCATACACTTGTTTCGTCAAATTAGACGTTCCACTAAACGATTTACAGAGTTTGAAACAGAATTTGATATTTGCTTTTTGTTCGAAATTTATTTTTCGACTAATGGCCAAATACATACTATTATATTTCCCATACATCTGAAAGAATTAATAAAGCAACTATAATGTATTTAGAATTATACAAGATGATTAAATGCTAAGATTTAGATTTTAAAGAAAAAGGCAATGGAAAGTTGACGTGTCATATCAAATTTGAATTGGTAAAAATTAATACAAGAAATTTATATGTATTTATAGAGAAACATTTACAAAACATTTAATTGTAATGAGAACTATATTTATAAATAAATAAATATTTATACCAATAGTAATATAAAGAAGATAAAATATTATGTCGACATTTGATTTTCTTTTCGACAAACTTGTAAGTGTGAGTAAAAATAAGTTGAAGTGCAGTAGAGATCTATTTCGACAGCTAAGTATACAATAAACAGTATTTCGATGAAAAGCTTATAAAAGTATGGTTAAAGTTATAGTTACGAGTATGTACAATACTTAGCAGTTAAAATAAAAGTACATTTAAGTTTATTAACACAAATAGAAAGTTTATAAAAGTGTTTATAATACATACGATATATGTGTAGACACAAATTTTGTACACCGTCATTCCCAAACGTTTTTGACAATTGTTGCTCGCCAATTTTACTGACAGGAGATGTAGTTGTGTCAGTAGGAAGAGAAAGTTATTGCGAATCAAATTGTACTAACAACAAGGTTAAAAGTACGATTTTTATTTTAAAATACTAATTTAAAATTTTGTATTTTTTAAATATGATTACTAAATTCGTGAAAAGAACGTCTAAGTTAAAACTGAGATTTATTTTCGGAACAGCGAATAATTATACCAACGAAGAAGGAGCTTTTATACTGACAACATTTTATAGTGACTTGTAGTTTGTGACGACCTACACCATTTGCAAGCACAATTCAGAAATATGTGAAAAACCTTGGAATACATGAAAATATTTCTGTAGAATCGGAACGTAGAGGTGGTGAGTAATAACAATTATCTTTACTGAAAGAATAAAATGTTCTAAATCATATCACAGAAAAAAATAGACAACTAGTTGACGTCACAGAATAGGGTGTTTTGACGATGGTAAATGCGGATCCAATGCGTAGTTTGCAGGCAAATTCCGCTTGAAGTATAAGTTGTGGGTATAGAAAATATTAAAGAATACAAATATCACACATCTAGACCAAAACACCATCATGAAATTTTGGCAATCAATGAAGAACGTAGTAGTGCGCTTTGTTACGAAATGCTAACAATAATCGTCATTTTCTGTTTTAGATATGCTTCACTGATTAGTATACTTTCACTTTAAATAACGAACCAGATGTTCAGAATACACGATATTGGGCTCAATAAATACCGAAGGTAATATGTTAATTAGAACTCGTAAACTCAAAAATTAATATCTCGTCTGGAATTTTTAATAATAATATTATTGGACCATTTAAAATTGAAGGAAATTTAAATGGAAAGACATCTTTAGAACTTTCGGTAACGAATATAGGACCTGCATTGAAAGAAGTCTCAAGAGAAGATCAGGAGATCTGGTTCAACATGACAGCTGTCTCAACCATTTTGATTTAGATGTTAAAAATTTTCTAAATGATTCATTTTTCATTTCTTCTTTCTTCTACCAATTGGTAGAGGAGGTGCTGTAAATTGGGCAGGATGATCGCTTGATTTGGATCCTTGCGACTTTTTTCTATGGAGACACCTTAAGAGTAAAATTTACAAACAGCACCACAAATGTATTAATTCTTTGAGAGAAACAGTATTTACTGAATGCATGTTAATTGTTGACAGCCCATTGAATAACGTTAAAAATAGTTTATATAACAGACTGGGGCAGAGATGGCGAACCAATGGCACGCGTGCCACAAGTGGCAGGTTTGAAAATTTGGATGGCACACACAAAAACAAAATTGCTTTTATTTGTTTATTTAATTATACGAGTACTTGCGTATAGTTTCATCACGCTGAAATTTCGAATGAAATTTTATTGTGGCACGTTACCTATTTAAAAAGGAATTTTTATGACTTAATGGCACTAACATCAAAAAAGGTTTCCCTGGACTAGGATATTGCTTAGCAAAAAATGGAGAGTTATTTGTATGTTTACTGTATTTTGTTTTTCTTGTTTTTGTTTTTAATATAAAATTATTTGAAACCTTTATTATTTAACACTTATTTATTATTTTATGAAAATAATGGCAAAGGGTCTAAT
The DNA here is from genome assembly GCA_031893035.1 of Dermolepida albohirtum. NCBI lineage: Eukaryota > Metazoa > Arthropoda > Insecta > Coleoptera > Scarabaeidae > Dermolepida > Dermolepida albohirtum. Next base: position 96,282 of record JAVIWB010006081.1, read on the forward strand.
AGTTAATATAGTGTTATTGTATTGTTAGTCTTTGCGAGTGAACAATTTAGGAATATTGCAATTCAAACATGTAATTAAAGATTCCTAGAGAAAATACAAGATTGGGAAAAGCAGAACTATTCAAATTTAAATAAAATAAATTAATGGAAGGGGATTAAATTCATTAATAATAATAAATTAACGATAATATATGTGTTCCGATGGTGTATAAGATGTTTAAAATTAAACATACGTATATAATGTATTCATAGAACACCGAGTAAAGCCATATAATAGAGAATACGTGATCTTTATTGAATTTCAGCGGAAATGCTTGACTCGCGCAGTCATAACTTATGTATGTACATATGTGTTACTGTCAAATACTAAAGTTATGTACTTCTGTTTGTTAAATTATAGTTCATATATTGCAAAATCATTTAATGAATAACGCAGAAATAATAATAAATGAACATAATTTCAAGAAAATTTAAGCATATACACGCTGAATTTTTCATAAATGAATTTTTCCTAAAGATATAATCAATCTAATAAGAGGTTTCACTTGGATATGTAAAAAAAACGAGTATTTTTAGGCGAAATCATCGGATGTTTATTTAATTGTAAAGAGGAGACTATGCCATTAGTAATGAAAGACAATATCAGCCAAATGGCCGCCTTGGCTACGCTTGCAGAACCATATTTTTTTCATGAAATTTTCCATCACCAATTCGCACATTTGCGACTGTATGTCCTAGATAACTTCCATCTTTGAGGTCTCAAATCGATTGTGGGCCATTGGCATAGAACTTATCTTTTACGTAGTCTCAAAGAAAAAATGCTAAAGGTATTAAATCACGAGATCTCGGTGGCCAATTGTGATCGCCTCTTCGAGAAATCACGCGGTCAGGAAACTTTAACGAAACGACTTTAGGCACTAGTCATTAAAGGTCAGAAATATAATAATGAATAATATCATATCTCCCTCTCTCAACCAATACATAAATGTATTGACCGACAAAGCGAGAAACGCTTCTATCTCACAAGATCGGTAAACTAGGTTTCCAGTGTGTAATAGACAGAAACTTGCGTACTCGGCTTTATGCCAATTAAAGAATGTTAAAAGGAATCATTCTATTATTAATAACACCCTATCTACTACATATGTTTCATGGATAGACCAATCATCAGGCAGATTCTGTGTTATTAATCTGCCTGATGATTGGTCTATCCATGAAACATATGTAGTAGATAGAGTGTTTATTAATAATAGAATGATTCCTTTTAACATTAACAGAAATATAATGTAATGAGAAAACGGTAAGAGGTAAGGTATTAAATCACGAGATCTCGGTGGCCAATTGTGATCGCCTCTTCGAGAAATCACGCGGTCAGGAAACTTTTCACGCAAAAGAGTGATGACACGGTTACTTGTATGGTACGTAGCGCCGTCTTGTCGAAAATAAATGTCGTCCACATCAATATCTTCCAATTCCGGTCATACAAAATTATTAAACATAGTTCGATAGCGCAATTCATTCACAGTAACAGTTGCTCCAGCCTCATATTCGAAAAAGTAAGGTCCGATGACCCCGCCAGTCACAACAGTCACACGTTGAGGATGGAAAGGCTTTTCAACAATAATTCTTGGATTTTCCGTGCCCCAAATGCGACTATTCTGCTTATTAACGTAGCCTCTGGGGTGAAAATAGGCCTCATCACTCAAGATGATTTTTAGAAGAAATTTGTTTAATGCATTTCAACGACTCAATCAGCAAAGACATGACTTTGTTGGTGGTCGGAAGGTGTGATTTCTTCTTTTGACTGAACTTTAAAAGGCTTAAGACCTAAGTCTTGATGCAAAATACGGTGTAATGTCGTTTATGGAATGACCAATTCCAAAGATCGACGAGAAATGGGCAAACCTGGATTTTTCTGAACACTATGGGCTACAACAACAATATTCTCAGTTGTTCATGGGCAACGTGCACGATTCTTCACATCACTAACTTTTCCCAGCAGCTCAAATTTTTCCACCAGTTTCACAATTGCTGACCAGAAGGTGCTTCACGACGACCCAAAAGTACTTTAGTTTTGCGAACTGAGGCCACGAAATTTTCACCATTTTCGAAGTGAATTTTAATAATTTCAATGCGTTGTTGAGGCGTATATCATTACATTAATGGTGTAGTTGTTAGTTGTCATCTCTCAAGTAGTTACAGGTTGAGTCATGACAACTGTTAAAATGGCGGGCTATTGAAAATGAAATATCCTATTGGAACACCATTTATTTGACATATAGAAGAAATTAATAAGAGAACTGTTAGACGATCTACAAATAAGAGGTCTAACCCAAGATGCCTATTTTTACAAAAAAATTAGTTACGCACGACGTTTTACCCTGTACAGCAAGCATAACAAACAGTTTAAGCACAAAATGGACTTTTTTGTATATTAAATAAGTACCCAAAACTTAGATGTAATTGCGAAATCAGCCATGTGCTAAAAATTTAACATGCAAAACTCCTCATGTCCAAACCGACCAATAACAATAGAGCCTTTGTCCGATGCCTTTAATGCAGGTGACGTTTGAAGTTACAAATTATTTTCCAATGCTATAAATTGGATTCTAGTGCAAAATAGGTTCTAATTCTAAATATCGTTATAATATTAAATACAGTAAACGATAATATATTAGTATTTCAATAACAAAAACAACTTTAGGCAAAACGACTTTAGGCACTAGTCATTAAAGGTCAGAAATATAATAATGAATAATATCATATCTCCCTCTCTCAACCAATACATAAATGTATTGACCGACAAAGCGAGAAACGCTTCTATCTCACAAGATCGGTAAACTAGGTTTCCAGTGTGTAATAGACAGAAACTTGCGTACTCGGCTTTATGCCAATTAAAGAATGTTAAAAGGAATCATTCTATTATTAATAACACCCTTTTACATATGTTTCATGGATAGACCAATCATCAGGCAGATTCATAAGACAGAATCTGCCTGATGATTGGTCTATCCATGAAACATATGTAGTAGATAGGGTGTTTATTAATAATAGAATGATTCCTTTTAACATTAACAGAAATATAATGTAATGAGAAAACGGTAAGAGAGCTAAGTTAACTGTATACATGAGATTATTATTTTAAATTTCTTTAAATATTCTGCCACGCAAACATTTGAAGAACCAAATTCATAAATGTGGAGTACTAAAATACAGCCCTAAAATGTTTCCTTGCTTTCATAAATTCTGTTAAAAATAAAGCTTCACTTATTTTAAAATGTAAAGGCGTGTATCCGAAGCGAGAACCCCCTCCCCCCTCATGGAAGATAAAAATAATCCAAAGAACAAAGCTATCAATTACTTTTTCGAAAACTTTAATAAAGAAGCAGAAGCCAAGTGAACAAGGTAATTTACCTGTCATGTGAACTTACTAGGTGTACCGGAAAATCATTACAGGTTTTTTCGTAAAAAAAAACTATATAATTTTCAAGAAAATAAAAAGAATATTTATTCAAAATATTGGCCATTTGATTCTACACATCTTGCCCATCTGTCAGGTAATTTATGGATTTCAACAATCATCGAGTCATTTTCTAACATCTTCGAAATTGGCGAAGTGCTGCTCTGCAAGCGCGTATCCTATTCACGTTTCACATGTTTTTATTGTGGGAATACACTCACCGTCAGTTTCTACCGGCAAACGGTGACTTTCAGCGGCTTTCTTCTTTTGATTAAATAAGAAAAGTAATGCGTGTCGCAAATGCACTTTTTCAGGCATGAAACTCGACACTTTCAAAGAGGTATAAATCTATGACAGTGTTACTTTCGCAAAATATAAGATGTTTGGCTTTAAAGCTTGATGTCAGTAGAATAAAATGACGTATGTGTCAAATCACAACATTGCATACTTAAGCCAGCGACATCTGTTAGGAAAACCGGTAATGACTTTCCGGTACTAGTAATACAGAAAGCTTTAAAATAATTGAGTATTTAATAATTTTCTTCTGCTTTTACTTTAAACGAAGTTATAATATAGGATTCGGGTCTGTTATAAATGATGTACATGTTCTATTAGCTTTCGCCACAAAGAACAGCTCAAATAGGAAACTAATTTAAAAAAAGATTAAAAGGCAAATGCTTTATAAAAATTACCCAAACTTAAGACAAAGGCTTTTTACACGATTCTTAAGGAGAAGTAGACTGACAGAAGTTTTCCCAAATGATTGCTAGAAAAACTTACCTTTACTAAAATGTTAAAAATAATGACCAGTCCGACTATTTCAGAATAACTTATATAACTTAACTATAGTAAATGGTATTTTAAACAACTGATTTAACGCAGTACCACTATCTACTTCTGAGCGGATTGATCTTGACTTGCCTATAAATTTTAGTGTTATAATTGTAAATTTTTTATTTGCTGTGTTACAATATTATGTACAGATAGGTTTCTGTTTATTCATAGAGAATACGTCAAACTCAAACTCTAATTCAATTCTGTTAGTTTAACCGCATATGATTGCGATTACATCGTTTCGTAGTACTACGAAAGCTTTCAAATCGGAGTCTAATTGTTTGTAAAGGTGAGGTGTTCTAGTAAATAATAGCTTATATCGTGTTAATTAAAAGTATAATTTAATCGATAATTATACTGAAATAAAATAAAATCCCTTATTCTTTATTTTAAGAAAAGGGACCTACCACAAACTAACTCATTAATTAAAGTAAATAAGACGCTAGTTCTGAATTTATTTGATATCTTACAAGATAGTTGCCCACTACAATGTAATCCAATTTAATACTCTGAAAGAAGTTGAAATTGGATTTCAATTCACCGCAGCTATTATAATTGAACGTGTCAGCTATTAACTCCTCTGTCTGCTAGTAAAACCAGAATCCATTTATGTACTTGAAGTTGAATATTATTATGTACAAAGAGCTTAACGGCTAAAATAGGGAAAAGACTGGAAGTAAAAATTACATTACATTATTTACATTTCCATGAATTCTCACTTATTTTTACTTTTTGAAATTTTGCAAAAAATCAATTTAAGGCGGAGAACATTTTCTATTTTATCGTTAGATTGATAATTGTACCATTGGTTCTTGAGATGACAAGATCAATATCAGTAAATATTGACTCTAATTATTAAAACTCTATATGAATTTGCAATTTTAAAAGACACAGATTCAGTCATGGACATCAAACAAATGCGGACAAATATTCCAAAACTTCTTATATGCAGAGAAACCCGAACTTTTTTTAAATAGTAATTCTTAGTCTATTAAAAAAGTAATGTTATGTCAAAATATCATGACATTTGTATTATTAGAAGCAGATAAATTGCGCATAAAGTAACAGTGTGTATTTGGCATTAGTCGGAAAATGAATTTTAAACAAAGAACAAACATCAAGTTCTGTTTTACATTCGATAAATCGTTTATTGAAACATTTAATTTGATGAAGCAAGTGTATGGTGATGCGTGTTTATCACGTACGAGCGTGTATAAGTGGTATAAACGATTTAAAGATGGTCGTACAGACATAAATAGCGAACATCCTGGTGCAAAAAAATCTGTGGTTACGGAAAGCAACATCGAACTTGTGCATGAATTTATCAGAAATAAGCCGAAATCCTCATTGCGATACGTAGAAATTGGAATTAAATATATCCAAAGATTCAATTCATCGCATTTTGACACAGCATTTGGGACTGAGAAATTGTGCAAGATTTATACCACACAAGCTAACTGATGATGAAAAATTGCTCCGAATTCAACATTGTACAGACTTCATTAAAGACTCAAAAGAGGACGAAAACTTCAGGTATTCTGTTGTAACTGGCGATGAGATGTAGAGTTTTCAATACGATCCAGAGACCAAACGTCGGAGCTCTGAATGAAAGCATTCAAGCGAAGAAAAGCCGAAAAAAAGCCGTTTGGAGAAGTTAAAAGTGAAGACAATATTAATTTCGTCGCTCGATGCGTATCACTGATTTTCTAACGACAAATTGCATTTTAATCATCAACCATTCACCGGATTTGGCCCCCTGTGATTTCTATCTATTCTCCAAATTACATTTTCCGATGAAAGGACAGTGTTATGTCGACGTCGAAGCCATTAAGAAGGCGTAGAGGGCTATCTTGAAGAACATCTCTAAAGATGAACTTAAAAATTCATTCGACATGTTAATTGCCCCCGCAAAACGTTGTATTGGAGGCGCAGGCGACTACTTTGAATAAAATAAATGAATTTTACCAAAAAGTAGACTTTTGTTTTTATTTTAAAAGGTTAGGTTTTCTCTGCAACAGACTGTGTATATCTAATTTAAGCAGATCGACTATTCACATAATGATACAATTAGAAATTGAGAGATATTTAAATTTACCACGCGTGCATGACTACCAAGGGCTTGGAGGGCACGATCCAAAATCGAAGTAAGGAAAATGCTTGTTAAAAGAAAGATAAATGTTTGGGAGAAGTATGGATATCTTTCATCACCATAGTAAGCAATAAGAAACCTTAGAAAGGTTAGGAAAATAAATTTATCTTATAAGGGGAGAAGAAAATATAAGTGGGCAAGAAAGCATAACAGTGTCGAAGAGATATGGATCAAATTAAAACAAATACAGCCATAAATATAGAAGAAATAAACGTAAGTAACATAAAGACAGCTTAAAATTGCAAATTCTGGGACCAGCAGACTTTCTTATTGGACTAATAGAATATGGATCAGAACTTGAGATTATAGTATTTGTTACTTTAAAATTCATGCAAGAATCGAACATCAACATCCTTAATTGGCAGGTGAGATCGCCAGACCTATCGACCATAGGATATGTCTTGGATGTCATAGATCGAAGAGTTAGTATGTTTCTTAACCCTTCAATGAACTTACAACAGTTACAGTATGTCTATAAATTGCATAGAATGTGCTTCCACGGGAGGTCATAAAATATCTTATAACAACCGTACTGTAAGCGTGTTTTAATTCTTTATTCAAAAACATTCTTTATTCAAAACAGTAAAAGTTTGGTTTAAAAATATATACTTTCGCTGAGTGATTTGTCTTTTTGTCATATAATACATTTGATACATAAATGGTTCTAAGACAGAAGTAGGAGGCGAAATTTATGGACTCAAAGTAAAGACGATGGTCTAGGTGGGCCTAAGTAAATATACTACTGTATTTCAAGAGCGTTACATGGTTCTCTATCACTTTACCATCATGTGGTGCTTTGCTTCAAACTATTAACTACTCTCTGTTGATTTCAAAGATGCCGTCTCTCGATTTTCCTTCTGTAGTCCTTAATATGTCTGGTTCTTACTTGAACAACTAAACTAGCTGTGGATCTTACAATGGTTTCATCTCGAACTTTCTTACAGCGTCATCAGGCATGCCATATGTAAACTGGGCTCTCTTTCATTTAAAATTTACATCCACCTGTTGTCCATGATACGTGAGGATGTTCTGGCTTATGTGGACGATCTGAACATCTTTTCAAAAATTTCGTATTTCTCGGATTGTGAGAAACTTTGAGACGATATCAATACTATTCATCAGTGATGTCGCGATGATTCGCTTGAATAGTAAAAAATGTGCTGTTGTTACTTATTCTTGGAATCGTAATTCTATAACCTATCCTTACGAGGTTAGCGACGTTTATATTACTAGGCAAACTGAGATAATGAATTTAGCTGTTTTATTTAATACCCAATTTTCTAACCACATTCCTAATATATGTCAGTTTCTCGAACACTTGGCTTAGTGATTAAAAATTTTCTAATCTTTGAGCATTAAAAACTTCTTCTCTTTAGCGCGTTGAAACTTGCATCGATTGTCTGGCACTCACTCTATCTATATGAACGAATTATTCTTGAAAGGATTAAAAAGAAATTTTTGAAATATTTATGTTTTAAAATTGATAGTATCTACATGACTAAAGTGACTATAATTCATTACTTCTACGCCACGATTTTCGGATCTTAACTTCTCGAAAGGATTTAGTTAGCAGTAAATACTTACTTTAATTAGTAAGTCACTACTTTCTCAGGTCTCCTTTGTGGTTCCTACACGCTACACTAGCTCATCGAATATTTTTGTAATTGAATCAACACCAACTGATGTTTATCATAAGTCACCACTTACACATATGGCAACAAATACCAATAGACTGAGAACCTATCCTTTCGTCTTCTATTAATTTTCTTTTCTTATTTATTTTTATTCCTTGTTAACAAATTCATTTTCTTTTTTTAGGTTTGATTTGTCTTATACTATTCTTTAATATAGTATATTATTAACGTATGTATTATATAAGTATTATTTTTTTTATTTGTGTATAGTTAGTTACTACTTTTATTGTAATTAATTGCATTGTTCTTTAAATGGGTTCTATCTGTTGGATAATACATACATTCTTATTATTATGGCGAAAAGTGCACTCACTACCTCAACCTAACGCTGGAAAACTTTTCGTTCAATCCTAAATATTTATGTGTTTGAGCTCGGACTGTACGCGACTGATACTGAAGTACTACTATACATTACGAAACAGTAAATGAATACAAGTTTGTGATGCTTTATGTCTTAGGTGTATTATTATCATCATTATTAATATCTTTATATTTAAACGCGCACAAAGAGACACAATCAAAATATGTCACAGCCAGTTTCTATACAGAAATCTTACACAATTATTATTATTATCTTCTAAAAGATTTGAATATAATCCACTTTATTTGAAATAAGTTTTACAAAACTATTACAAGCATCAATGTAGCATAATCCTTATTTTCTTAGTAAAGTAGTTAAAGCAGTTTTCCCGTTGCAATGAAAATATACGACAACTGTTATTTACACCTAAAATGGTTTTTGCAAAGTAGAATTTAATTAACGTTATTTTCGAATGTTTTATATTCTTCCGAAGTAATGAGAATGAGCTTTAGTAATCTATTTAAGACTAAATGTTCCACATGTTTGCAGTCTATATTCTACATCTAACAGGTACTTACGATCAGTAAAACAATATATAAAGATCAAGACAATTTATAACCACAAATTTATTAAAGCCAGCAGCTAACTTGATTGCCCGCGTGTCCAGGAGTAGAAGAGTCGTAAAAACGTATGTCTTGTAATAAAAATACGCTACATTCAAGCACTACTATGTCCTGAATCATTTCTAAATATAGCCAGGCGTGAGGCAGTTATAACAGTGGTTGTTATTACAAGGCGTTACGTGCGAACAGAACAAAAAGCGGAGCGACGAGCAAGAAACGAAGGGTGTTTCGTCATTGTCTACGATGAAGTTCAGATGAGTGTCGGAGATAAAGCTGATTTGGTTTTGAGTTTTACGTTCTCCAGGGAAATTACCGGAAAATGTACGCATATACACGTGGTGGATGTAAGACTACAAAAAAATTAAAATTATTTCTTTAATTTTGATTTTCTTTCGTTAAAAAAAGAAGTACATCTTTTACATTTTAATCAACAATACCGATGCATATACTCTAAAGTAGTCTTATTGTATGTATATAAGGCAATGTTTAAAGCAGTGAATACTATTATTGTTTGGACGCTATGTGTGTGTAAAAAAGGAAGCTAATTGGTTTAATCCAGGACGTGTAAAAGGCTGCAGGAAAACTATTAGCGGCAATAAAACGACAAGGTTGTCCTTGTCCAAATTTTATTCACTAAATTAAATGAAAATAAATCTTAAAGCTTTGAATATATTAAATAATAAATAACGCTTTACAAGTAAAAGCAAAATGTAGAAAGGAAAGCAATTAATGTGTTTTAAATAAGTTCCGTTTTTTAGTAAGAACAAAAATATTGTAAATATCATTAAAATATATTCGTTTCCATATTCTATCTACTTTCATCTACTTTTCTACATAATTTCCATTTTTGTTCAAACCTTTGTCGTACTGTTCAACAAGTTTTGGAGTTTCGTGGTAATAGAAATCTGCCACCTGTGAAGAAGCTCTGTCTATGACTGCAATTTTCGCTTCTTCATCGTCACTGAACTGTTGACCATCAAGGAACTTGTTTAAGTACCGAAACGGGTGAAAATCACTGGATGCAAGGTCTGAATAGTAAGGTGGATGATCCAGTTGTTCCCATTCAAGAAACCTGGTTAGGCTTTGTGTTTAACATAAACAGTAGGCCAAGTCGCTTGCCTTATATGGCACGGCACAGTTTTCTCAATGTTAATACTCATCAGAATTGACTATTGTGCCTCACGTCATAAAATTCATTAACAAAATCCCCTTCCTGTCCCAAAAGACAGTTGCCATGACCTTTCGTGTTGAAATTGTCTGTTTGGCTTTCATTCTGGTTGACGACGGTATGTGTCGCTTGTCCATTGATTGTTTCTTGGATTCGGGAGTCATGTGAGACACTCAAGGCCCATCTCTTGTAACGTGAATGTGGACTAAAAGTTCATCTCCTTGCTCGTCGTATTGAGTCAAAAACGGTTAAGCACAGCCCAATGTTTTTCTTTGCGATAGTCAAAAAGTAGTCTTGGAACCTACAGACAACACAATTTTTGATACTTCAGTTTCTTCGGAACAATGGTGAACAGAATTGACCTTTAAACCTGTGAAAAATCTATTGATAACTGAAATCGTGAATTGCCAGTCCTCCCCAATTTCGTTGTCAACATTATGAAACAAATCTTCAGAAATCAGAAAAGGTTGACCTGGGCGTAGCTCATCATGCCCATTATCTCGCCTGTCCTTGAACGTTCTCACCCACTTTCGGACTTTGCTATCACTAATAGCATTATCATCGTACACTTCACAAGTCTGACGCTTAATTTCCGCTGCTAACAAGTTTCTTCCACTCAAAAATCGAATTACAAATCGTATCTCACAGTCGGCGGTTGGATCAATTTTCTGAAACATTATAAACTTCTATAGCTCAGCACACAGACAGACAATACGGCTGCAAATGGCGTCTAAACTCGCGCAAAGCATGTTGAGAGCAGACGGACCTTATTTAAAGAATAACCGAACGAAATATGTTGCATATGTGAGTGTTCTTCTATCTTTGATATTATTGCAGACTAAGAAGCCTATGTATGACATACAGACAGGTTATAGGAAGATCATTTGCAGAATTTTCGATTCTGTATTTAGATTTAAATAAGTAAAGCCTTGAGAGAGGAAATGTGGTAATTCTGTTGGATATCTTAATACTCTTAAATTGTGCCATTTTATCGTATGTACTTGCCAGCTTATATTTAATTGTTACCTGTTTTTTTTTAAATATATTTGTTAGCTAATTTTATTTCTTTTCTTATTCATTTTGCATTTTCATTACAGTTAACGTTATTACGTTATGGTTATTATTATTATACAAATATTTTGTAACAACTAACCAGTTAACCAAAAAACTCCAATCTACTTTAAAAAATATTATGTTGTTGTTAACACATAAATCTAAAATATGTATATCTTACAACTCTAATAAATACTAACTTATACATGCGCGAGTTGCGAAAATATTACAAGCAATTTGCCAAGCGTTGTGGCACCGAAATGGTACATATTTCTTATGTTGGAAAATTCTCTCGAGTCCACTTGGAAAGCTGAGAACGTACTTTTAGTAAATTAGATATACCAGGATATTTACTATATATATATATATTCATATTAATTCTCATACTTACATATATTTGTTTATTATACAGTGTTTTTAACGATATTTTAATTTGTTTTGGTGTTCTTTTGGAACAATATTCTTAATCGGACTTTCGGAAGATGAGTTCAGCAAAAAAATAGTCTTAGATTTACAGATTACACAACAAATAAAACGTCAAGGTATTGAAAATATTTATCATATGTCTGTAAACAAAATAGTATTAAAATCTTTTAACGGAAATTTATTTTAATATTAAATAAAAATTCAAAATGACCTCGATGACAAAAAAGAGTCGGTTTCTCGTTACCAAACAATTTAAATTTTGTTAAGTACCCATTCATACACTAACTGATAAAGCTTAATTAGTTGTAGATATACTTTGTTCATTCGTTAGTACTGAAACCGCTAAAGCTCCCATAAATCTCGATGCTATGTTCTTATTGACCACTATTCAACATTAATGTTGAAGGATGCTTCGCTTTCGCAATAGCGTATAGCTTCGCCGAGAATATTAATGTCACAAATATATTAAATTATATTTCCTCTATACTCTAACGTAGAAAAACGATTTAAAAATTTAGCGAGGCATCTTCACGTCATTGGCATGATGCAAGTAATCGGCAATGCTCCACATCATTTCCTATCGCTCATTTCTTTGAGAATTGTTCAAACTTATTCATCAACTCATCATCTACAGAACTAAATCAGCTATGGAGAGAGTTATATTGGACACTAGCCCGAGAAGCGCCCTATCTACAACCATATCAAGAAATTATTGGTTTGCATGTCAAGAAACCACAACTAATATCACATCAAAAGCAAACCCAATTGTTTAAAAAAAACACAAATATAGATTGAGTGACTGTTTGAAACAGATTACACGAATACGTTTTGTGAGGTACAATAATAAAGGAGTTCCGGGAAACGTGCTTAATGTAGGTACAGAAAAATTGCAATACAGATCAACGTAAATGTCTCAAGATGAGTTTTATTTATGTTCCTGATCAACAAGGAAAAAGTCAAAGAGCGTATGGTATGTTCATAGATCCTTTTGGAGCGACATGGTGTAGTTTAAAAGTGTGGATTGCATTTTACGAGAAGTCAATTACCTATAACTTCGAAGAAAACAGTATGGAATGAAAGACAAAGACTGCAAATAAAGTTGAATGAAAGGTTGCACATGAAATGTTAATGAAGTGATCTCCATAATCTTCGAATGAAAATTCAATTACACATGCTCAAGTCCCTAAAAAGCATTAATGTCGAGTTATTCGTTATAATGAAGGTTTGGCATTTATTACTAACATTCCATGTAGAGAATTTGTTCATCAATACTACTGAGTGAAAGTTTGCAGTTCGCAATATTCAATATTAGAGGTATTATCTTTCTGCATTAGTGATTAGCCCACTCGCGATTTTGGGAAATTAAATTTAGTTATCCGGGAAAAGAAACGTTAGTTCCTACTCTGTCGGAGGAACAAAGTATTAAAACTTTTCCTTTTTTCATTTAACCACATGGGAGAGTAAAGGGAAAAATAATAAGGTGTTTTCTTTTTCTCTTGGACGCGCAAATCACATACGCGGACTACTTCCAAACCGAACATAAAAAGGGCGCCATATGAACAATCTTCCGGCATAGATCCGTACAAAAGGTCAGAACATTATAATACATCTTTTATTGTATCTAGAATGCTAGCGTTAAATCCTACTATATTTATTAAAACAGCAATTAGTTTAATATAATGTGTAATAAGTTTTTTTGTAGTTTCTATTTCTCCAGTAATTTCTATCTTATCTTAACATTTCTTGTGCAGCCATCTGGCTTGAATAGAAATTGTTTATCAGACTAGTCTCACAAAAACTCTGCAAGATTTATTTACGTATGTCACTTTTACTTTTGTACGTTTGATACTTCTCTTATCCAACTATTTGTAACATTAATAAATCTATATTATACAATTAGTATTTTTAATATTAATCATTGAGTAAACTATAAGTAAACATTCAGTAATTGTAACGTTAATAATTTAAAATATCAGTTAGGTTCTTATTTGTTCTAACATAGTTAGTTTTTTATTTTAAATATTAATAATTCCATATCATACGGTCAGGAATTTTAGTATTGACAATTTAAATTTTGTACAGGTTGTAAATTTTTAAGTAAGCACTCTTTTCAATTGACCGCTATTGTACCTAATACGAGGGTGTTTGACAAGTAGTGAGAATGGAAAAGGAAAACGATTTTTTAAATACAAAATAATTTTTATTTTTCAATATATTCTGCTAAAAGAGCAATACATTTATTCCAACGGCGCTCCAATGCCCTTATGCTATCCCTAAAATGCGATTCCAGAAGTCTTGCAAAATACTCATTTATGAAGATGATAAGCTCGTCGTTAGACGAAAATTTCTTTTCACCTAGTGCCGCTTTCAATTTTGGAAAAAGGTGGAAATCGGAAGGGGCTAGTTCCGGCGAATAAGGTGCATGCGGTACTAATTGGAAGTGCAACTCGTGGATTTTGGACATCGCAACTGTGCTGGTATGCGAGGGAGCGTTGTCTTGGTGAAACAGAATCTTTTTCTTTGCCATTCCTGGCCGTTTAGAACGAATCTCAACATTTAATTTTTGTAGAACTTCTGCATAATATTGTCCGTTTATTTTGGCACCTTTCTGAAGGTAATCAATGAGCAAAATGCCCTTTGAATCCCAAAAAATTGATGCCATCACCTTGTTTGCCGATAAAGTGGTTTTCGCTTTCTTGGGAGGTGCAAAACCACATTCTAACCATTGTTTAGTTTCGGATGTACTGTAGTGTATCCAAGTTTCATCGCAAGTAACAAATCGCCTACATAAATCAACCGGATTCCGCTTATGAAGGTCCAACCATTCATTGGAAATGCGTAAACGAGTGAACTTTTGATCAGTCGTAAGCAATTGCGGCACCCATCTTGCCGAAAGCTTGGAAAGGCCCAATTCTTTCGTTAAAATGTGGTGTACGCGTTCTGTTGAAATGTTTACCATGTCTGCTATCTCTCTCACTTTGAGTCGTCGATCTTGCGTAATAATATTATGGATTTTTATAATCATTTCCTTAGAAGTCACGAGTTTGGGTGCATCAACACAGCTTGTTCTACTACGTTTAAATTCATTTACCCATCTACTTATTGTGGCGGATGATGGAGCAGATTCACCTAATGTTTCCCGTAACTCATCTTTTATTTCGGTAGCTTTCATACCCTTAATTACGAAGTATTTAATCACCGTACGATACTACGCTTTTTCCATTTTAACAAAATGACGTGTTGCTTCTTTTTCAATCAGCTGTCAAAAATAAACTAATCAACCGATTTATCTAAATATCGAAATGTCAACATATAAATAGGCAACCTAAATTACAGTGCATTTGTTTTACCAATTAGAGCGCCACCTATGTGTCATTCTCACTACTTGTCAAACTACTCTCGTATATGAACCTAATATACATATATTTCTGGGAGAATGGTTTGTGAAGTTTAATTTTGTATAGAAGATTAGCTTGTCCAATTTAAGTGTTTATTATAGTTTTATTTCTTATCTTTCTATTGTAACAACTAACTATTGTAACTTTTATGCAGCTACACAGTTTGCCTATGAATTTTTGGTTTTTTCTTTTTGTTTGTATTGTTATATTCACCTGTATCCTCCTTTGCCACCTGCGAATCATAATATTGCTCGTTTTGGCCAAACCGTGACCTGTCTTTAGTGTTACACGGCGTCTAGGAATTCTGTAATAGTGTAGCATCCATTTAACATCTTCATTAGTTAATTTTTTGAGAATCCAACCCTGTACGCTCAAGGTAGGGCGGAATTCCTGAACGCGGCAACTGGTAGGTTCTAGAGGGCTAGCAGCACTCTCTTAGGTACATCTATATTCTTATTTTAATTTTTGTCCATTCTACACTTCACAATACCTAATTTTATAACAAAACGCACTTGTTCAGTATTCAAGATATTAAATATAGTACCAGAGTATCAATAAACCCATTTATTTATTTTGGAGTCGATGTCTGATATTTAATGAAAGACAAAATATACATTTCTTGAATAGATTAAGAAAAACAAGAAGAAATTCCATTCCTATTCTCAATTCAGATGGAATATTCGAGAGGAATAATGATTATAATTCAGTCTCGTCGGTTAGCCATCCGCTTCTAAAAATAAACTGTCCGCATTGCCACTATCGAGAAACATGTTTGAAATGTTTTCTCTTTCAAAAATAAATAATTTCGTGATTGAAGACATGAAAAAGCACTGCATACATCTATGCAAGGCATACATTTTTTTCGTAACTTTCGCATGACATTCGAAATGTATCTACACCTAATTATAATTTTATATTGAAACGGTATAGGAAATTTACTGTCGTTTTGATTATTTCATTCTACACACAAGAAGGAGGAAGAGCTTTCACTGATGCAAAAGTACAATTATAATTAAGTAAACAATGTCGGAACATACTTTTATCTATTAAAAATGTCATATTTTACAAAACAACAATAGAAGCAGGAAATTAAATCTCACCTATAAATCTCAGTAAATTCAAAAGTTAAATTATATAAAAACGAAAAACATTCTGAAATCACACAAAAAATACAGTAGACAAGATATTACAAGCTTCTAAAAATACTAAGAAAATACACCTAATTAGCGATTCTATACCTAACGTTTATAAATTTCAACAATAATATATAGATAATTGCAATAAAGATATCGCTCTAGTAAAAGAGATACGGCAACCTTGGCATCAGAACAGTTTGAAATTGTAGGAGTACCAATTATAGTTTCTACTACAGAAGTAATTCCTAAACATTCAGTTTTAAAGAACTTGATCTTAATCCATGTGTAACTACATATATATATATATATATATATATATATATATATATATATATATATATCAGTGGCGGCTCGTGAGTATTTGACATGGTGAGGCAGATAGAATAATAAATATTCAAAATTGTTTACAATTGATTAATAAACTCTATATACCTACTACATATAAAAACAGTTTATATATATATATATATATATATATATATAGGGCTTCCAGTACAAACAGGGTTGCCAGACGTGAACTGAGCCCTATATCGCGCCCCATTCGATTTTTAAGGGAAAACGAAGTTTCAAAGCAAACCCTTGTGAAACGAAAATAAATATTCTAAAAAATCAAACAAATTCTAAAAACATTAATCAAAAATAAGAACTCGATCTTCTAGGATTTAAAAATAAAAAATAAATACATTCCTATTATAATATAAAATTTAATAATATAACAAATATATACATATATATGTATATATATAAATCAACAACAATCCAATAACAAAATTTCAAAATTACATGCAAAATGAAAATATTTTAAAATACAGAGAATTTCCTTTATTGGCATTGCACGTAGAATTACATTTAATAGATTTTACTTCTTGTATAGCAAAGGTATCCTCCGGTTTTTTGTGTTAGCAAAATAATCAATTACATCATTATAAAATCGTTCATCCCTCGTCATCGTTTTAACCAATTCCTTTTCGATTGCAATTAGTGCACAGTTACTAAGTCTTTGTTGTCCAATTGTATTTCTAACATACGATTTTATACGTTTCAATGTGGAAAAACTTCGCTCAACGGACGCGGAAGTTACCGGTATGGTAACTACTATACTTAGCAATTTAAAAAGTTCTGGCATACAGATGGCTAACTTTTGTTCGTGCATAAATCTTAACATTTCACATGGTGTTTTAGAATTACCAAGGAGTTGCATGTCACTATAAATAACAGCTAATTCATTTTTTAATTGAATTTGATCAAAAAATTTATATTGTTCAAACAAATTATTTAAGAGCCTCTGAGGAAATGCCTTCGAATATTCTTCAAATTTACTTTCTGTTAATAAATCAAAAAAAGCAAGTTTTTCTAATTCAATAAATCTAATTTCAATTTGACTAATAAACGTATCTAGAATTTCGAAAAATAATTTTCTATAATTTTGTTTAGTATCTGGAACGTCATCAATTCTACGCCTTTTATGTGCAACAGATTCGTCAGACACCGAATTTTCGTATACAGTACTGAAATATGTATCACACTCCCGAAATTCTCTAAACTTATCAAGCAAAAAACGTAAACGATCTCTGGCATAAATAACATCAGTTAGTTTGTTTTGTAATATTGAAAATACAACGTCAGTTTGTCCAAATATTAACTTAAAAGTATCTAAAAGAAAATTAAAATCATTACCCAGAAGAAGATTTTTTAATCCAAAAGCTTCTCGTATAGATATGCTATCAAAGTCAGAACTTTCTGCAATGAAATCAAAAACTTCAATTAACTTATTTTTGTTCGCATGAATTGTAAAAACAGCCCTAGAAGTGAAATTCCAACGAGTAGATGCGTTTGATGGTATATGTTTTTGACAGATTAAATTTAACACATGAGTTCTCTTAGTGGATTTGGAAAAAAAAGATGAAAACCCTGACAAATTTGGAAAAAATATTCTTACAGACGTTATGGACTTACAAGATGTTGAATAATATCATATCTCCCTCTCTCGACCAATACATAAATGTATTGACCGACAAAGCAAGAACGCTTCTATCTCACATAGATCGGGAACTACGTTTCCAGTGTGTAATAGACAGAAACTTGCATCTAGGCTTTATGCCAATTAAAGAATGTTAAAAAGGAATCATTCTATTATTAATAACACCCTATCAACTACATATGTTTCATCGAATGCACGAATCGTCAGGTTGATTTGTGTTATTAATGAACGATTCCTTCAGAGTGTTTATCATATCATTTCGATACAGAAAATAATGAATATATATCATATCTCCCTCTCTCGACCAATACATAAATGTATTGACCGACAAAGCAAGAACGCTTCTATCTCACATAGATCGGGAACTACGTTTCCAGTGTGTAATAGACAGAAACTTGCATCTAGGCTT